>SJXQ01003772.1:0-31759 GCA_006408695.1 Aepyceros melampus
GGGAGGAGCCTGATAGGCTGTGTAGTCCTTGAGGTCACAAAGAGTCGGACACGACTGAGCGACTTCACTCACTTACACCTAAAGTAACTAGAAAAAGAAGAACAGCAATAAAAAAGAAAACCCAAAGTTAACAGAAGAAATCATAAAAATCAGAGCAGAAATAAGTGAAAAAGAAACAAAGGAGACTATAGCAAAGATCAACAGAAGTAAAAGCTGATTCTTTGAGAAGATAAACAAAATAGACAAACTGTTAGCCAGACTCATCAAGAAAACAAGGGAGAAGAATCAAATCAATAAAATTAGAAATGAAAATGGAGAAATCACAACAGACAACACAGAAATACAAAAGATTATAAGAGACTACTATGAGCAACTACATGCCAATAAAATGGACAACTTGGAAGAAATGGACAAATTCTTAGAAAAGTATAACCTTCCAAAACCAAACCAGGAAGAAACAGAAAATCTGAACAAACAATTCACAAGCACAGAAATTGAAACTATAATAAAAAAAAACTTCCAACACACAAAATGCCAGGACTAGATGGCTTCACAGGTGAATTGTATCAAAAATTTAGATAAGAGCTAACACCTATCCTACTCAAACTCTTCCAGAAAATTGCAGAGGAAGGTAAACTCCCAAACTCATTCTGAGTCCACCATTGCTTTGATACCAAAACCAGACAAAGATGCCACAAAAAAGAAAACTACAGGCCAATATCACTGATAAACACAGATGCAAAAATTCTAGCAAACAGAATCCAATAATATATTAAAAACAGCATACATAATAACCAAGTGGGCTTTATTCCAGGGATGCAATGATTCTTCAGTATTTGCAAATCAATCAATGTGATACACCATATTAACAAATTGAAAGATAAAAACCATATTATCTCAATAGATGCAGAGAAATCCTTTGACAAAATTCAATACCCATTCATGATAAAAAAAAACTCTCTAGAAAGTAGGCATAGAAGGAGCATACTTCAACGTAATAAAAGCCATATACGACAAATCCATAGCAGACATTATACTCAGTGGCAAAAAATTGCAAGCATTTGCTCTTAAATCAGGAACAAGATAAGGGTGCCCACTCTCACCACTACTATTCAACATAGTTTTGGAAGTCCTAGCCACAGCACAAGAGAAGAGAAAAAAAAATAAAGGGAATCCAGATTGGAAAAGAAGAATTAAAACTCTCACTGTCTGCAGATGACATGTTCCTCTACATGGAAAACCCTAAAGATACCACCAGAAAATTGGTAGAGCTAATCAATGAATATAGTAAAGTTGCAAGATATAAAATGAATACACAGAAATCCCTTGCATTCCTATACACTAACAATGGGAAAATAGTAAGAGAAATTAAGGAAACAATCCCATTCACCATTGCAACAGAAAAGAATAAAATACTTAGGAATAAATTTACCTAGAGAAACAAAAGACCTATATATAGAAAGTGATAAAACACTGATAAAAGAAATCAAAGAAAAGTGAGCCCTCTTACAGTGTAGGTGGGAATACAAACTGGTACAGCCACTCTGGAGAACAGTGTGGCAGTTCCTTGAAAAACTGGGACTAGAACTGCCATACAACCCAGCAATCCCACTGCTGGGCATTCTCACTGCTGGGCACACACACTGAGGAAACCAGAACTGGAAGAGACACGTGTCCCCCGATGTTCACTGCAGCACTGTTTACAACAGCCAGGACATGGGAGCAACCTAGTTGTCCATCAGCAGACGAGCGGATAAGGAAGTTGTGGTACACATATGCAATGGACTATTACTCAGCTATAAAAAGGAACACATTTGAGTTAGTTCTAATGAGGTGGATGAAACTGGAGCCTATTATACAGAGTGAAGTAAGTCAGAAAGGAAAACACAAATACTGTATATTAACACATATATAGGAAATTTAGAAAAACAGTAATGATTCTATATACAAGGCAGCAAATGAGACACAGATATAAAGAACAGACGTTTGGACTCTGTGGGAGAAGGCAAGGGTGGGACGATTTGAGAGAACAGCATTAAAGCATGTATATTACCATATGTAAAATAGATGACCAGTGCAAGTTCGATGCATGAAGCAGGACAGTCAAAGCCAGTGCCCTGGGACCACCCTGAGGGATGGGATGGGAGGGAGGTGGGAGCGGGGTTCGGATGGGGACACATGTGCACCCATGGCTGATTCATGTTGATGTATGGCAAAAGCCTCCACAATATTGTAAAGTAATTATCCTCCAATTAAAATAAGTTAATTTAAAAAAAGAAAAAAATTAAGATACTAGGATATAGTGTATATAGCACAGTGAATGTATCTTTTTTAATAACTTTAAATTGAGTATAATCTATAAAAATTTTGAACCACTATGTTGTACACCTGAGTCTAAAGTAATATTGTAAATCAACTATACCTTAATAAAAACGGATTGGAGGAAAAAAGAAAGCAAATACCTAGTATAAAAATAAAAGAGGTAATGTCCTCATTCTTCTTTCTGTTTATATTTTTCTTCTATTGCTATCATTAAAGGGAAAAGGAAGCATCTAAAATATTTGACAAGTTGAAAAAGATACTAGCTTTTAAGTCATTATTTTGTAAGGCATTGAAAAAGTTAAAATACCTCTGGATATAGTTTGTAAAATAATTATGTTTCCTTGGAGATTTAATATTCTAATTTTTTTCTTCACAAGGTTGAGTGTGCAAGTGTGTGTGTGCACAGACATATGTCATGTGTAGTTCCTCGTGTGTGTGTGTGTGTGTGTTCTGTCACTTGGTGAAAACTCAGGATTGCATCCTAGTGTAATTTTTATATTTGTATTTGAGCATAGTTGATTTACAGTGTTGGGTTAGTTTCAGGTGTACAGTAGACATTCTGTTATACATATATCCACTCTTTTTTAGATTCTTTTCCCATATAGGTCATTACACCATTAAGTTGAGTTCCTTGTGCTATACAGTAGGTCCTTATGAGTTACCTACTAATATTTCATATATTCAGTTCAGTTCAGTTGCTCAGTTGTGTCTGACTCTCTGCGACCCCATGGACTGCAGCACGCCAGGCTTCCCTGTCCATCACCAACTCCCAGAGCTTGTTCAAACTCCTGTCCATTGAGTCGGTGATGCCATCCAACCATCTCATCCTCTGTCATCCCCTTCTCCTCCTGCCTTCAATCTTTCCCAGTATCAGGGTCCTTACAAATGAGTCAGCTCTTCACATCAGGTGGCCAAAGTATTGGAGTTTCAGCTTCAGCATCAGTCCTTCCAATGAATATTCAGGACTGATTTCCTTTAAGATGGACTGGTTGGATCTCCTTGCAGTCCAAGAGACTCTCAAGAGTCTTCTCCAATGCCACATTTCAAAAGCATCAGTTCTTTAATTCTCAGCTTTCTTTATAGTCTGACTCTCACATCCATACATGACTATTGGAAAAACCATAGCCCTGACTAGACGGACCTTTGTTGGCAAAGTAATGTCTCTGCTTTTTAATATGCCGTCTAGGTTGGTCATAACTTTCTGTATCTAACTGTAAAAAACAACTTTTAGAAAAGCATGAAGAAAATACATTAAACAGTCATTGCTTGGATCTACTTTGCTTCAGATGAAACAGGCACCCTGGATCAATCTCAGAAGAGAACACCCTGAACTCGGCATACATATTCCCTACAGTCCTGTACACCTTTTTTTTTTTTTCCCCTGAAGGAGGAGAGGATGGTGGAAGGTTCTGTGCTCACAATTAAGTGAATTACTTGCTGGCTCATCTCTAACTTTAATTACTTTCTCTTTCTCAACTTTGCAATTAGCTGATGTTGCTACAAATTTTTGTCACATACTTAATCTTTATATAGCGTTTTTGGCCAGAGCACAGTCCAAGGCTGTGAGGTATCCTGATATCTTTATCCAGATGTAAGGCTCATGAGCCATGTTATCTGCCAAGCTGTACCCTTGCAGGGCCGGCCTATGTCATGTGGCGGGCAGGGAAGTCTCAGCTTCAGTGTTCAGCCCCTGTCCACACCTGCCAGGCACACAGTGCCTGTGATTGCACACATCTTTACCTCTCTCCCCATGCGGTTTGTGCAGGATTTGTTCTGCACCAGGAGTTGTAAACCCTAAGCCTCTTAATCCTCTGCAGATATAGGTGCCCACGGGATTCTATCCAGTTGACAGATAATATAACTGAGTCTCAGAAAAGTTAGACCACTCATCTCACTAGAGAGGCAGCCAGGAGTTTGCCTCAGTGCCTCATCCCAAACTTTGCTCTCCACTATGTCTGTTGCATGCTGATGGAATTCACTGCAGTGCTATAGAGTCAGATGGTGCGGAAGGAAGGAGAAAATGTGCCCATTTTAGTGGGGAGGTGTTCATCAGGCAGGGCTCTGGGGTGGGAATTAGCAAGCTTTACTGTGAAGAAAGCCGAGCACTGAAGAATTGATGCTTTTGAACTGTGGTGTTGGAGAAGACTCTTGAGAGTCCCTTGGACTGCAAGGAGATCCAACCAGTCCATTCTGAAGGAGATCAGTCCTGGGTGTTCTTTGGAAGGACTGATGCTAAAGCTGAAACTCCAATACTTTGGCCACCTCATGGGAAGAGTTGACTCATTGGAAAAGACCCTGATGCTGGGAGGGATTGAGGGCAGGAGGAGAGGGGGATGACAGAGGATGAGATGGCTGGATGGCATCACCGACTCAATGGACGTGAGTCTGAGTGAACTCTGGGAGTTGGTGATGGACAGGGAGGCCTGGCGTGCTGCGATTCATGGGGTTGCAAAGAGTCAGACACGACTGAGCGACTGAAATGAACTGAATGAGAGAAGAGCTAGACAGGTACTGTGCACTGACAGGTGAAAAGCCAAGAGGTGAATTGGAATTTTCACGTTTTAAATTTAGGGAAGTTGGAAGGGGTGGGGAGGCCTCTTAAGTAGATGTCCCTGTACTTGATTTCGTGTGAAATCTGAAAGATATCCTCATTTGAAGGATTTAGATATGTTGTTTCAGGTGTCCAACCTGACTTCCAAGGGTCCTGTAGGCAATTTTGTTACATGTAATTAGTGAGGAATCAGAGCAAAAGATATAGAATTAGGAGTTACACACAGGTCCTCACTGAAATCAGAGTTGAGCTTGCTAAAGAATATCTCCACCCAAATCCACCTGTTTCTAAAAGTCTACATCAGGGTAGAAGTCTCAGGATGGTTAAGGAATTTGCTCAGATTTGCTAGGAGAGGGGTGGAGCTGGCGAGCGTGCTGGCTCTGTTTGGTTCTTCTTTTTTTAAATTGATTTTACCATGTTGTGTGAGTGTCTGCTGTTCAGGAAGGTGAATCACTATATGTATGCAATCTCCTCTCCCCCTTGGAGCTCCTCCCGCATCCCACTCCTCTCGGCCTCACAGGGCGCCCAGCTGACCCCCCTGTGCTGCGTAGCAGGCTCCCTCTTGCTGTTTGCTTCGGTGTGGTAGCGTGTGGATGTCAATCCTAACCTCTCAGCCTGTCCTGTCTCCTTCCCTTCTCTGTGTCTGCCTGTCCGTCCTCTATGTCCACGTCCCTATACCTGCCCTGCAAACAGGTTCGTCTGTGTCGTTTTTCTAGCTACCTACATGTAGTAATATGTATATTTTCATTACTACCTACATGTAGTAATATGTATATTTGTTTTTGTCTTTCTGACTTCAGTCTGTATGGCAGACTCTAGGTCCATCCACGTTACCACAAATGACCCCGTTTTGCTCCTTTTGGTGGCTGAGTAATGTTCTATTGTGTACACTGATGGGTACCATGTCTTTATCCAGGCATCTGTCACCGCGCTCTTTGGCTTCTAAACCCACATCTTCCCATGAGCTCCTGTCCTTCAAGTAGAGGAATGCAGAGCAGCGGGAGGAAGGCACTTCTGGTGAAGGGGGATGTTGAGCTGCCTCTGGTCCAGTGACAATATAGAAAAACATACTGGGGGAGGGGTTTAACTTGCTTCTTAGGATGCCTGGGGCTGCTCCCTGCAAAGGGCGCTGAGCCTGTTTCCTGACCCTGTTGCATTCACAGCGTTATAAGGGTCCATGGGGATTCTGATAACCCTCTCCCGTTACACTCCACCGAGAAACTGGTGATGATTTTATTTTTTAAAGCATTTGATTGTGAGCATTTTTAACAGTACCAAAAATGTCAAGGACAGCACAATGATGCTGTACACTGACCATCTGAACTGCTCAGATTTTGCCACGATTTGCTTCGTCTCTGTAATTTTGCTCAACACAATACTTCATCTCTAATACTTCAGCATGATCTCTAAAACATAAGGACAGTCTCCTTGGTAACTTCTCCTTAGTAACCTCAGAACTACTGTCACACTCAATAAATCGATGATGACGCCCTCATATGTTCATCTGGCCAGGGGATGAAGGGAACAGCCTCTATCCTGTGTTCCATCTGGATCTTTTCTGTGCCATCATATTTTGATGAGGCCTGGAGATATAGCTTCGGCCTTCAGGGTGCTTGTAACCACATACTAGCCCTCACATGATAATAATTGCCACAATGGTTACAGAATCTTGAATGATCACTGGAGGCCACACGCTGGCCAAGCTTTCCCATTCATTAAGTTATTTAGTCCTTACGGCCAAGTTATAAGGTGGATTTTGTTATTACCCCTGTTTTTTGAAGAAACAGGATTGTGTCTTGTTTCAATGATGAATCTTTGTGAACTAATCTCTCTGCAAATCTGTGGAGCTGTGTATGGTTACCACTCAGTGATGGCCAGCCAGGGTGTGGTGTGTTGGTGTTCTGGCCATGGGGATCAGCTGTTTTGTTTAAAGCTGCGACAAAGTGCCGTTTTCATGGAATGGAACGGTCAAGACAAGATGCTCTTTGCTTGCGGTGCAGACACAACCTGCGTCACCCTCAGTTTTTCTCAGGCAGTTGGTGGTTTGGGGTCATCTGGGGGACATGACTATCTAATCACAGGGAGCCTCAAATAATGGTAGTGTGAGTATGAGTGTGGCTGTCCCTTTCTGAATCAATGAATTTAAAATAGGGTTTTCAGGACTTATTTCAGGATCGAGTGATCTGTTTTGTTGCCTGCCCTTGGATTAATGCTCTGTGACTGCCCTTTTGGAAGACTTGTTAATTTCTTCTGTGAATTTGTCTTGAGTGGACTCCGCTGGCATACAGGCAGGGGGCCGGAGCGTGGGCATTCTGTCCTGCCTCCCTCCACCTCCCTACTCGCCTGCCATGGGTTTTTAGCTGCCCATCTGCTGTCCGTGCCTCAGGCCTGGGGCATGAACGTGGGCATATTACGGTCTGGTGGCCCGTGGCTGAGTTGTGGCCAGGGCTCCAGATGTGGCCAGACCCCTGTGCAGGTCTGTACTCACCCAGGAAGACCCCTGGGGCAAGAGGGAGGTGTGCAACACTCAGTAGCAAAGAAAGACCACCAGGTCAGGTGCAGAGAGAGAGACTGACGAACACAGTGAAAAAGCTTTTTCCTGCTTTTTGAACGAGAGGTCCTGTCTTTCTCTCTTGCACTGGGCTCTCCTCTGTTGTGTAAGGGGACTGACGTTTGGAACCCTTGGACATGTGGTTCTATACCAGATGGAACTCTGGACTTTGGGCAGGAGAGGGAAGAAAGAGGTTCAAGGTCACATCCATTTCTGGAAGGGGACAGTGGGGCTTGGCGAGCTGCAGTCTCGGAACAAGTGCCCGGTGTCTCTGGAGCATGGCTCTGGGCGTCGACCTGACTGCAGAATCGGGGTCAGGGGCTGGGGGTGGGAGCAGCTGGCTCAGAAGCATCTGCTCCTGCATCCAGGCCCCCAGAGCTTCAAATGGCGGAGGCGGGGTCTACTGAAAAAGACGCACAACTTGAGAGTTGCGGGTTAAGTTTTATTTGGGGCAAAATGAGGACTGCAGCCCTGGAGACAGCACTTCAGATAGCTCTGAGAGACTGCTCCAAAGAGGCAGTGGGGAAGTTCAATATGTACGATTTTGGTGAAGGGGGAGTTTGATGCAATTAAGCACTCATTTAAGGCTTCCCTGGCGGCTCAGAGGTTAAAGTGTCTGCCTCCAATGCAGGAGACCCGGGTTCGATCCCTGGGTCAGGAAGATCCCCTGGAGAAGGAAATGGCAATCCACTCTAATATTCTTGCCTGGAGAATCCCATGGACAGAGAAGCCTAGTACATTACAGTCAACGGGGTCGCAAAGAGTCGGACACGACTGAGTGACTTCACCTTCACCTTCAAGCACTCATTTTACAAAAGGGTTTCTACTAGTCACGTGGAGCTGTCATCATGAAAGGATTTAGTGCTTTCCTAGATATGAGGAGATTGAAGGTTTGGGATCATGAAATCAGTTCCTGAAAATATGTAACTATCCAAAGACCTGTCCCGTCAGATTCCCTGGAGCACAGAGGGCCTCATTCTCTGCCCTGGACTCCCTCAGCTGTTGAAGGTCAACAGCTGCAGCAGCGCCGGGCTCAGGCTCCACAGAGGCAGATGGTAGGCGCCCTTGTTCAGTTGCTGTCAAACGCCCTCGGCAAGTGCCAGTGTGTGGTTGATACAGGAGAGCGGCACAACTTAGGAGGTGACCCAGGAAGCGAACGGATGAGAAAGGCAGGGAGCCTTAGACACGCTTAACACGGGGTAACTCAGCCTCAGGAGGGGCTGTTTCATCCAGGAAGAAACCACGGTGTACAAAGGGTATATAAACTGCCCAAAGAAAGGAGGGTTAGACCTGGGATCTGACTCCCGGCGCTTCACCACTGCACTGTACAGCTTCTCAGACAGCTCCAGCATCCCAGGGAGCATCTAATCAGACGCCAGAGGAGCCAGTGTTCCTCTGCCAGGGACTTGTCTTCGGGGAAGACGTGTGTGACTGGAGCATTTTGCTTGACAGGCAGCTGTTGGTTCTACTGAGTTTTCTAGGATTTTGTTGACATGAATTGGTTTTGGGCAGAGAATGAGGTCGTCGATGTCTCTCCTTCTTCTGTGACTGCATGTCGTGGGCACATTCTCTGTTGAGAAGGGCAGCGTTTTCTCTCCTGAACTTGCAGGAGACTGGCGGCAGCGGGGTGCGGAGGCGGGACGAAGCACCTCCTGCTGGATGGAAGCTTCTCATTGGTCACGATGTCTTTATTTCAGCCCCTTAACGGGATGAGTGATTTTGAAGAACCGAGAAAAGAGGAGAAATTTCTTTCTTAGAACTCTCCTTGTGAATCTTTCTTAGAACTCTCCTTGTGAATCTTCGCCAGTGGAACATTTCCTTATGAAGCATATGAATATGGTGAAAAGTCAATTGACGTTCCTGCAGGAATTTAAAGTTAGGAACAGAATTTTCATTTACCAGATTAGTCTTTTTTTTTTTTTAATGTCTAAATTACCAAACATCAGGAAAAGTCAGATACTTGCTCTGAGGGATTCAATGATTTTTCAGACTCCTTAAATATGATTATCAGGGGAAAGAAGCGTGTACCCCTGCAAGAAATATAGTAGATGGAGGAAAAACATGCAGATGGATAGGCCTACCTTAGCATCATTTATCTCCAGGAATGTGTAGATTGAGTAAGCCAGAGCCAAACTAAATTATTACATAGGGGCTTATGGCCCCTATAATTCTCTTCCTGCCCTTTTCCCTCTGTCTGAAATTATTTAGGATCTCATTGCTCAAAGTATATATATTCCATGCTCCAATCTTTCAACATTGATCAGTTAGAGCTAATCTGATAAATTAAATTTATTGCTCTTTTATTCATCCTTCACTCAAAAAACTATTGGATTTGTTGAAGAATGTGAAAAAGTTATGGAGTTTTCTTCCCACTTAGGTATAAATAAGAGGCTGTCATGAATATCAACAGATGTAAATACATATTAGGGCTGGTTTGGGGAGGTGTTTTCTGGTCTCCCAACACTTGAATTTAAGGTTAGAGAGAAAAGGTTGTAGTGCCCTGTTTGAAGATCAGTAGTTGATTATCAGCTGCTGCCTTTTATTGAAAAGTACCATGTGAAGCACTCTGGAGGTATAATCCTATCTTTTATTAGCAGAAATCCTCCTATGAGTAATCCATTTTATCTCAATTTTACAGATATGGAACTGAGCCTCAGAAGATTTAAGTTACCCAAATTAGACGTTTTCAGCTTGCCACATGCTCAGCAATGAGGAAATTCAGAGATTTTAACAAGCACTCTGTCATTTTGGTCTGCATTACTCATTCTTCTTGTAATATGCAGAGGGAAAGGGACACTGTTAACACTTATTTATTTTTGGCTGTGCCATCTCCATTGCCATGTGGGCTTTCGCCAGTTGTCTTCGAGTGTGTGGCGTGTGGGCCATTGCGGTGGCTTCTGTTGTGAAGCACAGGCTTCAGTAGCTGTGGCACACAGGCTTAGCTGCTCTGCGGCATGTGGGATCTTCCTGGGCCGGGGATTGAACCTGTGTCCTCTGCACTGGCAGGCAGATTCTATGCTCAGCAATGAGGAAATTCAGAGATTTTAACAAGCACTCTGTCATTTTGGTCTGCATTACTCATTCTTCTTGTAATATGCAGAGGGAAAGGGACACTGTTAACATTTATTTTTGGCTGTGCCATCTCCATTGCCATGTGGGCTTTCGCCAGTTGTCTTCGAGTGTGTGGCGTGCGGGCCATTGCGGTGGCTTCTGTTGTGAAGCACAGGCTTCAGTAGCTGTGGCACACAGGCTTAGCTGCTCTGCAGCATGTGGGATCTTCCTGGGCCGGGGATTGAACCTGTGTCCTCTGCACTGGAAGGCAGATTCTTAACCCCTGAACCAGCAGGGAAGTCCTGGGAAAGAGCCATTTAGTGAATATCTTCTGTTTATTGAGCACCGGGAGAATTTCTCTCTCTCTCTCTCTCTCTGTTATTTTAATTTTTAGAGCTGTTTTTGGAGATAGTATTAATATGTCTGCTTTACAGATGGAAACGTTGAGGTTCAGAGTTGCAAAGTCATTTTTCTCATATAAAAGAACTGGTGAGTTGAACCCAGAGCTAGATGGGTCAGAGGAAGCAGATGCAGAGATAGAGGTCATCCTCTGCAACCTCACGTGCGCTGAGAGCATGGCTGGACCCTGGTGGAGGGGTGGGCAGTGCCTGTGCACTTCCCTCTGTTGTCATGGAGAATTCCTCTCCATCTCCACCCTCCAGTGAGATGCAGTATTCAACTGTCAGACAAGCCAGCACTTCCCTTTTCCTGCTGAACTGTGAAAGCTTGTTCAGCTTTTCTTCCAACCCAATTACCAATCCACTCATGATTGGACCACAAAGAAGGTTGAGCACTGAAGAACTGATGCTTTCGAACTGTGGTGCTGGAGAAGACGTTTGAGAGTCCCTTGGACAGCAAGGAGATCAGACCAGTCAATCCTAAAGGAAATCAACCCTGAATAGGCATTGGAAGGACTGATGCTGAAGCTGAAGCTCCAATACTTTGACCTCCTGGTACGAAGAGCCAACTCTTTGGAAGAGACCCTGATGCTGGGAAAGATTGAAGGCAGGAGGAGAAGAGGATGACAGAGGATGAGATGGTTGGATGGCATCACCAACTCGATGGACACTGAGTTTGAGCAAACCTGGGTGATGGTGAAGAACAGGGAAAACTGGCATGCTGCAGTCCATGGGGTCACAAAGAGTCGGACACGACTGAACAGCTGACAACCACCACCTCAATTCCTATGCATACAGACCTACTCAGAGGCAAGGCTGACTCAAGAATCAGTCTGACCTAAGAGATGCTTCATGAGGAGTAGGAGAAGTGTGTAAGTAAAGGGCAATGACCTGCTATCATGAAAGCAGTCCATGTCAAGAGACAGCCTGCTCACACGTGGACTTCAGAGGATGGTGTGGAATACATCTTTAATCTCGATGCTGGCTCTTCTACTCTTCCGTGTCCTTCTGACTCAGATGGGACTGTGCAAGCTCTTTCCCTCATATTGTTTCATCTCCTTCCCTCATTTTCTAGCTCCTCTGTCCTCTCCAGGGTGCTGGCTTCGTCTTGACCTTGTTGATCATGAGCAGAGAGTCCTATTTTCCTTGAATCATTGTGTTCTCCAGATCTTCAACCCTTCTTAAGCTAATATGAATCCCTCATGCCTTCACTTGAGGCTGCTATAGGAGAAAACCACAGACTGAGTGGCTTAAGTAATAGACATTTATCCCTCACAGTTCTGGAGGCTGGAAACTCCAGATCAAAGTGTCAGCTCACTCAGCTCCTGGGGAGGCCCCCTTCCTGGCTTCAGATTGACTGTGTGCTTGGGTTCTCACACAGCAGAGAGAGAACTCTGATGCTTCTTCTTCTCATAAGGACACCAATCCCACTGTGGGTTTTCCTGCCCCGTGCCCTCATCTAAATCTCCCTCCCAAGGCCCCATCTCCCAATATTAGAGCCTAAACATATGCATTTTGGGGTGGACACAAACGTTCAGTCCCTAACCCCCTGTCAACACACATCTGAGATGCATCATTACGCTAAGGGGTCTCCTTCCTCACAGAGGTGAAGACAGGGCCAAACAGAAAAGAAGGCAGAGAATTCTGCCCTGAAAGACTCAGATCTTAAAGGACATCCCAAAAAGATTTTAAATGTTTGGGCTAGATTTGCCTTCCAAGAGTTGTAAGCAAGGAACTCCAACGTTAGATGAACAGTAGAAAATTGAGTGACCTGTGAGTTTCCCAGGTGGGGCCTGAACTTGAATGTCCTCTGTTAACGTCTCATCTTTGGGCTTCCTGTCCTAGTGGACTGCTCTTGCACTGAATTTCAGCTTTACTCTGGTTACTTCTGTGACCATAAATATCCCTCTGTAATGTCTGAGTGACCCCTTGACAAGGAAATGGGTTTTGCAGCCAGTGAATCACATCTGTGGCCTTCCCCAGTGGCTCAGTGGTAAAGAACTGCCTGCAATGCAGGAGTTGCTGGAGACTCAGGTTTGATCTTGGGTCAGGAAGATCCCCTGGAGGAGGAAGGGGCAACCCTCTACAGTTCTGTTGCCTGGAAAACCCCATGGACAGAGAAGTCTGACGGGCTACAGTCCATGGGGGGGTCACAGAGTTGGACACAGCTGAAGCAACTTAGCAGCAATCACTCTTTTACCCAACACTTTTTTTGTTTGTCCCCTCTTTCTTCTTCCCTATATAAAATAATCCAGATGACACTGAGAGTACACTGAAATTGTCAAGGGGAAAAAACCCCCATCAGAGTACTTACAAATATCTGCATATTGAGAGAAATCACTTGCCAAGTATCAGCATACAAGAGTAAGTAAATCACATGGGAAAAGGGAGAAGGCCACGTTCCAGCTTTATGAAGCAACAGCTGCCATAGCTGAGAAGGAAAAACCATGACCATAAAACACTGATTGCTTTTTAAGGTGTAACAAAGTAGCACCTTTCCAATCATAGGGTTTGTTTTATTTTGGCAGTGCCCCTGATATTCATTTTTACGTAAGTGGATTTGGTTGCTTTTACTTCGATATGAAATTTCTAGAATGTTTTATCCACAGTGAGGTCAGACTCAGTGTGGGGTTTTTAAAGAGATCAGAGTGGAGGTGTAGGAGTCTTGGATTTGTGGCCTGGTTCAGGTCTGGACCAGATGGGATTTGCTTGTTGGCCAGAGCAATAGTGCTTTAAACCAGATAAAGATGCATTTCATCTGGTCGTATAAAAATCCAGGGATGGGCACTCTGGGAAAGTCCCCTGACCTCAGGGATCCTGAGTCTTTCTAGCCCTTCTCTCCATCATGCCTAAATCTCACACCCACTCTCCAGCATTTGAGACAGGCACCAGCTGTCGCCAAAGCATTCGAGGCTGCAGGAAGCGGGGAAATGAAGAACAAGGAACACGGTGCTCTTTTTTTTTTTTTTTAAAGTTGTCTTAATGGACATCAGATGGGCACAGACAGAATGCACACTCAAATGTGCAGCTTAGTAATTACTGTCGAGAACACTGTGACAGCACCCCGAGCAATGGAGAATCAGAAGCAATGGCAGCGCGGCTGTCCTCACCTCCTTTTGCCATCTCTGTGGCAGCATCACTCCTGCCTCCTCGAAGATGGCTCCTGTCTTGACTTCTCGGCCTAAATTTGAATCTTCGGTGAATTGAATCATACAGCACATATTCTTTGAATCCACCTTCTTTAGGCTTCCCTGGTGGCTCAGATGGTAAAGTGTCTGTCTGCAATGCAGGAGACCTGGGTTCAATCCCTGGGTTGGGAAGATCCCCTGGAGGAGGAAATGACAGCCCACTCCAGTGTTCTTGCCTGGAGAATCCCAGGGACAGAAGAGCCTGGTGGGTTTCCATCCATGGGATCACAAAGAGTCGGACATGACTGAGCAACTTCACTTTCACTTTCTTTCTTTTCTTTCATTTATTGTATATATTTGTGACATTTATCCATGATGTCATGAGTAGCTGTGGTTAATTTGATTTCATTGCTGTATATGTTGAATTAATTTTTTCTGCTGTTGACTGGGATTGTTTCATATTTGAGGCTGTCAGGAACCGTGCTGCTGTGAACATTCTCTCACTTGTCTTCTAGTGTTCCTATGTACGTAGTCTGTCAAACGTGTGTATGATCGGAGTGTATGAGTTTACCGCCAACAGTGCATAAGAGTTTCCAGTGCTCCCTGAACTTGTCAACACTTGGTATTGTCTTTTTCACTTTAGCCATTCCCATGGGTTTATAGTGGTATTTTATCATGGTTTTTGTTTTCATTCCACAGATTACTAATGAGATTGCATGTGTAGTGTGCTTAGTCGCTCAGTTGTGTCCAACTCTTTGTGACCCCATGGACTGTAACCCACAAGGCTCTTCTGTCCATGGAATTCTCCAGGCAAGAATACTGGAGGAGGTAGCCATCTCCAGGAGATTTTCCCGACCCAGGGGATCTTCCCGACCCAGGGATCAAACCCAGATCTCCCGCATTGCAGGCGGCTTCTTTACCAGCTGAGCCACCAGGGCAGCCCCATGAGGCTGAATGCCTTTGTAAATGTCTCTGGCCCTTCAGGTATGCTCATCAAGGGCCTGTTCACTGATTCCCTTGCTCACTGTTCTGACGTCTGTCTGTTTCCTGTTGGTTTGGAGGGATTCTCACGATGTCCTCGATCCCTTTCTAGTGCCAGTTGAATGTGCTGCAATATTTCGCTCCACTGTGTGGCTTCCTTTTCATTTTTGTAATAGTGTATTTTTTTAATGAACAGAGGCTTTTTAAGTTTGAATGGCATCTAAATGATAAGTATCTTGTTTTTGTGCTTTTGCCTGTTTTTGGTTTCTTGTTTAATCTTGCCCTCTCACAAGATCAGGAAGATACCTGGGTTATGGCCTTTGAAGATGTACTGTGTTTCACATTTAGATTTAAATCTCAATAATATTTGTGAGAAGTGTGAGGAGATGAAGCTTTGCTTTTCCACTTCTGTATATATTTAATCAAGAACACTTATTGGAAGAACTTCCTCACCTCTGATGTGCAATGCCAGCTTTTTCCTAAGTCACATTTTCATATGCGAGTGGCTCTGTTTCTGAAACTTGTATTCTGTCTCTGTAGTTCATTTGCCTACATCCATGGAGAATCTCAGGGACGGGGGAGCCTGGTGGGCTGCCATCTGTGGGGTCGCAGAGTCAGACACAGCTGAAGCAACTTAGCAGCAGCAGCGTGGCAGCGCCACACAGTTTTAATTCCTATAGCTTTCTATGGAATCTTTACATGTGGTAGATCCATCTCCACGTTCTTTTTCAAGTGTCTTACTTAATCTTATCACTGTTCTTTTTTATATGAAATTTAGAAACAGCTTGCCCATTTCTGCAGAAACATTCATTAGAATTTTAATTGAAGCTGCATTAAACACTTGGAGAAGAACTCTCATCTTTACCATATTGTCTTACATCTCAATATATATTTTGATTTTTCAAATTCTTTTCAATAATGTTTTAGTCTCCTGTGCAGTAGTCTTAGAGACAGCTGTATGCATTTCTCCCTAGGTACGCAATGTTTTTGAGTGATTGTAAATAGTATCTTTTCAAAATTGTACTTCTAAATATTTGTTGCTAATGCATAAAAATAGAATTGATTTTTGTATATTGACCTTGTAGCCATAAACCTTGTTAAACTCACTAATTTTAATAATTCATGTGTAGATTTACTGGGATTTATTTGTTACACCATAGTGTTGTCTGCGACTCTAAAGCAAGTACGAAACTGGGTTCATACTTGATATTTAATAATTACTTAATCTGGAATTTTATTAGTTTACTGAGATAGAGATAGGAAGACACACACGTGTCTATGAACACACACACATATACACACACCGCTGTGTATCTGGAATGAGGTGTAAAAGGCCTCCCTCATCTGTCTTAGGAGAAGGAAATGGCAACCCACTCCAGTATCCCTGCCTGGAGAATTCCATGGTCAGAGGAGCCTGTCAGGCTGCAGTCCATGGGGTCACAAAAGAGCTGGACATGACTGAGCAACGAAACCACGTGTCTTAACTTCTTTCCTCAAATAGCTTTCCCAGAAGCTTTTGTGCTGTTCTTCCTTCTGGTTTCTTTCTCTTCTCATATCCACAACTACCCTCTCTAACCACTGTATATAACTTCTTTGTTTAGTAGTGCGAGAAATAAAGAGCACAGTTTCCAAAATATGTTTTAATCTGATCTCCTACACTCCTGAGTCCAACTCTGGTCGAAGTGAAAGTAGTATTGATGGAAGAACAGGATTAGTTTCTGCCATGTACCAGAATTGCATCCTTAAATATGAAATTTAAACGTCATTACCCTAATGTGGCAGAGAAGGCAATGGCACCTCACTCCAGTACTCCTACCTGGAAAATCCCATGGATGGAGGAGCCTGGTAGGCTGCAGTCCATAGAGTTGCTGAGGGTCAGACACGACTGAGCGACTTCACTTTCAGTTTTCACTTTCATGCACTGGAGAAGGAAATGGCAACCCACGCCAGTGTTCTTGCCTGGAGAATCCCAGGGACGGGGGAGCCTGGTGGGCTGCCGTCTATGGGGTCGCTAAGAGTGGGACACGACTGACGACTTCACTTTCACTACCCTAATGTGGATAGAGGGAGATTTTACTGGAACATTTTGCCTTAGAATGGGTCAACTAAGATGTCTTCTTCTAGCTTACTGAGTTTTGTACAATATCTGGGAACAGATGCGTGGCCATATCAAGTCTTTTCAAGCAGCAATATAATGCTGTGCTGTTTAGTTGCTAAGTCTTGTTTGACTCTTGGCAACCCCGTGGACTGTAGCCTAACAAGCTCCTCTCCCCACAGAACTCTCCAGGCAAGAATACTGGAGTGGGGTGCCGTGTCCTCCGCCCTCCTCCTCTGCATGACCCAGGCATCACCTGGTGTTTCCTGTGTCTCCTGCATCAACAGGCGGATTCTTTACCACTGAGCCACCAAGTATAATAGTGGCCTAGAAAAGTGGAATAATTCATAGTGGATTTCTAAAAATATAGACATAAAATCTAGTCATTGCACCTGCTTTGTAGTATGTTTAAATATTCAGATGCTCTCAGAAGTAAGGTCTTACTTGAACATACTGATTTCCTAGAAACTCGGAGAAGGTGATGGCACCCCACTCCAGTACTCTTGCCTGGAAAACCCCATGGTCGGAGGAGCCTGGTGGGTTGCAGTCCATGGGGTCGCTAAGAGTTGGATACGATTGAGTGACTTCACTTTCACTTTTCACTCTCTCTCATGCATTGGAGAAGGAAATGGCAACCCACTCCAGTGTTCTTGCCTGGAGAATCCCAGGGACGGGGGAGCCTGGCGGGCTGCCGTCTATGGGGTCACACAGAGTTGGATACAACTGAAGCGACTTAGCAGCAGCAGCAGCAGCAGTGCTTCACTAAATAATATAAATATTTTTAATTTAGTCATTTGTTGAGCCTGTCAGCCATATGGAAAATATCTTGGGTAAGCCAAAGTTGACCATGAACTTCTTGTTAATAAACTCTTAAAAATGGTTTGGTTTTTTTTTTTTTTTTTTAATGGATCATGAAACTGTTTTTGGATGAAATACCAGGGTCATTTTCAATATTTTTCCAATAGTGCACTATCTTCTGTTATGTAGTTGAAAGCCATTAAAAGTAGTTAATATTGAGCTGCTATTTATTATACAAGTTTAAGCTCTTACATTAGCATTTTACTAACAAGGATATTTTAGTACTTTTTTGCTATAATGTATCTTACTCTAAATTAACTTTCATCAGCCTCAATTTTATGTGGCCTGACTTTATGAAAAAATAAAATTTGATTAAATGCTCTAAATAGATGAAGCTGAATTTTGTGAAATGACAATGAACTGTTTTTGGAGTGTTTTTAATTACTTTTGAGTTAACTCAGAAATTTGTTATAAATGCATCTGTGCTGTTTTATTAGAGTTTTTTCCTCTCAGGATGAGCAAGCTTATATTTAATTTTAAATATGTATTTAGTGATAGCCCTGGGGTATGAATAATTAGAATGAATTTTCCAGGATTCTTTTAGTGCTGCAAAAAGTAGTTAGGTAACACATTAAGTATGTACAGAAAGCTTGTTTCCAACACTTTATGATATAATTAACAATAAAAAAATTCATGCTCCTACAGTATTATAACCATGTGATATAATTTGTCCTACATAGTCATAAATGGCTTATAACCTATAAATCTTAATGATCATATTCATATTTAAAAACAGGTCATTTTAATTCAAGAAAGAGGGTGAAAAAAAGTGAAAGTGTTAGTCGCTCAGTCCTGTCCAACTCTTTGTGACCCCATGGACAATAGCTTGCCAGGCTTCTCTGTCCATGGGATTCTCCAGGCAAGAATACTGGAGTGGGTTGCCATTCCCTTCTCCAGGGCATCTTCCTGATCCAGGGATTGAACCTGGGTCTCCTGCATTGCAGGCAGATTCTTTACCATCTGAACCACCAGGGAAATGTAATCTTGTGTATTGCAGGTAACTCTGGAGTTAAAAAAGGAAACAGTTAAAGTAGGAAGATTGACAACTTTTGGAATACTTAAATGAGGGCGACCCCTTTATTTGGTCAAAATAAAGCATGTTTCTAAGCGCTCCTCCTGGCTCTGAAGCCCAGCTCTGCTGTGACTGGGCTCCTCCAGTGAGCTTGGTTGCTTGGCTTCACTTCTCTTGGCCTCAGTTTCCTCCTCTGGAAGTTGCACTCAGCCTCTGAGGGCCTTTTCTGCTCTCTGTTTTCGTCTGAGGATGGTGTTCAGGCATTTATTTTCTATCTTTTTTTTTCCTCCTACATACATTTGGAGGCCAAAAATAAGGCTTTGATTATGAAATATTTCTTGGAGAAGGCAATGGCACCCCACTCCAGTACTCTTGCCTGGAAAATCCCATGGACAGAGGAGCCTGGTGGGCTGCAGTCCATGGTGTTGCAAAGAGTTGGACATGGCTGAATGAATTCACTTTCACTTTTCACTTTCATGCACTGGCGAAGGAAATGGCAACCCACTCCAGTGTTCTTGCCTGGAGAATCCCAGGGACGGGAAGCCTGGTGGGCTGCCGTCTATGGGGTCGCACAGAGTCGGACACGACTGAAGCCACTTAGCAGCAGCAGTAGTAGCAGAAGCAGCATGAAATATTTCTAGCACAAAGAACACAGAAATACGGATGAAAACAGAAAGACTCGTGTATATCTTGTACAATTAAACTGATGTGTGTTACTATTTTGCTGTATCTGCTTCAGTCCTCTTTTGGAGGTAATGCCACGAGCCAGGCCGGCTGAAAGCCCCTTCATTCTCCACCCTGGTGATGATGTGGGCCCTGCCCTGCCTCCCACCTCCGCGTCCCGTCCCCCGTCCGTCCGTCGGTCTGTCCGCTGTGCTCCTCGCTGAGGAGGTGCTTCGCCGGCTCCGGCTCCCTGCGTGCACCCCGTCTCTGGCGGGTTGCCCTCCCGCTACCCTCACCCCCTCCATCCACTTGGACCCCAAGGTGATTGCTTCACCTGCCTAGCACAAGGATCCCAGTCATGTGGTTCTTTCCTTCCTTAGGTTCTGAGGCCTAGTTCTAATAACTGTGTGTGTGTACACATGTGTGTTCGGCATGTGCTCGATATCAGGAAATAGCGAGAGTTTTAGCAGCTCCGTCACAAACTGAGGAGACAGAATATACATTTCAGTCACAGTATTCCACTCTCTCTACCGTAACGCCCCTCCTCCTGGTGACCCCCTCCTTTCCTCTCCGCGACCCTCAGAGCGCTCACTGTCCCCTCGCCTGCGCACACGCTCGGTCACTTCGGTCTTGTCCAATCTGTGTGACCCCATCACTGTAGCCGCCCATGGACAGGCTCCTCTGCCATGGCGTTTCCCAGGCGAGAACACTGGAGTGAGTTGCCATTTCCTTTTCCAAGGGATCTTCCCCGCCCAGGGATCGAACCCTGGTCTTCTGCATCTCCTGTAGGTGGATTCTTTACCGCTGAGCCACCGGGGAAGCCCCACCTCACCTGTGTACCTTCTGCTTATTTTTATTGCTGGAATGAAACCTCCACTTGGTTGGGGATTTTTAATCGCTCTAAGAGAGCCAGGACAGTGCTTGGAGGGAGGGAGACCCTCAACAAACTGCTTGTTGAGAAAATGAATGAAATGATGTCCAGTGTACTTTTCTGAAAGTTTTTGGGTGAATTCTTTTGTGGGTCCTCAAGCTCCTTATGGGTTTCCCTGGTGGCTCAGATGGTAAAGCGTCTGCCTCCAATGCAGGCGACCTGGGTTCAATCCCTGGCTTGGGAAGATCCCCTGGAGAAGGAAATGGCGAACCCCTCCAGTAGTCTTGCCTGGAAAATTCCATGGACAGAGAAGCCTTGTAGGCTACAGTCCATGGGGTCACAAAGAGTTGGACCCGACTGAGCGACCTCAGTTCACTTCAAGGTCATTATAATTGGGAGGACATTCTTTAAGATGAACACAAAAATTCAAATAAAAAAGTCAAATTGAATATTTAGAACCAAAAATGGAATAAGGACAAATTTCCAGTTTTATGCAGGTGGCAAATACTGTGTCACACAATCCATTTAAATAACACAATATTTTAATTAATTGCCTAACATACCTCTGTCATAGTTTTTCTTACAATTTATGGCTCATATTCTGATTGGTCCTTTATATGAGAATGATTTTATAAAAAGATTTTTTTCTGGCATCACTGATCAAAATTTGTATTTTGTTATTGATAATTTAGAGAACCACCTTTCAGCTTCACAATTGGTAACTGAGTATGTCTTGACAAACATTAGGAATTTTATCAGGTTTGAGAAATCCTTTATCAGGTTTCTCTTTGCATGAGTTTCAGCATGTCAGGACATATTCAAGCTTTCTTAAGCAATGACTAATCTGACATAATTTTATGAACTGAAGTCACTCATTTCCTGATATGTTTGAATTTTGGTATGAGTAACGATTTTGGGAAGTTGTATAAAATTGTCTAAAATATAAAAGTTACATAAAATTGATTGACATAATCAGTCAAAAGCATTCCCAGCATTTGTGACTATAGGCTGTTCACCTGCTTCTGGTGGCAAATGTCAAGTGTCTCCAGTTCTGGACCTTCCAGACTTATCCAGATGAGATTTATTCAGTGACATAAAGCTGTCAAATCTGATAAATTGCAATATCTGAAATCTAAGACTTCACATATGGACATACTTATATGTAGTATTGTTATAGGTTTTTGCCTTATAAACAAAGAGTTTGGGTAGATTTTATTTTGAATGAATGCCATCAAAAACAGCAAAAAATATGGTGCATTTGTAATTGTAGATGCTGCCTTTTATCAAGTCTGTTCCTGACAGAGGACTTCCCCGGTGGTTCAGTGGTAAAGAATTCTCCTGCTAAAACAGGAGACACAGGAGACAAGGGTTCGATCCCTGGGTCAAGAAGATCCCCTGGAGGAGGGCATGGCAACCCGCTTCAGCATTCCTGCTGGGAGATTCCCATGGTCAGAGGAGCCTGGTGGGCTGCAGTCCTTGGGGTTGCAAAGAGTTGGACACAACTGAAGTGAGTAAACACAACATACATATTCCTGACAAAGGAGAGTATGTACTGTGTATAGACATGAGTGAGCATCTGGTTTTCTGTGTATAATTTTACATATCTGATGATTAGAAGAATTTCCCTCAGCTTCGGGTTCTGTACATTTCAAACCTCCATTAGTTTCTGTTACTTACATATTCCAATGCCGGGTATAGGGGAGGTATATCCCATTTGACCTCTCACCCTGCACTTTTCTGTCTCGTTGCCAGGAGAATTGACACGGTGGGTGGTAGGAGATTTCTAGAAGCCATTCCTTTACTGAGACAGTAGCAATAGCCTGGTTAGTTCAAAGGTCTACCAACCACATATGTAGATAGCACTGAACACAAACCAAATGTGAGAAGAAAATGGAGGGAAACATGGCAGGCGTTCTCTTGATTGTATTTCTTCAAACTTTACAAATACTTGTGACTTTGTGAACACCAGAAGGCACGTTTTTATGAGTGACTGCTCGTATCAAATAGAGAGTTCTATTTCCACATAGGCTAATCAGTTGAAATAGCATTCTCTTCAGCCACAAGCTCCCAGAACAATGGATTTTAGTTCAGTTAAGGAAATCAGTTCAGTAGTTCAGTTCATTTCAAGGTGAGACAGGCTAAAGACTGAAGTTCATGGTACAGTTGACTAACACATTTCAGAGCCCCAACTTCTAGATTCTGGTTGATGTCAGCTGCACCTAGGAATCTGTTACTTTTGCCCTTAATATGACTATTCCTCTCTTTGGGATATTTTAAAGTTAAGGTATCAAATATATTTTGAAATGTAGAATGTGTCATATGGATTAGGAATTGTAAAGATAAAGATGCCTAAGATTTAGGCCTTGCCTTTAAAAAACAATATAGATACTTAAATTCTTATATTACAAAGATGAATAAGATAAAATCCATAGTGAAAGTCACTCAGTCATGTCCAACTCTTTGCAACCCAATGGACTATACAGTCAAACAAATTCTCCAGGCCAGAATACTGGAGTGGGTAGCCTTTCCCTTCTCCAGGGAATCTTCCCAACCCAGGGATTGAACCCAGGTCTCTCACATTGCAGGAGGATTCTTTACCAGCTGAGCCACCAGGAAAGCCCTAAAATCCATCAGAGATAAACAAAAGTGATGTGTGATTCAGAGAGGACAGAGATACATGGGCTTCCCTGGCAGCTCAGTTGGTAAAAAATCTGCCTGCAGTGCAGGAGACCAAGGTTCAATTCCTGGGTCAGGACGATTCCTTGGAGAAGGAAATGGCAAGCTACTCCTGTAGCTTTGCCTGGAAAATCCTGTGGACAGAGAAGCCTGGTGGCTGCAGTCCATGGGGTCACAAAGAGTTAGGCATGACTGAGTGACTAGCACCTTCACTTTCTTCAGTATAAGGCCATTATTATTTTTGGGATTTCCCAGATGGTGCTAGTGGTAAAGAAACCACCTGCCAATGCAGGAGACATAGGAGATGCGAGTTAGATCCTTGGATCGGGAAGATCCCTGGAGGAGGGCATGGCAACCCACTCCAGTACTCTTGCCTGGGAAATCCCATGGACAGAAGAGCCTGGCGGGCGATGGTCCGCAGGGTCGCAAAGAGGTCGAATACGACTGAAGTGACTTAGCACAGCATGTTGTGCTAAACAAGAACGTGCTCTAGGGAGACGTCCAAAGGCCATTGAGGGGCCATTTGAGATTACTCTTGCAAAGTGAAGACTTCACAGACTCTGGGGCAAAAGAATCAGGCTGGAAAGATAGAAAAAGCATTCAGGAAATGGTGTTATTTGGCTGCAGTTGTGTGTGTTTGTCTGTGTTAAAGTGATACAAAACTGGCATTATATTGAGGAGTGCTGGTTTTTAAAATACCCCTTTAAAGGTGATAGAAGAAATATTCACATATTGACATGTGGAGAAGTCATTCAGGCTTAGAGATGACTTGGCTTGAACTTCATGCTGCTGAGAGCAGCCTGTCTTATGGCCAGAACACTCATTGTACACGCGCTTTAACCTTTGAAGAAAAGAATGATTTGAAAAATTGAAATGGTGTAGCTGTGGTTCAGGGAGTCACGTGAGCATTGCGGTCATGGTTGGGGACATGTTCCTGCATTACTGAGAACTCGAATTTTCTGAATCATATCAAATGCCAGGATACCGCCAGCCATTCTTATTTTTTCCCCCTAAATTTTAAACATTTTATTTTGTATTGGAGTATAGCTGATTAGCAGCGTTTCAGTATTTTCAGTTGAATAGCAAAGGGACTAAGCCATACATAGACATGTATCCGTTTTCTCCAAAACCCCCACCCCCACCATCCAGATGCCAATAGTTCTTGCAACAGTATCTGCCGCGGCAGCCAGTTACAACCTTGTTTTTATCTTTTTAAATTATTGGCCACACCATGGTGTGTGAGGCCTTAGTTCCTGGACCGAAGATCAAACCTGAGCCCCCTGCATTGGAAGGCAGAGTCTTAACCACTGGACCACCAAAAAAGTCCCCAGCTGCAATTTTATGTTCTCTAGGTCTCTCCTTGTAATTATGCAACCATTTTGGACCCCAACCTGGCGTCTGAAAGTAAGTACCCTTACTTGCCAGCTCCTATTACAATTCTTAAACAACTTATATAACTTGTGATTTTGCCTCTCTCATTTTGTTGTCTGGTGGAACATAATTCAAGTGCTTCTTGAATCTGTGTCTCGGGCTCTAGTCCTCATTTGGCTAAAAACAAACAAACAAACAAAACCCTTGTCTTTCTATTCCTATTATAGATTGACTATTGATTATTCCATCACCAGAAGGGATGGTATTATAAAACACCTGAGTGAAGAAGTTTGCTTGATTTGAGAGGCAGCGGGCAATAGTTGACATTTTTGATGGGATGGAAAGTGGAATTGAAGATGACTTTGGAACTGGATTGGTGTTGTGTTGCAACAGAGCAGAGAGAAGGGACCAGCTGGAAACTGTGTCTGGATGCATGTGAGTCAGGATGGAAGCTGGATGGGGCAGGTGGCCTTGGAGAAGTAATGGAGATATTATAGGACTAACACCACAGTGCCAAAAGGAAGACAGAGGACAGCGAGAGGCATGGGCTTCTTTACTTGCAGGGATGATGAGGTTTTGGTTGCTTTGGATCTGAGATGAAGTGAGAATGTGTGTCAGGAATGTGGAGGTGTGGTTCTGGAGCTCAGAAAAGAGACTAGGACTTGTGAGAAGGATTTTAGACAGCATTGCTGTGAATCCCGGGAACCACTGATGGTGGCAGAAACTCTTCCCCTCCCCTGGCCTCCCTTCCAGCCTCCTCCTTTTCCTCCTCCATCTTGGTAGGAGGATCAGTGCCCTAGAATCTGTGATATCCTGTGCACAGTATGGCATAAAACATATGAAGGTAGCGCAGCTCCCTATGGGGATGGAGTGTTTCCCTCTGGAGCAGGGCATGCATGCTATGCTAAGCCACTGTCCCCAGCAGGCTCCTCTGTCCTTGGGATTCTCCAGGCAGAATACTGGAATGGGTTTGCCGTGCCCTGCTCCAGGGGATCTCCCCGACCCGGGATCGAACCTGGGTCTCCTGTGTCTCCTGCACGGGCAGGTGGGCTCTTCACCACCAGCGCCACCTGGGGAGCTTAGTGCCACCTGGGGCGTGCACAGTTTTCACCTGGGGAGCTTAGCACCACCTGGGGCATGCACAGCTTTCACCTGGGGAGCTTAGCGCCACCTGGGGCATGCACAGCTTTCACCTGGGGAGCTTAGCGCCACCTGGGGCATGCACAGTTTAAAGGGAAATCCCTCTTTACATGAGAGTCGCTGCTCTAAGGTGAGAAGGGGGCTGCCGTTGGTCCTGTTTGCTTTGGGGCGGCAGGTCTACTTGGGGACAGACCATCACCATTTCCACACACTAGATTCTGGGTTCAGATACCAGAACCCAGGTTGGAGGCTGAGACCATGCAGGCAGGGCTCTGAGACGCTGGACAAGTGTACCTGTCAGGCAGGGGGACGGGTACCTTTCAATTGCCCTTGACTCCCAGTGTCCGATTCCCGAGCAGCTTGTGTTCACACATGACTGGATGGATAGTTGAATGGATAAAGCGCATTCATTGTTTGCTGACTATCCCAGGCCCAGCTGGCGGGCAGGGACTCGGTTCAGTGGTTTGTCCCTGTTTAGCCAACATAGGTGTCTTTTGGTACCTAGTGACCAGTAGTGAGAGATGCTCTGAGGTCAGGAGATTTGGCAGACCCCTCCAGGAGATAACAGATGAGGAAATAGAGGTATTTACATTCCCTCTTCAGCTGGACCAGAATGGTTGGGCAGTTGGGGAAATTCCTCTTTTTTTTTTTTTTTTCCATTCTGATGAGTACACACATTTTGTTATATATTTCCTTCACTATAATAATAAAAAATAAAGCACATCCTCCCAATTAATCACTGTAACTTTATTAAATAACTAGAGAAATTACAATGACCTTTTATTAAAAAGCACCATGCACATAAATCTACAGTAGGCTAATGAGATTCTGAAAGAAGTTGATTTTTAGCAGTTCCAGTCTGTCCCATATGCCGTAAGTCCCTCAGAGTGATATATAAATTGTTTGTATTACTTCTAGCTTTTAGAGATGACAGACTAATCTGAGCAATTAGATTCTTGGGAAAGATCAAGACACTTATTAAATCTTATCTTAGTCACTCCTAATTACAACCATCCGTTTATCTCTGTGGAATAAATTACTAATGCAAAGCTACAATTCAATCATAGCATAACTAGTCTTTATTTTAGATGATTAAAAAAAACCAATACTAATGCCACATATGCATAAAAGGAATCTATAATTAATTAATAAATTCGACCCAGCAGATTGCATCCCATGATGATGCAAAGTGTGTCTTCTGATTGGCTTCCCAGAGTTAAACACATTACATGATACAGGGAGCAGCTACCTTCAATAGTGCTATGGACTGAAGTCGGTGCCCCATGCCTGCCCCCACGTTAGAGTGTTGAGGTTTTGATCCTCCATATGATGATTTTTGGAGGTAGTGCCTTTGGGAGGTAATTTGGTCCTGAGGGTGGGGCCTCCTGATGGGATTAGTGCTTTTACAAGAAAAGTCTTAGAATCTCTCCCCCTGGAGCTCAGTCTGCCTGCTCTCCTTCAGAAACCACGTTGTAGAAATAATGAATTCTTCTGCTAACATGCATAAATATCAGTTATTCATGATAGTTGATGTCACTGTAGCAGCTTAGCTGTGCAATGTTTCGACTCTAAACCCCAGCGTTCTCTTACTATTGAGTGGACAGATCGGCTCTGACTACCCAGCTGCAGCCCTGGCTGGAGCCCCTCCATCAACTATCACACAACCGCACAACCTTTGTCTGAAAGCAGAACCGTGATCTGGTCATCACTGACTGTTTCATGCTGCTGCTGCTGTGCTGCTGCTGCTAAGTCGCTTCAGTCGTGTCCGACTCTGTGTGACCCCAGAGACGGCAGCCCACCAGGCTCCGCTGTCCCTGGGATTCTCCAGGCAAGAACACTGGAGTGGGTTGCCATTTCCTTCTCCAATGCAGGAAAGTGTAAAGTGAAAGGGAAGTCGCTCAGTCATGTCCGACTCTCAGCGACCTCATGGACTGCAGCCCACCAGGCTCCTCCACCCATGGGATTTTCCAGGCAAGAGTACTGGAGTGGGGGGCCATTGCCTTCTCTGTTCGTGCTGCCAGAATATTCTTTTTTTTTTTTTTTTTTAAGGAAGGACCTGACTTTATCTTTTTATTTTTTAATTAATTTTTATTTTTTTAGTTTGTTTTGCTTCACAATACTGTATTTGCTTTGCTACACATCGACATGGATCAGGAGTTCTAGTTTCTAATGCCGCTGCATTTAGAGCAGATTCTCCCAAGTGTGTTTATTGAGCAAGTGGCATCTGTTGTCTGTCATCAAGAGTGGACTTTGGGGCCTTTCTGCCCAGGGCGTCTTTGTGTTGGAGTCCCCAGGGAGAGCAACGCAGCCACGCGCTGATGGCATGAGGTTTTGCTTACATATGGAAGAGACAGGGTGGGATCAGCTTCGGTCAGGGGTGGGTCCTCCACGGCCAGTGGGTTTCTGGGTGCAGACAATGCAGAGCACCCATTCCCTGCTGTGGTAGAAGGACTGTCCTTTCCCCGCAGGGGACAGAGGTGGCAGTGGGGGCGGCCAGATACCACGTGCCACACACAAGCAGCAGGACAGACGAGCCCGGGTGGACCTTGAAAAGCAGGTTGGTCCCACATGGGTGACGAGCCCAGCACACTCTCCGAGGGCTCCCTGTCTCTAGGTAGGGAAGTGTCACAAGCCTAAGACCCCTTTGAAAGTGACTGAGTAATGCTCAGAAGACTCCCCGCAGGAGATGGACTTTCCCAATAGTATTCAACAGAATTACTCACTCATCTCACGAATTCAGCATTTTCTCCAAAGTGATCAGCTGTATTTCCAAACTTTCCAAACTTTCTAGATCAGTAAATAGAGCCCTGGATATGCTATTGTCATTGTTGTTGAGCCGCTGAGTCGTGTCTGAACCTTTGTGACCCCATGGACTACAGCACGCCAGGCTTCCCCGTCCTTCACTAGCTCCCTGAGTTTACTCAAACTCATGTCCACTGAGTCGGTGATGCCATCCAACCATCTCATCCTCTGTTGCCCCCCCTCTCCTCCTGCCTGCAATCTTTCCCAGCATCGAGGTCGTTTCCAATGAGTCGGCTCTTCACATCAGGTGGTCAGAGTATTGGAGCTTCAGGTTCAGCATCAGTCCTTCCAATGAATATTCAGGGTTGATTTCCTTTAGGATTGACTGTCTCCTTGCTGACCAAGGGACTCTCAAGAGTCTTCTCCAACACCACAGTTCCAAAGCATCAGTTCTTTTGTGCTTAACCTTTATGGTCCAATACTCACATCCATACATGACTACTGGAAAAACCATAGCTTTGACTATATGGACCTTTGTTGGCAAAGTGATGACTGCTTTTTAATATGCTGTCTAGCATGGAGAAGGCAATGGCATCCCATTCCAGTACTCTTGCCTGGAAAATCCCACGGATGGAGCCTGGCAGGCTACAGTCCATAGTGTCGCTAACAGTCGGACATGACTGAGAGACTTCACTTTCACTTATTTTCATGCATTGGAGAAGGAAATGGCAACCCACTCCATCGTTCTTGCCTTGAGAATCCCAGGGACAGGGGAGCCTTGCGGGCTGCCATCTCTGGGGTTGCACAGAGTCGGACATGACTGAAGCGACTTAGCAGCAGCAATAGGTTGGTCATAGCTTTTCTTCCAAGGAACGAGTGTCTTTTAATTTCATGGCTGCAGTCACCATCCACAGTGATTTTGGAGACCAAGAAAATAAAATCTGCCACTGTTTTCATTTTTCTCCCATCTATTTGCCATGAAGTGATGGGACCAGATGCCATAATCTTAGCTTTCTGACTGTTGAGTTTTAAATCACTTTTTCACTCTCCTCTTTCACTTTCATCAAGAGGTTCTTAAGTTCCTCTTCACTTTCTGCCGTTAGGGTGATAGCATTTGCAGTCAAAGGATATGCTGCTGTAGATGATATGGTTTTTTTTTTTTCTTTTTCTTTACAGAATTTTGTTGTTTTCTGTCAAAGCTCAAGATGAATCAGCCGTAGGTATACATAGATCCCCTCCCTTTTGAACCTCCCTCCCATCTCCCACCCCATCCCAGCTTTCTAGGTTGATACAGCGCCCCTGTTTGAGTTTCCTGAGCCATACATCGAACCTGCGTGTCTCACATCTCCTGTATTGGCAGGTGGATATTTTACCACTGAGCCACCTGGGAAGCCCTTTTCAAACCTACTCGAATGCAAAATCTTAGTTTGGAGGGGAGGGTCAGAGAGGGCTTGGAACATCTATTCAGAAATACTGCTTCCAGGAAGAAATCTCATGGTGGAAAATTCAGAGGTTCTGACAAGAATGAGTTACGTTTCAAAAGGTTCTTAAATTTCACTTTCAAGATACTTGGTTCTCAGGAGAGGCCATTATTGAATGATCAAAGGCAGAATCCATTCAAGAACGTCTAAAAAATTGAAGATAAAGATATTCACCTAGTATGTGGCCCTTCCTTCTATTTTACTCAAGATAAATTTTAGTAGACTCTAATAGCTTTGATCAATGTAGAGTGCATTTTATGTCCCCCTCAAAATATTTTAAATAATATTACAAACCTCAGTGCACACATAATATAAAAAGATAGACAGACATGAATGTGAGTCTTCTTACAAAGCTTTGCATAACATTTCTCAATCTGCAAAGGAAGAAAGGAAAGGAGTCAAACCTGTGATTGACTCCTGTTTCGGCTGCTTCACAGCTGTGTGATCAAGGATTTAGCTGTTTATGAGACACTTTTATTAAGCATGAATGAATCTTTTGGTGGGATTTCACTTTAATTTTCCCTTAGCAAGACCAAAAAAAAAAAAAAAGAAGAAGAAGAAGAAAACAAAAAAACCACAAAGTGTAGTCATTTTAAACACCTTCAGCTATACTACAATCTAGAGGTTTTCAACAAGGACGTACTATATAACACAGGGAACTCTGCTCAGTGTTCTGTGGCAGCCTGGATGGGAGGGGAGTTTTAGAAAGAATGGATACATGTATATGTATGACTGAGTCCCTTTGCTGTCCACCTGAAACTATCACAACATTGTTCACCAGCTATACTCTAATATAGAATAAAAAGTTAGAAAAATAATAAGCTAGAGGTTTTGAATGGTTCCTTTTTGGAATGGGATGCACTCATCTCTTGTTGATGAAAACGTTTTGCATCAGCAGTTTTCTTTGTTATGATGCTGAGTCCCATCTGGGGATCACAACTGTAATTCAAAAATATTGTTGTTATTGTTTAGTCACTAAGTTGTGTCCAACTCTTTGCAACAGTATGAACTGCAGCATGCCAGGCTTCCCTGTCCTTCACTATCTCCTTGAGTTTGCTCAAATTCAAAATGTTACCTTTAGCTATTTCCCCCACTATGCTTATGCTCAAATTTTCTTATTCTCCAACTTTTCATCTGAGAGTGGAGAATATTGTTCTATCTCTTCCCTTTTATTGATAAAAAGGACAGTGAGTGAGGATATGTATTTATGTGAATTTCCTAAGTAAAGATGGATGGATTATCAAGTCACTGACTCTGAGTAACTCATTTAAAAGAAACTATCATGGCTGTCTTGGTTTTACACAACCTTAGATCGTGCCCATGGGATCTGACACCGCATACTTGGGCTTTGTTTACTACTGCTTAGCTTTTGTCCTATTTAAGGTCAATATTCAGTTATTAAATTGTATCATGAAAAAGTGGCATATTCCAATGTGAAAATTAGATTGAGACATTAACATAATAGATGTAGGGAGATTCTTCTTTAAATGGAACCATGGCAAGCCATGTTTAAAAGGAGGGTATCAGTTCTAATGAGGTGGATGACGCTGGAGCCGATTATACAGAGTGAAGTAAGCCAGAAAGAAAAACACCAATACAGTATACTTACACATATATATGGAATTTAGAATGATGGTAATGATAAACCTGTACGCAAGACAGCAAAAGAGACACAGATGTATAGAACGGCCTTTTGGACTCTGTGGGACAGGGAGAGGGTGGGATGGCTTAGCAGAGTGGCAGTGTAACGTGTGATATCATAAGTGAAATGAATTGCCAGTCCAGGTTTGATGCAGGATGCAGGATGCTTGGGACTGATGCATGGGGATAATCCAGAGAGAGGGTGTGGGGCGGGAGGGTGGAGGTGG
>SJXQ01003772.1:39772-327697 GCA_006408695.1 Aepyceros melampus
TATGCAGATGACACCACCCTTATGGCAGAAAGTGAGGAGGAGCTAAAAAGCCTCTTGTTGAAAGTGAAAGAGGAGGGTGAAAAAGTTGGCTTAAAGCTCAACATTCAGAAAACGAAGATCATGGCATCTGGCCCCATCACTTCATGGGAAATAGATGGGGAAACAGTAGAAACAGTGTCAGACTTTATTTTTTTGGGCTCCAAAATCACTGCAGATGGTGACTGCAGCCATGAAATTAAAAGACGTTTACTCTTTGCAAGAAAAGTTATGACCAACCTAGGTAGTATATTCAAAAGCAGAGACATTACTTTGCCGACTAAGGTCCATTTAGTCAAGGCTATGATTTTTCCTGTGGTCATGTATGGATGTGAGAGTTGGACTGTGAAGAAGGCTGAGCACTGAAGAATTGATGCTTTTGAACTGTGGTATTGGAGAAGACTCTTGAGAGTCCCTTGGACTGCAAGGAGATCCAACCAGTCCATTCTGAAGGAGATCAACCCTGGGATTTCTTTGGAAGGAATGATGCTAAAACTGAAACTCCAGTACTTGGGCCACCTTGTGTGAAGAGTTGACTCATTGGAAAAGACCTTGATGCTGGGAGGGATTGAGGGCAGGAGGAGAAGGGGACGAGAGAGGATGAGATGGCTGGATGGCATCACGGACTCAGTGGACGTGAGTCTGAGTGAACTCCGGGAGTTAGTGATGGACAGGGAAGCCTGGCGTGCTGTGATTCATGGGTCGCAAAGAGTCGGACATGACTGAGTGACTGAACTGAACTGAACTGAAATCAATATTCATTCATTAGAAAGACTAATGCTGAAGCTGAAGCTCTGCTACTTTGGCCACCTGTTGCAAAGAGTTGACTTATTGGAGAGGACCCTGATGCTGGGAAAGATTGAGGGCAAGAGGAGAAGGGGATGGCAGAAAATGAGATGGTTGGATAGCATCACCAACTCAATGGACATGAGTTTAAGCACATTCTGGGATATAGTGAAGGGCAGAGAAGTCTGGTGTGCTGCAGTCCATGGGGTTGTGAGGAGTCAACATGGCTTAGCGACTGAACAACAACAAAGGGCTTCCTTAATGCTCGCTAGTGGAGTTGAGTCATTACAACAGGGCACACAACACTTACTACTCGGCCCTTTGCAGAAAAGCTTGCTGATCCCTATTACAGACGATGGCAAGACGTAACATGATTCCAAAGGAGGCAACTGAACAAGCAAGCAGGTTGGCTTGCCGCCCCCTCCCTCTGGATTAGGAGCAGACAAGGAAGCTTAGTGGGTCAGAGCCAGACAGTGTGCTGCTCACGCACAGCCAGCAGCAGGGCAGCAGCTTGGGGGTGCTGGATCCCAGACCCCAAGTCTCACGGATCAATGCATCAGGTTCAGATGGTGGCCACGTAAGCAGGTTGGCTTGCCGCCCCCTCCCTCTGGATTAGGAGCAGACAAGGAAGCTTAGTGGGTCAGAGCCAGACAGTGTGCTGCTCACGCACAGCCAGCAGCAGGGCAGCAGCTTGGGGGTGCTGGATCCCAGACCCCAAGTCTCACGGATCAATGCATCAGGTTCAGATGGTGGCCACGTGCATGATGGGTTGAAGAGCTGGCGCCGATGTCTCATGACCTTTAAAAACAAGCAGCACACGAGTGCATCCCTCTCTTCCGGGGGATGAGTAGCTATAGGGTGGTCACGCTCTGATTGTCTTGACCTACTTACCTGACTACATGGCTATCGACAGAAATCTCAAAGTCCGAGGCTCACTTTAATATCCATACAAAGGCAGCATGATTAATAACAAATACTTTTCACTTGCTCTAAATATATTTTTAAATTTTCATGTTGCAAAAATTTGAAAGTTTTCTTTTATGTCTTGGATCAGTTTGGGCAGAAGGGACCAGGGCAGAGGTATGTTTATTTTGCTTCAGCTGCAGGGGTGGCTCAGCTGCCCACACAGCTCCACCTTTGTGATGATGTGAACCTCCCCTAGGTTCTGGAGTGCCTGCTGGACTGTGCTAACCAGGCTAGGTGTTGTGAACTTGAAAGGGTTTTCGTGCCCTTTAAGTAAAAATGACACCCCCCACCTGTCTGTAGTGTGTGAAATCTCTCTGTCTTCAGAATTTTATTTTCCAGGGTTTTGGTAGAAATACTCCTGTATTCTCCTTTCCTTGAACTCTTCTCTATGAAAATTTTCTGAGAAAGGTGAGAGTGAGACCCATTTTATGCACAGTACAGTCACTCCTCGGTATTCATGGGGGATTGGTCCCAGGACCCTTCTTTGGATATAAAAATCTGCAGATACTCAAGTCCCTTATCTGTAGTGGCATAGTATTTGTATATAACCTACACATCCTCCCATATGCTTTAAATCATCTCTAGATTACCTGTAATGCAATATATAGTCATATGTTAATGTTGTCATTTAGTGGCTAAATTGTGTCCAACGTTTGTGACCCCATGGACTGTAGCCCGCCAGGCTTCCCTGTCCATGGGATTCTCCACTCAAGAACACTGGAGTGGGTTGCTGTGTCCTCCTCGAGGGGACCTCTCCAACCCAGGGATCGAGCCCGAGTCTCCTGCATTACAGTCATATTCTTTACCATCTGAGCCACCAGGGAAGCTCAGATGGTCTCCTGCAGTGTGGGAGACCCAGGTTCAAACCCTGGGTTGGGAAGCGAATGGCAACCTACTCCACTCTTCTTGCCCAGAGAAGTCCATGGTTAGGAGCCTGGCAGGTCCAGCACATGGGATCACGAAGAGTTGGCCATGACTGAGCGGTAGTTCTAAGTGTGTATGTAAATAGTTCCCACAGGCCGTGCGCCCCCCGCATCTTGCTTCCCCTGCCCTGCCTACCAGCACTTTCAGCGCTCAACTCTGAGTCACCTCTGCTTTGGGGCCCTCCCAGGCTCTCGCCCCATCAGGTGGGCTCAGGTGCCCCGTCTTCTCCAGGGTGCTGTGCCTCCTTGGGCGACAGCACTCCTCACACTTCACTGGATCTGTTTAAGCCTCACAGTTGCATTCTTTCTGTGTTGGTGTCCAAAGAAATCAGCATCTCTTCCAGCACAAGTGAGGCGTTTGAGGATGCTGCTGGACTGCATGGAGTCCTCAGTCCCCTGAGCAGGGCCTGTCAGAGCCAGCACAAAGTGTTCATTGAATGAATGAGTGACTGAGGCAGTGAGTGGTGTACTTCTGTACATGTATTTTACACACATACATCTAATCCTCTGCTTTCTTTATGAATTTTTTTCATGGGTTTGAAACTTGAAAAAATTTTCAATAAACCATAAAATTTGGATCAAGAAAGACCACATTTAAATGTATTCAGTTACGACTTTTTCCACGTGGGCGCTTACTGTTGGTTCCTCCATTGTTAGAAGGCTGTTATTTTGTAAAGCAGAAGTTTGCTAGCAGTGGTCTAGACTAGAGGCTAATGCTCGCCCCTGACAAAGTATTCACTGGGGTGTGATAGGATGAGAAAGTAAATTCATAAAAGGAAATGAATTTAAGAGAATGTCCTTATTTTAAGATCATCTCTTTTTTCTTCTTTTCAGTATAGAACATTATGTCCTGATGCTAGCAAATTTTTAATGAATCTAGAGGACTAAATAAAAAATTGAGAAACCTAAAAAAATAAATATGTTCAGTTACATATTAAACTTAGAGTATATTTAAATATAACTTCAAATATATAAATATGGCTATTGATAAGTAGATGTGCTATGATAGCCAGGAAAGTATGACAGTTGTGATATGAGGAGATATATATATATATGCTTGTGTTCATGTCTGTTTGCATGTTACATATATATGTATATATGTACACAACTTCTTCTTTTAAGTCATAGTTAATTCTGTCTAGCAGATTGCATAATTAACATACAATGAAACACATCCGTGATTATGTAATGAATAAATAGTGGAATGTTTTAGATGGTTGCGTCACAAGCCAAGCGTTAAAAAACAATGAAATACAAGCTCACTGTAACAGTAAGTGTGATTAGATAGCACAGCTGTGAAGTTGTGAGCTGGGAAATGGACTGAAGTCAGCGGTCCAGGTGCACCCCAAAGGGCCCCCTTTGCCTCAAAGACACACCCCGCTAGTCAGAACCATTTGATGGCAAGCTGCAGTGTCGCTCCTGCCTTTGCCTTACTTTTCATCTTTTGATTTTCCTTTCACTGTGACCTTTTCACTTTCTTTTTGTAGCACATGTTTTGGAGGCTGTTTTCATTTCTTTGGGACAAAGTCCTGGAGATGGGAAGAGTGAGATTCCAGTCCTGGGATGACTTACTAGCCGTGTCTCGGCAGCATCTTGGGTTCCCCAAGGTTGTCTCCTCATCCGCGTGGCCACTGACAGCACTGTCTAGTGTCCCGTGCCTGGTGTGGAACCATCAGGAAGAATGAAGTCCCCTCTGAGCTATCGGACCCAAGTGAGCTCCTAGCAATACTACCAGTGTCTCCAAGCCCACACACCCTCCTCTGTGATTTCAGTTTTAACTTCACAGTAATTTTTTAGCTTCATGTCTTGCTTTTCCTCCTCACCTGCAGTCAGTTGCTAGTGTGTCTGCATTTGCTGACTCTCCCCCCATGCTGAAACCATGCCTCTGAAGTTTCCTCATCTGTGTTGGCTAAGTTCCATGATGTGTTAGGTACTCTGGACACGAGGAAGAATAAAAATTTGTTCCTGCCTTAGAAAGTGAGTCTGGGCAGGCAACCAAGAAGACCTGTGGTTAAAACATAGTGTGAAAACGATCCTATATATATATATATATATATATATATATATATATATATAGTCTATATAATATAGTAATGGGATCGGGTGGGAAGAGAGACACTTAAATCATAGAGGGGAGGATCAGTGATGCCACCGAGAAGGGATGATTCTGGGTCTTATTCTAGAGGCAAAGGAGGCATGGTCAGGCCTAAAGCAGGAGAGCCACTTTTCTTATTTTAGGTCCAAGAAGTTTACTTCATAAGGGAGGTCATTTAATGCTTCTTAGAAATTAGTTCCATATAATGAGTCCCATGAAATTAAAAGACACTTGTTCCTTGGAAGAAAAACTATGACCAACCTAGACAGCATATTAAAAAACAGAGATATTACTTTGCCAACAAATGTCCATCTAGTCAAAGCTATAGTTTTTCCAGTAGTCTTGTATGGATGTGAGAGTTGCACCATAAAGAAAGCTGAGTGCCGAAGAATTGATGTTTTTGAACTGTGGTGTTTCAGAAGACTCTTGAGAGTCCCTTGGGCTGCAAGGAGATCCAACCAGTCAATCCTAAAGGAAATCAGTCCTGAATATTCATTGGAAGGACTGAAGCTGAAGCTGAAACTCCAATACTTTGGGCACCTGATGTGAAGAACGGACTCATTGGAAAAGACTCTGAGGCTGGGAGGGATTGGGGGCTGGAGAAGAAGGGGATGACAGAGGATGAGATGGTTGGATGGCATCCCTGACTCGATGGACGTGAGTCTGAGCAAGCTTTGGGAGTTGGTGATGGACAGGGAAGCCTGGCATGCTGCAGTCCACGGGGTCGCAAAGAGTTGACATGAACTGAACTGAATGAGTCTCAGATCCACCTTACTGCAACTTGTGTCTGGAGATTGCAGGTGGTCCTCCACTCGCCAGCAGAGGAAGGAAGCGTCCTGATGAGCATGTCTGCAGCACTTTCCCCACTCGTCCTGGACATGGTTCTGCTCCTTCCTGACTGCTCATGTTTCTTGCTGGACTCAACTTTGTCCAAGTCCCACTTAAACTGTGACACCAGGACTGAAAACAATACATTTATGGGCTCGACTGGCCAGAAGCACCTGGAAACCATATGTAGCCCTTGTCCTGGCTCCAGTAAGTCTGTTCATCTAACCTGAGATGACATGGACTTTTTTGACGAGGGATGAGGGAGTTTATAGACGTTGCACCTTTCTTTCAGACTCTGGTACGTTGGCTATGATAATGCCTAATATGCTGTCTTTTTCAAGATCCTGGCTCACTAAATCAGATGAGACATAGTGTCCGATTGCTGTTTGCATTTCCCCCTGTCACTTTTTGTGGGGTGCATTTTCCACTTGCCAGGAGCTTTGTGATCACTTAAGTCAACCAGCGCCTGGGTTGTGCCTCCTGGTTTGTTCTTTCTACAGCCAGACGGAACTTTTCATGACTTTATGGAAAGCTGTTGATAAGACTGGGGAGGAGAACTTCATCAGGTGGAATGCTGCCAAAGGCTGCCTTCATGGTTTCACCCCATCTGCTGACATTTTTAAAGGAGTTACGACTACCTGACCAGCTTCAAACGCTCCTAATTCCTCTCCTGTGTTATCCTAGTACTTTCTGTCTTATATACAATGCAGAGGCTTGGTCAGACTTTACTGAAATCCAGTTCTGTTATGCTGGTGACCTTCTCTTGGTCTATTTATACTATCACAGAAAGGAGAGATGAGATTTTGGCTTCACTTGTTTTTAGTAAAAGAATGTTATATCCTACATACAAAGTTATAACTATAACTAATCATCCTTCTGATTGTCAGTCTTCTATTTAATGCTTATCCATAATAATCCAAAATATGATAGTTTTGCCAGGTCTGACACCTATGTCATTAGATTGTATTTCCAGAGTCATTTTTTTCTCACTGTGGACAATTCAGATATTGCTGGTTTCCAGCCTTATTACATCTTTCTGTTTTATTTGATTAAATATAAACTGAATTCAAGTGAGATTATTTTTTTTAGAGATGAAATCTCAAACCATTTACCATATTTTGAAATCACCTTCCATACAATGAACCAATAAAGAACAATATATCAGAGCAGATGCTTGTTCATGATCTTATTTTCTCGAGTAACACGTCTTCTCTTGGTCTTTGCTTCATTTCTTGCTCTGTTTTCTTGATGTTTCTGGCTTCCAATTCCAAAGTTTATTCTGTTGAGCCCTTGCCTTATGCCTTGAACCACAGAATTGCTCTGGGATGTCTTCTGCCTCATGTGGAAGCCTCCTGTGTGGGTTTTGTCATAAAAATAACCTCCTTTCACTACTCATTCTGACCTGATCCTAATTTTATGGAGATGTAACTTTATGGAGATGTATGTTGTGGACAAAAATAATCAATCAGCATTCAATAATAGGAATTGAAAAGAGTTTTATCTGAGTCAAACTGAGGGCTATAGTCTAAAGCCAGCTTCCCAGATAACTGAGTAACTGCTTCAGAGAAGCAGAGTTTTCAACACAGTTTTATGTCTTGTCAGAACAAAGAACATCAGATAAGTCAGGGATACATCCTTTCAAGGTTTCAACAGGAGAAAAAAAAGAAATATACCAGCTTGTACCTAGTGAGTCAGTGTAGCCTTGCCACCTGGGAAGGGAGTCTTGTCAAAGGAGTCCCAACATCAGCGTCCCAGGAAGGGACGTTATTTTTTAACAGAGACATTCTTTGCTTCTGATCAGTGGAACTTTTCTTTAATAATTAAAGCAGATGTACAATATGCGTTTGATGGGCCACAAACAAGCTGTTCTAGTTAGCATAAAATTCAAGTTAACACATGTATAAGCCAGAATGACTTCATGAACTTCCATATGTAAGCATTTCTTTTGTCAATGTACTAACATTTGATTGTAAATTAAAAAGCAGCATGGACTATTAGAGAAACAATTTGTGAAGTAAAGTTTTATAATGAAGGGAAAATATTTGCTTCATCATAAAAGCTATTTATGTCAAAAAGATGGTGTTAGTCAATTTAAGATAAATCCATCTTTGGTGGGTAACAGTTATACAATCTGAGATAGTACTGAACCCACATATGCTTGCTGTGTGTTAATTAATACCCATTTGTTGAATTAACAAAATAATCTAGATTTTATTTGTTTTGATGTGTTCATGTGCATATATTCATATGTGTATGTATATACAGAATCCTCATTCTTAAAATCCTTTTTGGGAGCAGCTTAAAATAATTCTCCTTTCTTCTTCCAAAGTGCACTAGAATGTTAACACACAGAAGAGAAATCTGATTTTTTATGAGTGCATGGAATTTAAAGAGAATTGGGTAAATAGGATTATCATACATCCAGCTTTTCAAGGGATCTCATGTTTGCCTCAGAATGTAATTGAGTTCGAATCTCTAGAAGAAATAAATGGAAACTAACAATAACCGATCACCTTACTTTTGTTCCTAATACCATGATTGAAATGAGCTCTATATCAGAATGGAAACATGATAATAATGCCAGTTATTGGCACGGTGTGCATGCATGCATGCTCAGTTGTTCAGTTGTGTCTGACTCTTTGGAACCCCACGGGCTGTAGCCTGCCAGGCTTCTCTGTCCATGGATTTCCCAGGCAAGAATACTGTTGTGGAATGCCATTCCCTCCTCCAGAGGATCTTCCCAACCCAGGGACTGAACCTGCGTCTCTCGTGTCTCCTGCATTGGCAAGCGGGTTCTTTTCCACCGAGCCACCTGGGAAGACCTATTGACATGACACCTTTTCCTGAAGATCCTGATTCACTTTATACACAGTGCACTTGCTCCCAACAAAGACCAAAAAAAGAAGAAAAAAACTTGCTTGATCAGACAAGGTGCCATGTCAGATATGCAATGCTGTGGACAACTTGAATGGCCTGGAAAAAAAGCTCAGCATCATTTTTGGAAAATTCACATCTCGGTTACCACCGCAGCCATTTTCACTCTCTGTTTGCAGTGAGTGGTCCCTCTAGAGTAAGAGTGTTCCTTGTGCAGGTGAGGCCTTCAAATCTCAAGGGAGAGACTTTTCCTCCAGTTGGAGATCCAGTCTTTCTTCCTGCAGGGACCCTGGAAGTGTTCCCAGGGATATTTATGTGCATTTCTCTGAACTGGCTCCCTTCTGGTGCGAGGACAAGGCTTTGCTCAGTGTCCTGGTCGGGGGCCGGGACGGAGCAGGAGATTCTGCCTGCTCCCTCTGCGCTGCGTTCTGGGGCTCTTCAGACTCTTCTTCTTCTGCCTTTAACACACCAATCCCTTTACAAATCTAGCAGTAAATCCCTCCCAAAGTAAAGGGATCTCCTGATGAATTTATAAAAATGAATATAAATTATATCATAATATTAACTTATGTATTTTATATATAATAATATTACATAGTCTATTGCTTACATGAGAGTTTCCCTGGTGGCTGAGCGGTAAAGAATCCACCTGCAACGCTGGAGACGTGGGTTTGATCCCTGGGTTGGGAAAATCCCCTGGAGGAGGGTGTGGCAACCCACTCCAGTATTCTTGCCTGGAGAATCTCATGGATAGAGGAGCCTGGTGGGCTACAGTCCATGGGGTCATAAAGAGTTGGACAAGACTGAAGTGACTTAACACACGCATACATACATTAGTTGTATGATTTTATATACTATTGTAAAGATCCCCTGGAGTAGGAAATGAAAACCCGCTCCAGTGTTATTGCCAGGAAAATATCATGGACAGAGGAGCCTGATGAGCTACAGTCCATGGGGTCGCACGGGGTTGGAAACAATTGAGGCACACACACATTCTATATTATGATGCTGCTAAGTCACTTCAGTCGTGTCCGACTCTGTGTGACCCCATAGATGGCAGCTCACCAGGCTCCCCTGTCCCTGGGATTCTCCAGGCAAGAACACTGGAGTGGGTTGCCATTTCCTTCTCCAATGCATAAACGTGAAGAAAAGTGAAAGGGAAGTCACTCAGTTGTGTCCGACTTTTTGCGACCCCATGGACCGCAGACTACCAGGCTCCTCCGTCCATGGGATTTTCCAGGCAAGAGTACCGGAGGGGGGTACCATCGCCTTCTCCATTCTATATTGTACATAATATATATTATCCTTAGCCTTCAGTCAACAGGTCTTCTGTTTAAATAATCAACACAAAGCAGCATTAGCTGCACTTCTCCCCCTTGGTTCATTTTATTCCTGCTCTGCACAATCGGTGTCTTTGAGCTCTGATAATGACCAGGCTTTGATTTACTACCTGTAAATACACTGATGGGTAAGACCCACTCCTGCCCTCAGGAAACTGTCTCTTTAAATCTTTTTAAAGAGAGAAATAAACAGAGACTCTTTAGGAAACACACTAGATTACCAAATCCGATGTTTAATTGTAAAGGAAAAATTGCCTGGAAGATTAATTGGTCAAGAATAGGTCCCATGGTTTTGGCTTCCATGAGTTCAGTCAACAGACGTGCAGCCAGCACCCTCTACCTGTAAGACTGGGTCATCACCCTCTACCTGCAGGGCTGGGTCAGTGCCCCCACCTGCAGGGCTGGGTCATCACCCTCCACCTGCAAGGCTGGGTCATCACCCTCCACCTGCAGGGCGGGGTCAGCGCCCGCCACCTGCAGGGCCGGGTCATCACCCTCTACCTGCAGGGCAGGGTCATCACCCTCCACTGCAGGGCTGGGTCATCACCCTCCACCTGCAGGGCTGGGTCATCACCCTCCACCTGCAGGGCTGGGTCATCACCCTCCACCTGCAGGGCTGGGTCATCACCCTCCACCTGCAGGGCGGGGTCATCACCCTCCACCTCAGGGCTGGGTCATCACCCTCCACCTGCAGGGCTGGGTCATCACCCTCCACCTGCAGGGCTGGGTCATCACCCTCCACCTGCAGGGCTGGGTCATCACCCTCCACCTGCAGGGCCGGGTCATCACCCCCCACCTGCAGGGCTGGGTCATCACCCCCCACCTGCAGGGCTGGGCCACACACGGGGGATGCATTTCTGCACACCTAGCTCCTTCAGGGAGCTCCCGGGAAGACAGACACAGTTTCTGCTTGGCCTCCTTGCCATCTTGCGGTTCTCACATCTCCAGACCCTTTTTGGTGTGGCTCTTTGGTCATCGCCTGAACCTCACGCCCCATGTTGGGTGCCGATCCTCTGTGCTCCTCTGGGGTCCTGCACAAGCATCTCTCATGAACCCTACATTTACTAAGTTGTTGGCTTAGCATCTTACCTACCACTGGAAAAAAAAACCCAAAAAACTCCTGTGTTACACTTCTCTGGATCAACAGCCCTGTATTAGGCTTCTTCAGAAAGAGAAAACCAGTAGGAGATACCGATATTTGAGAGGAGGTGTATCAGTAGAAATTGGCTTATGTAGTGATGGAGGCCGAGAAATCCCGCCATCCGCCCTCTGCAGGCTGGAGACTCAGGAAAGCCAGCGGTGCAATGTGGTCTGAGTCTGAATGCCTGGGACTCTGGGGCTGGCAGCACATGTTCTGATCTGGGTTTGAAAGCCCAAGACCCAGGAGCTCTGATGTCCAAGGGTAGGAGAAGATGGACATCTCAGCTCAAGTAGAGAGAGAGAGAATTTGTTCTTCCTCTGCATTTTTGTTCTCGGCAAGCCTATGGACTCCGTGCTGAGCAAGTATTGCCTCCCTGGCATCATTTCTTCTATGAGAAAGACTTTCCCAGCTCATGCAGAAATAGAAGCCATGGATGTTTTAGAATATTCTCTGTTTCTTCTGCTCCCACTTGCCCTATGTCTCCCACCCTGATGGAGAAGCACCTGGAGTTCAGGAGGAACAAAAGTCCATGTGACATCACGTGTAGGGGCACAATGTGTATGTGTCCATGTGAGATGGTGTTTGAGCTGGTTTTGAGAGTGAAATAACTGAGTAGACGTGAAGCAAATAGAATAAATATGTTCTTAAGCACCAGATCAGGGTGACCGCTAAATTAGCCATATTACAGGTTATTACTGTCCTGCTGGTTCAGAGGCTGAGGGTATAATCAGTTCCTGCACTTTGCATGACAGCGAGAGAGGGCTGGGCTCTGTCTTTGTGCTCCAGGGGCCATGGTGTTTTCTTTCTTTGGACCCATTGACACTTCAGTCCTGAGGAGGGCTTAAAGACATGAGAAGGGGAGACATAATGCTTCTTTCTTATTTTCTCCATTCTTTGTTCAGATGGAACAGGGCCTTCTTTAGTTTGCTTCCCTGCTATCGTCTCTACTTAAACAATACTGAGCTTCTTCACAAATCAGATAAAATAAAACTTCGCTAATAAAATATCTACTTTAATCATATTTTTTGTTGACGAATGGTTGACTTACAATGTTAATTTCTCCTGTACAGTGAAGTGATTCAGTTACACACAAACTCACACACACACACACAATGCATTCAGCCCATCCTTTCCTCTGGGGACCGCAGGCATATGGAGCTACCTTAAATGAGTTCTGCACGGTCAAGGCAGATACCTTGCTCTGAAGCACAGAGCCATCCATCCCAAGCCTTTGCATGGTTCCTGGGTGGAATTCAGGGCATGTCTGAATTTCTTCACTCAGGCTGGAGAATCAGCTTTATGGCATTGTTGATTTCCTACTTCCAAAACTTTCTCTCCTGCCCACTTCTATTCTTTTTCTCCTTTAAATAATACCTTTGAAGGCATTAAAAACTTTTATAAAATTTTTAAATGCTACTTCCATTTACAGTTATTATACAATATTGGCTCTATTCCCTGTGTTGTATAATATATCTTCTAGCCCATCTTCAGTTCAGTTCAGTCACTCAGTTGTGTCCAACTCCTTGTGACCCCATGGACTGCAGCATGCCAGGCCTCCCTGTCTATCCCAACTCCTGGAGTTTGCTCAAACTCATGTCCATTGTGTCGGTGATGCCATCCAACCGTCTCATTCTCTGTCATCCCCTTTTTCTCCTGCCTTCAGTCTTTCCCAGCATCAGGGTCTTTTCAAATGAGTCAGTTCTTTGCATCAGCTGGCCAAAGTATTGGAGTTTCAGCTTCAGCATTAGTCCTTCCAATGAATATTCAGGACTTATTTCCTTTAGGATGGACTGGTTGGGTCTCCTTGAGGTCCAAGGAACTCTCAAGAGTCTTTTCCAACACCACAGTTCAAAAGCATCAATTCTTTAGCACACAGCTTTCTTTATAGTCCAACTCTCACATCCATACATGACTACTGGGAAAACCATAGCTTTGACTAGACAGACCTTTGTCAGAAAAGTAATGTCTCTGCTTTTTAATACACTGTCTAGATTGGTCATAAATTTTCTTCCAAGGAACAAGTGTCTTTTAATTTCATGGCTGCAATCACCATCTGCAGTGATTTTGGAATCCCCCAAAATGTAGTCTTTCACTGTTTACATTGTTTCCCCATCTATTTCACATGAAGTGAAATAGATCCTATTTTCCTGAATGTTGAGTTTTAAACCAACTTTTTCACTTTTTAGCCCATCTTACACCCAATATTTTGTGCCTTCAACTCCCCTGCCCTGATATTGCCCTGTCCCCCGCCACACCACTGGTAAATATAATACTAGTTTATTCGTATCTGTGAGTCTGCCTCTTTTTTGTTATATTCTCTGGTTGGTTGTAGTTTTTAGCTTCTGCATGTAAGTAAAATCATACAGTATTTGTGTTTCTCTGTCTGACATATTCCACTTAGCATAATACCCTACAGGTCCATCCATGCTGCCGCAAATGGCAGCCTTTTGTTCTTTTTTATGCCCGAGTAGTATTCCATTATGTATATATACCACATAATCTTAATCTATTCATCTGTTGATGGACATTTAGGTTGCTTCCATTTTGAGGGGAGAGATTACAGCCAATTCATAAATCCAAGTCACAAAAAACCAAGACTACCTAAGGGAGGAGTTTAGTTCTGTGTGTGTGAGTGTGTGTGTATGGACTTCCCTGGTGGCTCAGCAGTAAAGAATCTGCCTGCAATGCAGGAGCTTCGGGAGATGCAGGTTTGGTCCCTGGGCTGGGAAGATTCCCTGGAAGATGGTATGGAAACCCACTCCAGTATTCTTGTCTGGACAATCCCATGGGCAGAGGAGGCTGGTGGGCTATAGCCCATGGGGTCGCAAAGAGTCTGATATGACTGAAGCTACTTAGCACACACAGTCATGTGTGTATATGTGTACACATGAGAGGGGGAGAGAGATTGGGAGAGGGGCAGAGGGAAGGGTCTCTCAGTGGGTCCGACCCTCCCTTCCCGTGTCCTTACTGTCCCTTGTCTGTGAACCTCGCCATGGTCTTTGGAAGCTCTCACCAGAAAGATGCCACCATCCAGGTGAGGGTCACTTTCCAGGGAAAGGGCTCTCGACCTTTCATCTTTGCATGGTCACTTCACATCCCAGGCACCTTCAAGACCCAGCTTTTATTTTATTGCCTCCTTTTGGCTCCTTCCCTTTGGTTTTAGCAATTCAACAAAGTCAGAGAGAATATGCAAATCAAATGATTTCGCTGCCCAGAGTTGTCATTAATTAACTCCATTACTTATTAAATATCCACTGTATGCCAGCAAGGTGGTAGACATACAAGGAAATGTGGGACTTGTTAAAAAAAAAAATAGAATTCAGATGAACAAAACTTAAAGTTCTTATTGGCTTTATTCATGGATTGGGCAACATCTCATCAAGCAGTTAGAAAGGAGCTGTACAAAGTGAAAGATGCTGATGGGCAGAAGGAGGTGGGACAAGGAAGTTACTAGCAAAGAGCAGTGTGGTGAGGTCACCTTCCTGTAGGGACGGCGGGGCTCCGTCTGGTAGATGACCGCACTAGTGCTGACCAGGTCATTCCAGATGGACTGGTTTAAGGTTCTACTCCTGGGAGGGGATGAAATTGCAGTGAAGTGACGTATTGAGTCTGGTTTGGTGGTTTTGGCACAAGTAGCTCCATTTGGGGCCTGCCGTCTCCTTGAGAGGCTGAATTGCGCCTAAGAAGGTCTTTAGGGTGGCAGAGGGCACAGATTATAATCAGAGTAACAGCATTCGAGGTAAGGATGCAGGTAGTTCCTGTTACCACCTGGCATGAGGAGAGGGTCATTTCTGCTTGGGGCTTCCCAGAACGTGCGGGTGGGGTGGGAAGTGAAGAACACGTCCTAGGCAGTTAATAAAAAGACAAGAATAAAAGATCCTTTTTTGGAAGACTGCTGGATTGTGTAGACTGTGGTTTGAGGACTGTCTTCAAATTGAGAACTTCTGGGCTAATTATCAAGAGTAATTGAGAGTTGACTCAATAGCCAAGGGGATCTTCTCCAGATCAATTACTTTCCTGTGTATCCAGGGCTTCAGCACACAGTCGGCATTAAATAGATGTTTGTGAATTAATGAACGAGTAAGTGAATGGGTGGATGGAAAAGCTACCTTTAAGAAAATTTATTTAATTCTGGCTTTTTTGGATTTTGTCAGTAGTTTTGGAAGTGGAATGCCTGCTTGTTAGGGACAACTGAGATTAACAATTCATTTTATTAAGTGTTCTACCGAGTAAGGCTTTTAATCACTGACAGTGCGCCCTGGCTCTGAGATGTAAATGTAGCTGGAGAAGGCCTTTCAGCTCTGCTAGGAACTCCTCAGGGCCTCTGGCTGCAAACCAGCCTGCCTGTGTCAGGGTTTCCATTCTGGGGATCTCAGGGTCTTCTGGAGAACCGGGGCTCCTTTTCCTCAGGCTCAAGGGATTTCTGTCCAAGTCACAGTGAATACTGGGAGCCCTTTTCAGTAGCCTGCTGGTTCAGTAACTTTATTTTCTTTTGCAGTCAATTGCCTACCTGGGGGTGTGAACTGAAAGCTGGGTTTTATTTAAATGACCAAACTTTGCCTAGCTCTTATAGATGTATGAGTTCAGTATAAATCTACCTGTTTCCTATTCTTGATGTTTCTGGTTCTGGATAAATCTGATTTATCACTTAAAGAAAGCTTGAGGGAGGAGGAATAAAGGAAAAAAATAGGTATAGATTACAAAATCATGTCGATTTACTCTCCAGATGAGGGATCCCCAGGTGATGCAATGGTGAAGAATCTGCATGCCAGTACAGGAGACATAAGAGATATGGGTTCGATCCCTGGTCTGGGAAGATCCCCTGGAGGAGGAAATGGCAACCCTTTCCACTATTCTTGCCTGGAGAATCTCATGAACAGAGGAGCTTGGCAGGCTTCAGTCCATGGGGTTGCAAAGAGTCAGACATGATTGAGCATGCTCACATACACACACACACACACACACACTCCAAAAGATAAAGCTGTTTTTTCCTGGTGTTATTTTTAAAAATCTTTTTAAAAATTGAGGTATAGTTGATTTACAATATTATTAGTTTCAGGTGCATAACAGTGATTCACAGTTTTTAAAGGTTATACTCTACTTATAGTTATTATAAAATATTGGTTGTATTCCCTATGTTTCACAGTATGGCCTAGTACCTTACTTATTTTATACATAGTATATTTGATACATACATCTTTATCCCTTATTCAGAGATTGTGTGCTACCATCAGATATTCAGGAACCACTTATCCAGAGGGCCAAGCTTTATTAATATGAGTTATATACAGATTTTTGAACATTGTAGAGAGTTGTTGTTCTCCATCACGTTGTTCAACTGTAATTTTTATATTATTTATTTGTTTATTATTTATTTATTTATTGCTTTTCTTTTTTTGGACAACACCTTGTGGGATCTTAGTTTCCTGACCAGGGATTGAACCAAGGCCCCTCAGCAATGAAAGCTTGGAGTCCTAACCACTGGACCACCAGGGAATTGCCTTAGCTGTAATTTGAAGTCTTAGTCTTTTGAAAAAGGTCAAAAATGTTTGATTCATAAATTAAAAAAGAACTCCAAAATCTTTTCTTGTCTCTTCACCCAATCCCACTCATCATAGCCTTGCAAATACTTTTAGTTTCTCTCTCTTTTTTTTTAAAACTCCCTAAAACTTGCTCAGACTCAGCCCAAAGTGGGCCTTACATTTCCTGGTTTTTCTCTGTTTTGCCTTTCTTGTATAATTTAAGCAAGCTGGATTTTAAAAGATGCGGTACTGAAGGAGCAGAGACAGAAAGGCCACCACTGGCTATGTGTAGCATGTTGGTCACTGAAGTGGGACAAAGGGGGAAAAGTTGAGAAAATAGGAGAATAGAGGCTATGAAAACTCATTTAATTTTTTCCCCTGTCACAGTTATTTTCTTGCATTAACTTTCCTCCTACTGAAGTGATTGGTACTCGTAAATATTCAGTGAGTGACCAGAGAGACCTGATGTTTTATAAATGAACTTCTCTTTGAAGTGCTTGAACTTAAAATGAAATCAGAAGTTGTTTTGGACACTCTACCATTTCAAATTTCACAAAATACAAATATTACCAGAAGGATCCTTTTTTTTTTCCTTCGTCTTTTTCTCCTATCTTCAAAAGAAACATCTTTGGGTGAAATCTAGTCATGAAGAATTAAAATCTAAATGGAAAAAAAAGGCAAACATTATAAACTATTAAAAAGGGATCTTTAAAAGGAAGACCCATTTTAAAATTCTCTCTTCCTTCTGTCAGAATAGGTTAACATTTTCATTCAGAATCAACAAGTATTTATTGAGCACCCATAGAGGCCCAGGTGCTGTGTGTGACTCACTAAGTATGGAGTGGGGCTCAATGCAGACTGGCCTTGTTCTCTTGGACAAGGACAGATTTAGTGTGTGTGTGTAATTTAAAATACAAAAACAGCCACAGAACACAAGTCTGTATATATACTGTGATAAGTACCCTGAAGGAAGAGTGTATAATAATAATATGGAAAGCAAAAAAAGTGAGAGGTAAAGAAAAGCATCTCTGAAGACAATGAGAGTCAAGTGAGGGCAATAGAAATATCCAGGCAAGATGGTGGCCCTGACGTGTGGCCAGAGCCTTGTACCTCATGCAGGTGAGGTGAGGTGAGATTAGTTGAGGTGAGCTGAGGTGAAGTGAAATAAGTTGAGGTGGAATGGGCAGACACGTCTCAGACCACACAGGGCCTTGGGGGCCATTTAATTTCTTGCACACTGTTAGTAGGAATGTAAATTGGTATAGCCACTGTGAAAAGCACTATGGGTGTTTTCCTCAAAAAAAAAAAAAAGGAACAACCATATGATCCAGCAATCTCGCTTCTGTGTGTAGATCCAAAAAAAATGAAATCACTCTCTCAAAGAGATACCTGCACCCCACGTTCAATGTAGCATTATTCGCAATAGCAAAGATATGGAAACCACCCAAGTGTCCATTGATGAATAGATAAAGAAAATGTGGTGTATATATACAATGGAGTATCATTCAGCTCAGCCATAAAAAAGGAGGAAATCTTATCATTTGTGACAACATATATGAAACTGCTGAGTGAAATCAGCCAATTACTAAAGGAAAAATACAAAAACAGCCACAGAACACAAGTCTGTATATACACTGTGATAAGTACCCTGAAGGAAGAGTGTATAATAATATGGAAAGCAAAAAAAGTGAGAGGTAAAGAAAAGCATCTCTGAAGACAATGAGAGTCAAGTGAGGGCAATAGAAATATCCAGGCAAGATGGCGGCCCTGACGTGTGGCCAGAGCCTTGTACCTCATGCAGGTGAGGTGAGGTGAGATTAGTTGAGGTGAGCTGAGGTGAAGTGAAATAAGTTGAGGTGGAATGGGCAGACACATCTCAGACCACACAGGGCCTTGGGGGCCATTTAATTTCTTGCACACTGTTAGTAGGAATGTAAATTGGTATAGCCACTGTGAAAAGCACTATGGGTGTTTTCCTCAAAAAAAAAAAAAAGGAACAACCATATGATCCAGCAATCTCGCTTCTGTGTGTAGATCCAAAAAAAATGAAATCACTCTCTCAAAGAGATACCTGCACCCCACGTTCAATGTAGCATTATTCGCAATAGCAAAGATATGGAAACCACCCAAGTGTCCATTGATGAATAGATAAAGAAAATGTGGTGTATATATACAATGGAGTATCATTCAGCTCAGCCATAAAAAAGGAGGAAATCTTATCATTTGTGACAACATATATGAAACTGCTGAGTGAATCAGCCAATTACTAAAGGACGAACACTGCATGACGTCACTTGTACGTGGGATCCTAGTAGTCAGACTCTTAGAGAGTGTTGCCAGGGGACAGAGGTGCAGGAACTGGGAAGATGTCAGCCAAGGGGTCCAAATTTTTAGTTATAAAATAAGTTCTGGGGCTCTGACATACAGCATACTTATCATACCGTTAATAATATTGTATCATATACTTGATGGGCTTCCCTGGTGGCTCAGTGATAAAGAATCCACCTGCCAATGCAGGAGACACAGATTTGATCCCTGGCTTTCGAAGACTCCTGGAGAAGGAAATGGCAACCCACTCCAGTATTCTTGCCTGGAAAGTCCCATGGACAGAGGAGCCTATCAGGCTACAGTCCATGGAATCACAGAGAGTTGGACACAACTTAACTACTAAACAGCAACAAAATCGTATACTTGAAATTTGCTAATAGAGTAGATCTTAAATGCTCTCACCACGAAGTAAAAGGTAACTGTGTGAGATGATGGATATGTTAATTAATTTGATTGTGGTCCTCATTTTACAGTGTAAATGTATATTAAATCATTGTGTTGTACCTTAAAAAATCATGATTTTTACAGCCTAAATAAATAGAATTCATAATAGATAATAAAACTTGGGAAAATTAATAAAATAAGAGTGAAAAATAATATGGAAGAATAGAATTTTGGCTATAATTAAAAAACAACTAGGAATTTATCAGGAAGGTGTGGAAAGCCATAGGAAGCAATCTCCTTGCCCAAAATCTTGGAGGGAGAGGATGGCATTTCAGGGCTCAGATCAAGAGTCAGTCCTGCCTTAGTTCCGCCCCTAGCTGTCTGTGCCACTGGCTCTGGAGCATCAGCACTTTGATAAAAATTTCCCCCTTATTCCTTTCTTACTCATTTATAAATAATAACCTCCTGGTGTTTATAACAGTTTAGGACATAAATATTATAAAGAGACTTTCACAAATGAAGCCAGGCTGCACTTTATACCAATCTCATTGGTAGCATGGAGGATCGTTAATGCAACCATGGAGTCATTCAGCAGTGAACATATTCCTCGGGCTGCACAGTGATTCTGACGACACGCCACAGGTGGTGTGAACAAATGGTGACATTACCCGGAGCAGGCAGCCGAATGCAATGTTTTCTTGCATGTTCTAAAGGGGAACCGTTGGGTTCACAGCACTTTATTTATAGGTGTTGTTCCCTGAAGGAGAAAGGCAGAATCTAATTTAATTTATTTTTTACATCTCCTGTCAGTTCACTTAACGTATCTCTTGTGGAGTTTACAAGTTTGGAGCGGAGAGGAATGCTTCAATGTGGGCAGATTTCAGCTGAGAATTGCGTGCTGTTTTGAAATTCCTCTCCCAGACTTGTGAGGTGCTTTGGGATATCATTGTTGAGATAATAAAACAGACGTCCTCTGAAAGGAAGAGGAAGCAAGCTGTGCTTTTTCCTGTTGTTTCAGCTCCAGGCAACCTTTCAAAGCTTCCCATTTACCAAAGCCTAGCTCAAGATACCTTCAGAAATTGCACTGAAGTCTTGTTTGAAAGCTTAAATGCTGTAGATAGATCAACACCGTGGAAAAACTAATGGAAGGCTGGTGAGTTGCTGGTAGCATCAAAGGTGACACCCTGGTGAATGGTGAGTTTATCTGGGAGGAAATGGAGCCGTTTTCCTAACAAGCCTTGTCTTGATCCTACAGGTAGACACCACATGCCCTTCACCTCCTTGGTGCACGTCTCCGTGTTGGTCACTGAGTGCTACCATCTGATGTGCGTGCATCCAGGGAAACTTCCTGATGCCCACACTCGGGGTGGGGGTGAGGGGGAGCTTGGTGGGTGGTGCCCTGGGAATGTTTATTTACGTGTTGAGATGTCACCTTGGCCCCTGTGGTAGGAGGAACTGTCTCTTCACCAACATAGCATTTGTGAGCCATCTAGTAAGAGATTCCACACTGAACTTCCATGACCTTTTAAACCCAGGTACACAATAGTTTGGATTTTTAATTTCTTTAGATGTTGTGGCATGGTCGTGAGTGGACAGGGGCTTATTTAGTGGATGCTGGGAAGTTTCTGTTGGGCCATAAAATTTTTTGAGGAATATCCATAGTGTTTTCCAAGTGACTGCACCAATTTACATTCCCACCAATAGTGTGCAAGAAATTCTTAAATGGCCCCCAAAGCCCTGTGTGGGCTGAGACCTGCCTGCCCCTCCCACCTTCCCTCCCCCAACCTTACCTCACCTCACCTCACTTCACCCCCCACCTCACCTCACCTCCCCCACCTCACCTCACTTCAACTCCCCTCAGCTCACTTCACCTCAGCTGACCTCACCTCCTCACCTCACTTCCCCCGACCCCACCTTACTCCACTCCACTTCACCTCCCCTCACCTTATCTCACATCTCCTCCTCTGGCCCTGAGTGGCTTTGATTTTCATTCCTGTTTGAAATTACTGTGATCCTTTCCTTAGTCTTCTGTGCAGTCAAGTGCCTGCTCCTTCCATGCTCTTTTTCATATTTTCATTTTTTATTTTATTTAAAGTAGTCAATACTAGATCATTCAATTCAAATAGTTAATGGATTTAAATTAATTCAATTTAACTGAATCTTGTTTCCCATCGCACTCAGGGTCCTGCCCTGGGCTCCCTCTCGTCTTCCTCTCTCTGTCTCTATCTTTCCTTAGGTTTCTTTATTTATTGCTTATTTCCCCCTCTCTTTTTTATTTTATCTTATCTTACTTCTCACACTTACTTTGACTCCTGCTTCTCAATTTCAAGTGTTATTAGAGTCACATAAACTATGAGGTGATCAAAATAAAGATGAACTTATATGTTTCAGTCCAATAAAAGTGTATTTCTAATGTGCGTCAAAGTCCAGTACTTGCTGGATGGTTCTCCTGAGAAGCTGTCCTCCAGGCTGTGACTCAGGAATTCAAGTTCCTTTTTGTTAAAACTTCTTGACAATGTTGTGCTGGTTTCTGCTGTACAGCAACATGAATCAGCTGTATGAGTACATATATCCTTTCCCTCCCACGTGGGCCTCCCTGACTGCCCCATCCCACCCCTCTGTGGCATCACTGAGCACCTGGCTGAGCTCCCCGTGTTGTGCAGCAACCTCCTACTAGCTGTCCGTCTTACACGTGACAGTGTGTTTATGCCATTGCTACATTCTCAGTTTGTTCCTCGTCTTCCCCCTGTGTCCTTCCATCCTGTGATGTCACTGTTTGGAGTCACAGGCCTGAGTCACAGGGGGGTTCCCAGGGGGCTTCAGGCTAGGGCTGGAAACAGTGTACATTGCATCGATACGAGTTCTACTAGTTGAGCCCAGGCGTGTGGTGCCATTTTAACTGTAGAGGACACCTGTACATTATTCTATCTGAATGGCCACATCCCCATCTTGTCATCTCAACCACATCATGTTAAAGTCTGAGTGTTCGGAAAGGAGAAAATTGTACAATGAGGGCAGTTGAGAAACTGATTAACTAGGAAAGAAGAAATAAATGAGATTTGGTACTCATAAGTTAAAGACAAAAAATAACTTCTTAATTTGTGACTATAAAATCAATTGCTATGGTAATGGTGACAAGGGTAATAATCTTGCTCGTAGGGACTAAATGCTTTGTCTGTGGAGGCTGCTCTGAAGTGCACCTCACCTCCTGATCATCTCTGTGGATTTTGGCTAGTCCACTTGAGGTGAAGGGGCTGAGGCTTGGAGATTAAGCCTGAGTTCTCTCCGAGAGTAAGTGACTCCCAAGCTGGAGTCCAGAGCTGGGCCCCCTCCCCTGTCTCCTCTGAAATAATGATGATGCATTGCCTTGTTTAATTTGACCCTCACTACAGACCTAAGAAGTAGGGGCTTTCACCACCTCACAGATGTGGAAATTGAAGTTTGGAGAGTTACGCAGCTTGCACTCAAGCCGCAGTTCTTAAAAATAGCAAGGGTCAGTGATAAGTAAATAAATCTAATTGAGTTCATCCCAGGTTTGCAGTATGACCTTCAAACCTGCCCTTACTCCTAGTGTTTCCAGCTAGGTGACCTCCAAGTTGATTTTGCCACCACCATTTCAAAACAGTGTCATCATGGTCACTGAGCCTGGGCATGATTCCCAAGGTGATGTTGCGAGAGAGGGATTGACCCTAGTTTGATTCTAACTTGACTCTTTTGATGACTGCTGCTGCTTTCTGAAAACACTGTGATGTGTTTCCACTCTGCCTTGATATGTTTATGCAAACAATTCTCAATTATTAAATTTCATTGAAGTGTACCACAAGTCACCTTTTATTTTATAATATTCTATATCTTTAGTTACATCACAGAACTGGGTAAAGATTTCCTGAAAGACCAGAACATAAAATATGGTATTGCTTATTTGAGAGCAATTTGTTTTGAAGGCCTCTGCTATATTTATGGGGAGAAAAAAGCAACTATGATAACACCATAAAGCACAGTATTGTGAAAGGTTACGTGACATTGGGCTATTCAAGTTGCTTTCATCTGTTGCCTGAGAAACTGGATCATCTAACTTCAGACATGCAATTCAAAGACATAACCTCTAGATTGCATTGTTATTATTTGGTACACTTTCCTTACAGTGACAATAAACTAATTGGATATAATAAATCTGCAGTTTATATAACAAGCTTCCCCCCTCCCCCTTCTTTTTAAGCCCATGCTCCAAACCCATATGCAGCATTATTGGAGTTAAAGGCTGGACCCAGACTGTCTGCCATGGACGTACTTAGTGAGTGACCCTGCTCAGGCCACTTACCCTCTGTGTCTTAGATTCTATAAATGGAATAATAACAGCACCCACTTCATACAGTGGCTATGAAATTAAACAAGCAATATTTAGAAACTAAGGAAGGGCAATTCCTGGCACAATGAAATAGCTTATAAGTATTTGACTTAAAAAAAAAAAAAAGATCTGTTTTTTTGTGTGTGTCATTAATCATCAGCACATCCTTGCCTGGAGCCAATATCATCTACATTTTGCTTAGAAGTTGGTTTTCTTTTGGGAGAGTTCAGCTCAATGAGACTAAGGGCAGAATGGCCTTTTAGTGACCAGTACCCATCTATTTACCGAGAATAGGATGCACTGTGATTCTTTATCCTGTTGAGAAAAGACTCTGAAAAAATAGACTAAATTGTGGAAAATCAAATACAAGGACTTGTTTGGAATCTTCTTGAGTAGCCAGCTCACATCTGAGAGGCTGGGGCAGAAAGGCACATGGCTAAGCACGGGGCTGGGACACGAGCTCTAACAGAGGGCACCAGAGAAAGGAGGGGTGTGGGGCAGAGCAGGTCATTCTGTGCCATCAGGAGGCTTCCTGGAGGAGACAGTCTCTACCAAGGGGCACCCAGGACATGATTCCTCTGGATGTGTTTACAGATCATTTTCTTCCTTTGGTTCTTCTTTGAAGAATCTGTTTTCTCTTTTCTATCCTGCTTGTCAAGACTCCTCCATATCTTAAGGCCGATCAATTCCTGTGACTGCCTCCCTGGTTTTCTGTGGTATTTGGTGCCTTTCTGCTTTATTCTCATTTATTTATTCTGTTTGGGAAGGGTTCATGGCTCCTTAGAGCATGTTGCTCTCGTAAAGCTGCAATTTGTGCCACTGTGAGGCCAGGTATTTAGTTTTATGATAAGATTCAGAATGAAGAAATGTAGTGTAAAAGGAACATTTCTTGGAAAAGATGACAGTGGCTGGCCCTGGACTGTGTGGGGGAGGCTCAGAAACCAAATGGTCCTGTGGCAGAACGTGCAGGGAGTGGGTGTGGATGAAGGTGGTTGAAAGAGGCCTCGGGGAGCAGTTTTGTGGAGCCTTGAAAGAGGAGACATCTGTTATGTCATTCCCAGTGGCCTTCATCCTACTGGGAAGAATCTGGGTGCTCAGATCAACTGAATCCACCTGGGTAATCAGGGGATTCCCGCATTCTGTCAGGGCTGTTGGTACCTGGCACAGCTTGCTTCCTTGTCTGGACTGAGACGTGAGTTGCTCGGGAGTGGGAGGGACCTGAATTCTCTCATGAGGGACCAGGGAGCCTGCCTGGTCCTCCCGAGCATCTTCAGTGAGGGACTTCTACAGGTTTTGATGGAGGCAGAAGATGCAGGTTCTGAGGCAGTCTGTGTTCAAGACAGAGCATATTGAGAACAAAGCCAGCCACGTGTGCTCCCTGGAGAGAAGCCCCAACAGGGATGCACTGAGTATGGGAGCAGCATCACGTGGTTCCCTTTGCTCTCCTTCCCTGATGTTGGGGGCCAACAAAGGACTGTCTCCTTTGTTGACTGTCTCCACCGGGGCACACACTGTGAAGGAGGCTCGTACATTTCACTATGAGACATGACCTGCGAGACAGAGGTGTCTTCATGACTACACTCTGCTTCCCTCTGCAGCCTCCTAGTAGGGACAACCACAGGGCCAGCGTCCTGCGTCTGGGGGCCATTCAGCCAGCTTTCCTCGTCCACCTAGAAGTATAATTGTAATGAAACATGTGCCTGTTAATAGTCATTTTGGGTCTGTCTCCTTAACTTTGCACCTATTTCAGGAAAATAAATAAATCTGTCCTTTCTCATGGGTACTCTAGGAGTCTACCAAGTGGGTGTCATGCTTTCAGATTTTACAACAATTTAAAAGTGTTCCATGATTGCTAAATATTTACACATGAGCTATTATTACTATTTTATATGTGAGGAACATAGAAGAAATGACTGGCTTAGGTCATAGCACTGGTTCATTTATGCATTATGCTACCTTGGCCATCAGATGATTACGAATTTCAAGCCAACTGTTTCCAGGAATTGAATATTCTCAGAATGAGAAATCCATGCATTGTCAAATTACACCATTCATTACTTTTAATAGGCTAGGAATTCCAGGAAAATGTAGTTCACTTGCATTTTTAATCTTGGGCTTCCCTGGTAGTTCAGCTGGTAAAGAATCTGCCTGCAATATGGGAGCCCTGGGTTTGATTCCTGGGTTGGGAAGATCCCTTGGAGAAGGGAACAGCTACCCATGCCAGTCTTCTGACCTGGAGAATTCCATGGACTGTATAGTCCATGGGGTTGCTAGGAATTCCAGGAAAGTATAGTTAACTCGCATTTTTAATCTTATGGAAAGGAGAGAAAAAAGACATTCAAGCAAATATCTCAGAGTAGCCTCTGAAAGAAATTATGTATACACATGGATATATATATATGCATATATACAATTTAAAGATTATATTTAATTAAGCTACTGAATTGGCTATAATTAATTAGTTAATTATATTCATTCATTTTTTTTTTTTTTAAACTGAAGAACTGAGGCACTGGATTTTCATGTCCTGTTTGGGGCCAAGGTGAATTAAGGGTTTGGTCTGGCTTTTGATCCTTGGGATGTGACCCGGTTTCAACTGGGCATTTATCACAGATCACATAACACAAGGCATGCGTGGACACAGCTGGTGAAAGCATCAGGAAGTTTGAGAACAGAAACAGGTCTAAGAAGCAGGATACGAGGTAAGGTGAGGTGAAGTGGCTCAGGGTGCTTTGGGATCAAGGTATGGGTGGGTGTCAGGGGCCCGTCTTGTGGGTGCCATCTGTCTTGTGCAGCTTACGGTCAGAAGGCCAGGCTGGATGGTGGACGCTTCTTCTAATGACATGACGGACAAGCCTAGGACCACTCTCAGCCCTAAATCACATGTGAGAAAATCCAGCTCAGCATCTGCTCCCATCTCCCTTCTCAGCATGTCTATGATTCATGTGCTACATTTGGGGGCTGTTGTGCTGTGTGTCTCTGGGAAGAGGCAGTATTTCTCCAAGTATCTCTCCTGTGCTGTTGCAAGCTCATGGACTGTAGCCCTCCAGGCTCCTCTGTCCATGGGATTTTCCAGACAAGAATACTGGAGTGGGTTGCCATGCCTTCCTCCAGGGGATCTTCTCAACCCAGGGATCGAATCCAGGTCTCCTGCATTGAAGGCAGATTCTTTACTGTCTGAGCCACCAGGGAAGCCCAAGAATACTGCAGTGAGTAGCCTATCCTTTTTCCAGGGGATCTTCCCAACCCAGGAATCAAATCAGGGTCTCCTGCATTGCAGGTGGATTCTTTACCAGCGGAACTACTAGGGAAGCCAGTATTTCTCCAAGTATCTCGCCTATACATTGCTAACATTGACCAGGAGCCCTAGGGAAGTGGGCAGGGTTGTTCACTTCCTAAGCGCCTGGACTCACGTGAATGTGCCCAGGATGTCTGGGTCTGGATCTCGTGGCCCAGAATTCACACTCCTTTCTGCTTTTTAGTAACTGACCCCTGCTTTTTGTCCTGTGACTTTTTATAAGATCTCCTGCATTGGCAGGCAGATTCTTTACCACTGAGCCACCTCCGAAGTGTGGACACCCTCAAATTCTTTTTCTTTTTCATTTATTTCTTTTAAAAAATTTAACCTCTAAGAGATAGTGCAGATTTTAAAATAACGAAGATAGGAAAATCCTAATGTAATTGTCATGCATATATTTCATAAGACTTTTTACAATGTTAAGTTTTATTCAGGTTTGGTTGATTTACAACACCCTCAAATTCTTGGCAACAGGAGGAGCCCCAAGAGTTCCTTACTGAAGATGAGAGAAGTGTATTTTCAGGCAGCTGAGGGGGTTGTTGAGGGGGTTATTGTGTCCACTTGGAGTGTGGTTGCCTAAGTCACAGGGTCAGAGGGGAACCTCTTTATTAACCACAGCAAATAAGACCATGGTCATTTATTTGCAGAAGCAGGGAAATGTAGCACGCTGCCTGAATGAGACACATTAGGGCTCTCGGAGCACAGAGATTGAGCAGAAAAATCCCAGTTGCATGAGTTTCCTCCACATTCCAGAGCTCCCTCGCCCAGCACAGCCCCTACTCCATTCTTCCATTGAGCACCAAATTTCCCTTTCTTTTTTTTTTTTAATTTTTATTTTTTAGTTTGTTTTGCTTTACAATACTGTATTTGTTTTGCTATACATTGACATGAATCAGCCACGAGTGTACATGAACTCCCAATCCCGACCCCCGCCTCCCCCCTCCCGCCCCACACCTTCTCCCTGGATTATCCCCGTGCCTCAGTCCCAAGCATCCTGCATCCTGCATCCTGCATCGAACCTAGACTGGTGATTCGTTTCACTTATGATATCATACATGTTGCACTGCCACTCTCCCAAATCATCCCACCCTCTCCTCTCCCACAGAGTCTAAAAGGCTGTTCTATACATCTGTGTCTCTTTTGCTGTCTCGCATACAGGTTTATCATTACCATCTTTCTAAATTCCATATATATGTGTAAGTATGCTGTATTGGTGTATTGTGCTCTCACGGACACCCCACCTGGAAGCCACTGAATGCAGTCTGACCTCATCCCTTGGCCTGACCAAAGAGACCACAGGGCAAGGACTTGGGGGCAGATCCTTGGGTACAGGCGGGAAGCTTCTGTACTGGACATGGTGACTTTTTACAGTCCAACATTACTGAAAATGCTTTCCTGTGACTTAAACCCTTCGGTGTGACCTGGTTTTTCTTGTATGAACAGTGGAGACTATGCTGCAAGCTAGAATGCGTGCAGAGTGGACCCCAGAAGTCAGCACCTCCGGAAGCAGACCTGCCAGGCCCACTGTCCTGCTGGAGACAGGAAATCAGCGTCTCCTGTCGGACTGCACACAGGGAGGGAGGCGTCCTCAGTGCTTCTCCTGCCTCACATTCATGGTGATCCTGTCGGCCAGGGAAACAGCCTAGCACCAAGGCCTAACCACTGGTATCCCCTTCTTGCTATTGTTTAGTCACCAAGTCGTGTCCAAATCTTTGTGATCCCTTGGACCATAGCCCTCCAGACTCCTCTGACTATGGTATTTCCCAGGCAAGAACCCTGGAGTGGATTGTCATTTCCTTCTCCCAGGGATCTCCCTGACCCAGGGTTCAAAGCCAAGTCTCCTGCATTGGCAGGCGGATTCTTTACCGCTGAGCCACCAGGGAAGCCCCCAAATGTTCTGCCTCAGTCCGTTTGGGCTGCTATGAAACATTACCGTAACCTGCTGGGGAGGGGGGCGTTGTTTAAAATGAGGGGGTGCTCATTTACTCACAGTCCTGGAGGCTGGGCATCCATGAGCAGGGTACCAGCAAGATTTGGTCCTGGGGAGGGTCCTCTTTGGGATCACAGGCAGCCAAGTTCTCACTGTGCTCATGTGGATGTTCCTTGGAGTATGCCTCGTGTTTGGAAGGAGGGAAAGTTCTATTTCTCCCTCTCACAAGGGCACTAACCCCATTGTGAGGTGCCACCTTCATGACCACCTCTGAACATGATATTTCTGGGGCTCCAAAATCACTGCAGATGGTGACTGCAGCCATGAAAGTAAAAGACACTTGCTCCTTGAAGAAAAGCTATGAGAAACCTAGACAGCATATTAAAAAGCGGAGACATTACTTTGCTGATAAAGGTCTGTCTAGTCAAAGCTATGGTTTTTCCAGTAGTCATGTATGGGTGTGAGAGTTGGACCATAAAGGAAGCTGAGTGATGAAGAATTGATGCTTTTGAACTGTGGTGTTGGAGAAAACTCTTGAGAGTCCCTTGGACTGCAAGGAGATCCAACCAGTCCATTCTAAAGGAAATCAGTCCTGGGTGTTCATTGGAGGGCTGATGCTGAAGCTGAAACTCCAATACTTTGGCCAGCTGATGCGAAGAACTGACTCATTTGAAAAGACCCTGATGCTGGGAAAGATTGAAGGCGGGAGGAGAAGGGGACAACAGAGGTTGAGATGGTTGGATGGCATCACCAATTCAATAGACACGAGTTTGAGTGAACTCCGGGAGTTGGTGATGGACAGGGAGGCCTGGCGTGCTGCAGTCCATGAGGTTGCAAAGAATCAGACACCACTGAGTAACTTAACTGAACTGAACGTGCTTAGTACCCAAAGGCCCTATCTCCACTCACCATCACACGGAAAGTTTAGGTTTCAACACAGGAACTTTGGAGTCATAAATATTCAGTCCATAACAAATTCCAAAGGAGGCATACACCCAGGCTTACCTGTGCACTGGCAATACTTTGGAAAACAAAACCCTTGAATGTGCAGGATGCTTGAAGCCTGCTGCCTCTTTGGTTACCTGGTGAGATCTTGAGAAGAGAGGCTCAAGCATGAGCCACAAAGAATTTTGACCACTTTGATATGTATAGGAGGGATTAAAGGAACTGGCAATAGTCTTTATAAATGACGTCATTCCTATGTTCCAGTTGATGTGGAGGTCACCTTTTATTTACCTTTTAATTGAACTGCAGGGCACACATAACTGCTTTTGCATTAGTTTCATTTGTCAAGGGTCATTTTATTGTTCATTGGAGAAATGATAATTCATCTTTCTGTGAGTGCCTCCTAATGTAGGATTTGAAAGGCCGTTGTTGAATTCATCTCTTGGCTCCCAGCCTCTGCTGTGATGTGGGAAGAGTGAGGCTGATTAGGAAGAGCGAGACACTCAGAATCCTGGACGTATTCAACATTTCTACCCCTTGGTACCAAGCAGTGGAAACCTGCATTTTCTCTTTTCTGCTGTTAATCGAGCAAATGAGCAGAGAGAGGACTCTAATTAAACGCAGCATGCATGTGTCCTGGGGCGGATTCAGACTGGTGGTGGTGATTTAATTAGAAGCTGCAAGACGTGTGTCTGTGCTCTGCTGTTAGAACCCACAGTCTGCTGGCCCTAGTAAGGGTAGCATGATGTCAGAGATTTGACATTGGACAGGACAGAGGATCATTCCAGGGGAGCCCAGTGATGCCACTCCGTGATAAATGAGAGCATCCTGGGAGGTGGGGACTTTGCCTTAACCCTTGGACAGTGCCTGTGAAGCGTCCCTGTGCCTTATGGCAGCAGACAACTTGTGAGATTTCCGGGTCGGAATGTGAGTCCTGCAGAGCAGTGCCTGTGTCCCACGCTTCCTAGCTGCACGGCCCCAGCATGAGGCCCGACACGTGGTGCTTGAGTGCTAAGTCACTTCAGTCGTGTCCGACTCTTTGAGACCCAATGGACTATAGCCCACCGGGCTCCGCTGTCCATGGAATTACCCAGGCAAGGATACTGGAGTGGATTGTCGTTTCCTCCTCCACGGGATCCTCCTGACCCAGGGATCGAACCTGCGTCTCTTATGTCTGCTGCATTGACAGGTGGGTTCTTTACCACCAGTGTTACCTGGGGAGCCCAAATCTCAGTAACACTTATTAGATAATAACTTCCCAACCCTCCTCCTTCAGCCTCTGGAACCTCCCTTCTCCTTTCTGTCTCTGTGAATTTGACTACTCTAGGAACTTCACATAAACAGAATCAGAAGTATTTGTCCTTTTGTGGTTGGCATTTTTAACTTGGCATAATGTCTTCAGAGTTCATCCTGGTTGTAGCCGGTGTCAGCTTCCTTCCTATAAAGGGAGGATAATAGCCCATTGTATGCTGTGATGGTTAATTTTACAAGTCCACTGAGCCAGAGCATGGCCAAGAGCTTGTCTAGCGAGCTGATAAAGCATTCCTCCTGAGTGTGTCTTTGAGGGCGTCTCCAAAGGAGATCAGCATTGAACCAGCAGGCTGAGTAAAGAAGAGCAGCCTCCTCACTGTGTGTGGGCCTCATCCAGTCTGTTGACTAGAGCAGGAAGGTGGAAGAAGGAAAAATTTGCTCTCTTGCTTAAGCTGAGATGTCCAGGTCTCCTATGTCCTTGGACATCGGAGCCCCTGGTTCTCGGGCCTGTGGATTTGGACTGAATCCCATCACTGGTTTTCCTGGGTCTCCAGCTTGCAGAGGCAGACCATAATCACAGGAACCAGTTCCCATAATAAATCTCATCTTATCTATCTCCCTATGTACCCTGTTGGTTCAGTTTCTGTGGAGAACTTGAGAAGACAAACTGAACTTGAATAGTGAGGACTGAATTTCTGTGGTCGGGAGGGTGATCCATTCTGGGGCCCGGGAGAGGACGTTTGTCTAGCACTCAGAGATGCGTGTCTGAGGAGACACATGGGCTGACACAGCCAGAGGCTTTATTGTGGAGGGGAGCCAGTCCGAGAGCAGAAGCACGGCTTTGCCACGTGGCTCTCAGGCTTGGGCTTTAAGGGGAGGAGGTGAGTTTCCAGGTTGTCTCTGCCAATCACTCTGACTCAGCGTCCTCGCTGGTGGTACACACATTGCTCACCCATGGTGGATTCCACCCAGAAGCATTCTGGGAGGTTGGTAGGACATATGGACCTGCGTGTCCCCTCTCCTTTTGACCTTTCCTGAATCATCTGGTTGGTAGTTCTTACTGGTTCCATGTTCCTTACAAGGACCTTTCCTTAGGTCTTTGCTGCTTTTTTTTTTCCTTTTTTTTTAATTGAAAGATAATTGCTTTACAGAATTTTGTTGCTTTCAGCATGTATGAGCCATAGCTATACGTATATCTCCTCCCTTTTGAACCTCCCTCCCATCTCTGCCCCCACTCCCTGATCCCACCCCTCTAGATTGATACAGAGCCCCTGTTTGAGTTTCCTGAGGCATACAGCAACTTCCCGTTGGCTATCTATTTTATATATGGTAATGTAAGTTTCCATGTTACTCTCTCCATCTATCTTACCCTCTCCTCCCCTCTCCCCATGTCCATAAGTCTGTTCTCTATGTCTGTTTCTCCATTGCTGCCCTGTAAATAAGTTCTTCAGTACCATTCTTCTAGATTCTGTATATATGTGTTGGAATATATTTGTCTTTCTCTTTCTGACTCACTTCACTATGTATAATAGGTTTTAGGTTCATGCATTGCATCAGAACTGACTCAAATGTGTTCCTTTATATGGCTGAGTAATAAATATTCCATTGTGTATATGTACCACAACTTCTTTATCCATTCATCCATCGATGGACATCTAGGTTGCTTCTATGTTCTAGCTATCATAAATAGTGCTGCAATGAACATTGGGAAACATGTGTTTCTTTCAGTTTTGGTTTCCTCAGAGTATGTGCCTAGGAGTGGGATTGCTGGGTCATATGGTGGTTTTATTTCTAGTTTTTAAAGGAATCTCCATACCATCTTCCATAGTGGCTGTATCAATTTACATTCCCACCAACAGTGCAAGAGCTTTCCCTTTTTCCACACCCTCTCCAGCATTTATTGTTTGGAGACTTTTTGATGATGGCCATTCTGACTGGTATGAGGTGATATCTCACTGTAGTTTTGAGTTGCATTTCTCTAATACCTTGGCTTAAAGTTCAACATTCAGAAAATGAAGATCATGGCATCTGGTCCCATCACTTCATGGGAAATAGATGAGAAAACAGTGGAAACAGTACAGGATTGCCTGGAGAAATCTCAATAACCTCAGATATGCAGATGACACCACCCTTATGGCAGAAAGTGAAGAACTAAAGAGCCTCTTGATGAAAGTGAAAGAGGAGAGTGAAAAAGTTGGCTTAAAGCTCAATATTCAGAAAATGAAGATCATGGCATCTGGTCCCATCACTTCATGGGAAATAGATGGGAAAACAGTGGAAACAGTGTCAGACTTTATTTTTGGGGGCTCCAAAATCACTGCAGATGGTGACTGCAGCCATGAAATTAAAAGACACTCCTTGGAAGGAAAGTTATGACCAACCTAGCCAGCATATTAAAAAGCAGAGATGTGACTTTGTCAACAAAGTTCTGTTTAGCAAGGCTATGGTTTTTCCAGTGGTCATGTATGGATGTGAAAGTTGGACTATAAAGAAAGCTGAGCACTGAAGAATGGATGCTTTTGAACTGTGGTGTTGGAGAAGACTCTTGAGAGTCTCTTGGACTGCAAGGAGATCCAACCAGTGCCTCCTAAAGGAGATCAGTTTTGAGTGTCCGTTGGAAAGACTGATGTTGAAGCTGAAACTTTAATACCTTGGCCACCTGATGCGAAGAGCTGACTCATTTGAAAAGACCCTGATGCTGGGAGGGATTGAGGGCAAGAGGAGAAGGGGACGACAAAGGATAAGATGGTTGGATGGCATCACCGACTCAATGAACATGGGTTTGGGATATCTCTGGGAATTGGTGATGGACAGGGAAGCCTGGCATGCTGCGGTTCATGGGGTCAAAAAGAGTTGACATGATTGAGCGACTGAACTTAAGTGAACTGAGATGTTTTTCTGGAACTTTCTTGCTTTTTCGATGATCCAGCAGATGTTGGCAATTTGATCTCTGGTTCCTCTGCTTTTTTGAAATCCAGCTTGAACATCTGGAAGTTCTCAGTTCATGTAATGTTGAAGCCTGGCTTGCAGAATTTTGAACATTACTTTGCTAGCATGTGAGATGAGTGCAGTTGTGCAGTAGTTTGAGCATTCTTTGACATTGCCTTTCTTTGGAATTGGAATAAAAACAGACCTTTTCCAGTCCTGTGGCCACTGCTGAGTTTTCCAAATTTGCTGGCATATTGAGTGCAGCACTTTCACAGCATCATCTTTTAAGATTTGTAATAGCTCAACTGGAATTCCATCACCTCCACTAGCTTTTTTTGTCATGATGCTTCCTAAGGCCCACTTGACTTCACATTCCAAGTTGTCTGGCTCTGGGTGAGTGATCACACCATCATGGTTATCTGGGTCATGAAGATCTTTTTTTGCATAGTTCTTCTGTATAGTTCTTTTTTATAGTTCTTAATATCTTTGCTTCTGTTAGGTCCATAGCATTTTTGTCCTGTATTTTTCCCTCTTTACATGAAATATTCCCTTGATATCTAAATTTTGACTTATGTTACACAGGCTTGTAGGCTTGTAAACTACATTCTTAGACTCCAAATCATTTATGTGCTTAATTGCTAACTATAAAACTCAAGTGATTGTGAAAGGTGTGAGTTTCCCTCATTGTTAATGAACAGTTGCTGGTGAATCTCTTCAAGGACTGGAGTTGAAGAATTTTATAGATTTTCTTGACTTTAAAGGGAAAAGAAGTATTGCATGGCAGTTTTTCGCAGTTGCTTAGGAATTTCTTGCAGGTAAATTCCTGTTTAACCTCTGTGTACCTGCACTCAAGTGAATTATACAAGCACCTTAGCAAAGTTCCAATAAGATTTATTTTTTTTTTAGCATATTACCTGTAACTGTAGGATTTTTAGTATTCTTTATCTATCCATCTTCCTTGGGTAAATATGAAGTTCAGTTAAGCATTCTTTTTAAAAGAAGTATCATACGTTTTATATATAATGCCTTGTACATGGTTGACATTCAATACATATTCATTAAAAGAATAAGATTATGTTAAATGACATCAAATACTTGAGACTGGGTTGTACCTAGTTATTAGTTAGCCTTTAGAATTTTCATACATTCCCTTCTGTTGTAGTTTTCCAATAACACCGGTCTGGGTGATATCTGTCTGGTCTTCTTTATTTGCATAGTTCTTTATGCAATATGTAAACATTTTATTAACCAGAATTATTCTTAGGAAAGGTGTCACTTATGTCTGAGGGAACTGCTTTAATGAAAGGTAAAATAAAGGACCTCCTAGAGAGGCCCTGAAGGTGAGCATGTCTGTTCTGCATCAGAAGAGAGGAATATCCTGCTTGCTGTACTGGGGAGATAAGGAAGAGTGAGAAGGAGAGGAAAACTGGATGGAGGCTATGAGAGAATGACTGGAAGGCTATAAATTCTCTGATGTCAACTATTCCCTGACCATAACTCCAAATTTTTAGTAAAATTCATTCACCAAATGCTTGGGTTCAAGTGGATATTTTGTGTGTAAGTGTGTGTGTTTATATGTGAACTAACTTTGTGAAAACTTATTTGTGGACTGAGAATTACACTAAAATCAACATGAAGTGGGAACTGAGGTAGTGTGTGCCTCTGTTGGTCCACAGGGGCAGAGCAATGCTTGAGCAGAGAGTCCTGGTTGCTGCCTGAAGCCTTAAGGAGATCTTAGGACATCAGAGAAGGCAATGGCACCCCACTCCAGTACTCTTGCCTGGAAAATCCTATGGACGGAGGAGCCTGGTAGGCTGCAGTGTGTATCCACTAAGAGTCGGATACGACTGAGTGACTTGACTTTCACTTTTCAATTTCATGCATTGAAGAAGAAAATGGCAACCCATTCCAGTGTTCTTGCCTGGAGAATCCCAGGGACGGGGGAGCTTGGTGGGCTGCCGTCTATGGGGTCGCACAGAGTCAGACACGACTGAAGCAACTTAGCTTAGCAGCAGGACATCAGAAAATCAGGGACTGAGGTTGGCTCAAGATTAACTACTGAGGGTCAGGGAGATTTCTTATAAACATACCTTGTGGAGATGAACATATACATATACATATACATTTTTTGGGAGAATAACTATTTGAGAAAATTAAGAAAGCTGTCGTGGTCAGAGTTCATCTATGCTTCACACTGGGCCTGTCATCAGTCAGGGGGCTAGTGAAAGAATTTGTTAAGGTGTAGTTCCAGCGATTGGTGGCAGTCAGATGTCCCAACCTTCACCTCCAAGGGATTCCCTCTCCTCCAGCTGCTAAGCCAAGGTCCACATTCTACCTGCCCCCCTCACCCCCATAAAAGCCACTTTGAAGCACTTTACCAAGTTTCAAAAGATAATTATTTAGAAATATATATTTTTAAAGATTGGGCTGACTGCTGATTTTTCTAAGTTTAGCAGAAAGGGCTGATTTTCTTGATGACTCTTTTCTATAGGCTGCTAAGAATGAAGTGAACATTGCACAGAAGAACTGACTTCAGTGAGCCAAAGTTGGGCTATTGCTGTCTATGGACAGGCTTCCTAAGGTCATTGAGTGACAGATTCCCTGGAGTAGATTTCGGAAGTCATCGAGTGCTAGAGCTGCAAAGATATTTAAGCATGGCTTTATTTTTTACACACTCCAGAACTTTTTTTTCTCACCTTTATTATTGTAGTTATCATATATTATATGTAATCATCAGAGCCATCTCTCCCAATTTATTGAAAGCTTCTTGAGAGCAAGGACTAAATCTTATCTTTTTATGTTTAGGACTTTGGACAGGGGGCTGGACCGTGAAACCTGTTCATTAAATGTGGGTGGGATGAAGACAGATGGACCTGATCACCTTACTTTTTTGTGAGGACATTGAAACTTTCTAAAAGAAACAGAATGAGTTGATGTTAGTTAGGACCAGGAATAGCTTTTCTGATTTAACAGTTCTTTTGTTTTCCTTTCAAAAAATTTACTTGGAATGGGGTCCGCATGCTCAGAGTAGTACCTAGTGTAATTTAGGCTCTATCCAAAGAGGTTGGGTCACTTATTGCCTGGGTAACTAGAGAATGATGTGTGTGGTGAGAACTGTCAGTTAGCAGCACTGGCCTCTCCTAAGTTTTGCTTGCTCATCTCTGAACAGTAACTTTGAGGGGGAAGTGCATTAAGAAATCAAATGCTTCTCTAAAGCTGCATAGTGAATATTTTAAAACTATTTTATAAAACGAAGAGAGAAATGCCACTGGGATGAGAGCCAAGAGAGACAAGAGGCCTCCTGGCTTGGGTCTGATCCACTGGGAGACTTGGGAGTTGCTGTTGAGACAGTTATGCTCATTACACACTGCTTTCTATCCAGCTGCCAGAATTCTCTTTCCAGAGCATAAGTTCAGTAATGCTACATCTCTGTGCAAAACCCCTCAATGGCTTCCTCGAAATTAGAGTTGAGATTTGACATTTGGTCCACAAGGCCATACATGAACTAGGGGAATACCCCTTCCTCCCTCTTCTCCCTTCTTTCCTTCCTTGTATAGCCTCCCCCTCTAGAGGAAAGCTTGATAAGAACATGGCTTTTTTCCTCTCTCATTAAGTGCCATATTCCAAGCATCTAGAACAGTGCTTGATATATAGCAGTAGTTAATAAATATTTGTTGAATTAATTGAATAGCTTTGACTATATAGGTTCAGGGAATTCAAAATAATTCAATAGATCCCAAGATAACATCAATAGAAGGGTACATCTGTTGCATAGAATTTAGCATAAGAAAGTTTGAATTCCAGGGATGCTGGTATGCCTTCTGCCTGCCTTTTGGTCTGGGTTCTCTTGGATAACCCAGAGATGGGTAAGTGGGCACTGAGAAGACTGTTGACAAATTATTGTTGGATTAACCCCTCTGTGCAGTTAATTTTAGGGGTGGAGGTAACTGAAAGTAAAGTGGAATGTCACATTAGCCTTAGTCTTCATATACCAGCAGCATCTGCAGAAGATTTACCTTCTTTTTATTGTGTTTTTTATACTTTTAAAAAATCATTCCAGTAGAAAATGTCAAGTAACAAATACTACTTCTGACAATTTTCCTTATGCACTGCACACCAAGTTGGGTGGTTGATGAAGAATGAAAGCCCCAGGGATAGCTTGGAGGGTGTGGAAATAAATAAAACCAGGATAGAAAACAGGTTAGTAAAGAGAAAGTTACTTCATCTCTCTGCCATTCATACCTGACAGAGCAACATATGAAAAGGAGTTACCCAAATTCTGTCTTCCTTTCTCATTCTCTGCTTGGTTCCAGTAAATGACCATTCAGTTCTTCCATAGCTGGTGGCTTTTGTAGCAGCCAGGCCACATGGCTGACTAAGTGCTGTAAGCTATGAAGAGGCCTTGAAGGTGGGTGCAGGAAGTACCTGCCAGCTGTAGTGTGCCCAACCTTGCCATCCCACCTAGGCAGACTGAGCTGGAATGTAAGGTCTCAGACATGATGAGCCTTTCTCAGGATCAATACACAAGAGTTGATGGAAAGTAAGTGCTGGCTGTTGCCTCCACCCCTAAAACCTGACAGGGATCTGTTCTTGAGACTTATAGAAGTCTTATTTGTAGGATTTTTTGGGTTCTTTCTGCTGTCACTCATCAGTTAAATTTGGTCTTCACATATGATAACAAAGAGGTATTATTCAAGGATGGTTTAATCAATATCTTTTCATTGTATGTATAAGTAATCAAAAGTTCTCTCTTCTAAATTTATTTTAACAAATTACGAGACTCTTGTATTTTAGGACCACAGCATTCAGATAATACATCCCAATGGCAGAGGAAATCAAATTAACCCATAATTTTTTAATAAAAATTTATTTGTTTATTTATTAGGTTTGGCTGTGCTGGGTCTTCATTGCTGCATGCAGACTTTCTCTAGTTGCGATGCATGGACTTCTCATTGTGGTGGCTTCTCCTGTTGCAGAGCACAGGCTCTTAGTGCACAGGTTTCAGTAGTTGTGGCTTCTGGAAGGGCTTAGTTGCTCCACAGCATGTGGTGCCTTCTCAGATAAGGGATCGAACCTGTGTCTGCTGCATTGACAGGTGGATTCTTAACCATTGGACCACCAGGGAAGTACAATTCATGAGTTTTTGTTTTCCTTACCTATTATATATATGTCTAACACGTGGGAAAGATTGAAGGCAAGAGGAGAAGGGGATAACAGAGGATGAGATGGTTGGATGGCATCACTGACTCAATGGACATGAGTTTTAACAAACTCCAGGAATTGGTGATGGACAGGGAAGCCTGGCATGCTGCAGTCCATTGGGTCACAGAGTTGGACATGACTCAGCGACTGAACTGACCAACTGAACACTGTGATAGGAAACTTAGTATCCATGAATATGCCAATTCAGCAAAGGAGCCCCAAAGCCTGCTGAAATTTGGTGATCCACCTCTGTATTCTCCACTGGCATGCATTTAATATGTCCCTTTTGAGAATACATGTATCCATCCTTGTGCTTTTCTTATTACCATCTTTTTTTTTTTTTTGCCCAGGATGTTTTTTTTCCTCTCCTTTTCTCTGGACTCCAACAGATCAATTGGGTTGGCCAAAATGTTTGTTTGGGTTTTTTATAATATCTTAGGAAAAACCAGAATAAACATTTTGGCCAACCCAATATAAACAAACAGTCATTAAAATTTTTTTATTTTTTTAAGAGCTAGACCAAAAAGCTGGGAAGCTTTTCCTGGTATTCCAAGTCAGTAATAGCCCCATTTGTTCAATTGCAGGCCATTTGGCAATGTGACAAGGTTGCCCGGTTGATCAAAATCCCCAGCAATCTCTTGGGCAATGACCAAGGCCTGTCTTACCTGCTAGGTCTAAGGATTATCTAAGGTCAGGCAATAACTTGGTCCCAGAGATCAGATCAATAGTGTCCAAGGTAGACCAAGGATAGGGGAACATGAAAAGGCTCAGTTAGACTGGTGAGTAATGCAGCCCCTCTTGAGGGGCCTCTCCCTCTACTTGTGACTGCCAGTATCATAGCATTTTGTGCCTCAATTATAAAATATTTCAGCTTCAATTTAATCTTTTTCCCAGTGGGTCATAAACTCATGGTGAAAAGGACCAGATTCTTAATATTTTTCTTCTTCACAGTGTTTTACTCATCGTAGGCACTTAATATTTGCTAGAATCAATATCAGTGAAGATCGTCAGGATCCAAGGGTCGGCTGCGATCCTTTGGTGCCTCTGTTGGATGGTTGAGCATAACTTCTGTTGTTGGCTGCTGGGTGTTTATAAGACCTGGAAGCACTAGAACTGTTGTGGAGTTGATCCTGGGGATAGAGGTAAGGCTCATTTATAAGGAAATATATTATCTTCATTTTTAGAAGCTCAACTTCTGAGGTTGTATCTTGATTTTGTGGTTGGGTTCTGAATAGGAACTAGAGCCCTGTCAACAGCAAAAGAAATCATTGATCTAGTCAAGCCTTAGTATAAACTCAGGACCATGAAATGAAGACTGGTTCCAAAAATAAGTTCCAAGCACTTTTAATAAAGCAGTCATAATCTCTTTATTTTATAGAGATCTTCAATAATTTATTTTAAAGAGATCTTTAATTTATTTAAAGAGATACTCAATAAGCTTCAATAATAGATAGAAAATATGCCCCATTTCTTTGATGACCTTGGATACAAAGACACTGAAGCTCAGATCTTCTGAGTCCCTTGCGCTTCTCAAGTCAGAATTAGTAAATATCTTTTTTCAGCTTCCTCACCACTTTGTAGCTCTGTTTTGGGTCTGCTGTTGATCTGTAAGCCCTTTCTTCCACCTCAGCATTGGTTTTAGCTCCTAAAATTGTCTCACTTTATAAAAAGTCCTCAAAGAGACCTCAGTCCCACTTACTGATTTTATGGGAAGAGATGACCAAGGTCAGAAAGCATCTGGGACCAGAACTCAGACATCTTTAATTCCGATTCTAGTTTTCTTTTATTTTTTTCTGCTATAGTCTGAATTTTTGTGTATCCCAAATTCATATGTTGAAACCTAATCCCCAGTTTATATTTGGAGGTGGGACTTTTGGGCGGTGATTAGGTCATGAGGGTAGAAAAAGATTAGTACTTTTATAAACGAGACTCCAGAGAGCTCCTTTACCTCTTCCATCATGTAAGGACACAGCAGAAAGACAGCTATCTGTGAACCAAGAAACAAGCTCTCAAGAGACACTAAATCCTCTAGCATCTTGTTCTTGGACTTCCCAACTTGCAGAACTATGAGGAATAAATTCCTGTTGTTTAAAAGCTACCCAGCCTATGATATTTTGTTATATTTTGTTTCATCTGTTAGCCCAAATGGACTAAGACATATTCTGTTATGGAATTCTTGGATAATCTCATTGACTTGGGGGTACTGTTCTCAAGGATTTTAGAGCTTTAAGCCAGTCCATGAATAATTCTTTGACTTGTGGCTTTGGATAAACTTCTAGAGTCCTTTGTTGTAAGAGAAAGGGTAGAAGAGAAACAATGCCTCTTCCTTGACAAAGGCCTCAAGAAGAAAGGAAGCTGGCTGAGAAGTTGAAATCCAACTTTGTTAAAACACTATCTATTAATATCTAATTAAAAGTCAGTTCCCCTGGTGGCTCAGATAGTAAAGAAACTGCCTGCAATGCAGGAGCCTGGGTTCAGTCCCGGACTGGAAAGGTCACCTGGAGAAGGGAATGGACACCCACTCCAGCATTCTTGCCTAGAGAGTTCCATGGACTGAATTCCAGAGGATCCTGGCAGGCTACAGTCTATGGGGTTGCAGAGTCAGACATGACTGAGCGACTAACACTGTCACTTTCAATAGTTATTAAATGCATTAAAAGTGAGAATTCACTTCATTAAAGTAACCTGCTGACTTTTCAATCCAGTGGAAGTATTATAGTTACCTTGTTTTTATTTGTATCCTGAATAAGAATATTTCTCCATACATGGATAGATTCTACCTACAGATTTTCAGAAAGGCCAGACTTTGAAAAAGAGTTATGTTTCTCATGTGGTCTTGTCGGGAAGATCCCCTGGAGGAGGGCATGGCAACCCATTCCAGTCTTCTTGCCTGGAGAATCCCATGGACAGAGGAGCCTGGCAGAAGCTATAGTCCATGGGGTCGCAAAGAGTCAGGCATGACTGAGCATGCATGTATCACACCCCATGTGCCAAGGTGAACATGTGCCATGTATTTAGCTTAAGGGCAGAATGTGTATGTTTGTTTTTTGAAGATAATCCTTGAACAGTATTGTTTCCTGAAAATATGCACTTAGCTGAAAAGATAAATGTGTGGTCAGAAGCCCTTGCCCACCTCTGGTTAAGAGTTTTTGTTAATGGTATTTCGGGTAAGGGTCCTATCTGCTTCAATAGCTTTTATCATTACTTCAAAATGAACAACAGTTGGGTATTGTCCATATGGAAAAAAGCAAGTTTTTTGTGAAGAGTACATTTGGAACTCAGATGCATAAAGATGCATCACTGTCTTTCTTTCCCCTTTCACCTTTAATGGCTCACTGAGGTATATTAGCCCAGCTCTTCAAGACCACCAATAAAGTCATTCTGGAATCTTCTCCCACTGTGGGCTTCTTCCAACCTTTCTGTGCTTTTCTGCGGGCTCCTGTAATTGGATTAGAGACATTGCTAAGACCTCTTGTCTTTTTCCCCTGAAATGCAAAGTACCCTACATGCAGACACATATCTACATGCATGTATTGATTGAGTAGCAAACTGGGAGCACAACTGACAGACTATAGAGAATTAAGCTTGTTCAACATCCAATTTAAAACCACCAGGTCAGAGAATCCCAAGTAGAATTTATGGGTTCTTGAATTTTCTGATTATTCAGAGCATCTTCATATCCTTCTCCATTTTTTTCAGACATGAGATTATACCCAGAGGTGAGATTATAATAAAAGCCTTTGGAGCCTTTGGAGAAAGGGCTTCAAAAATAATTTAGAAGGTTAAACTACAAGTAAGTAGTTCTGGATTCTAATTACATTGATAATAAAACATTTATGAAGTGCCTAATTGTCCATATCAGTGTGCTAAATGTATGTCTTCTAGATAGGTATCCCCAATCCCTAGAATTTCAAACAATACATTACCTTCTTTTCTCCTTTCAGAGAATATTTTTACTTCTGATTATCACAGTTATAATACCAGCTTCATTTATTCTTATGAGTATTGAGCCTTGTTTGATGGTCTCTGTATCTTGAACAGCTGTCTGATCTGGATTATAAATTCCTCTAAAGTAAACTTTTCCCCAAGATCTCGACTCTCTGTTTTAGTAAGAGAATAAAATTAGTTCCCTTGGCTTGATGCTTTTTGATACTGCAGGGCATGTACAAACTTGATGGCAGATTACTGAGCCATCAGAAAAGAGAGTTCTGCTCCTTGGTACTTGTCCTACTCTGTGTCCTACATATTCAAAGGTTTGTATTTAGTGTCAAGTTTTAGGTGCATTTTGAAACTCAATGGGTTGTTAAGTGTCACAAATAAAAGTAGGAACTAAGCAATACTTACCTGTGTAAACAAAGTCTAAGGACTCATCTGTCTTCCTGAATGTTGCTTAGTAGTAATTATTATGATGATAAAAATAAATTGAATATGCTGCTTATTAAACACTGTGAGTCAAGCACTGTACTGTGTGCTCTCAGTCTGCTAATGTCATTTATTCACAACAACTCTATGGTCTAGGTACTATTTTAGCCCTCTTTGGGAAAAATTAGGCTTCCCTTTGAGCTCAGCTGGTTAAGAATCTGCCTGTAATTCAGGAGACCCTGGTTTGATTACTGGGTCAGGAATATCCTTTGGAGAAGGGATAGGCTACCCACTGCAGTATTCTTGGGCTTCCTTGGTGGCTCAGCTGGTAAAGAATCTGCGTGCAATGTGGGAGACCTGGGTTCAATCCCTGGCTTGGGAAGATACCCTGAAGAAGGAAACAGCTACCCTCTCCAGTATTGAAAATGATGAAAGTCAGGTGCCTTGCCCAAAATCACCCAGTTTGTAAGGGACTGCCTGGATCCAGAGCTCTTGCTCTTAACTGCTCTTCAACGTAAGTCTATTTTTGCTAACAGTATTGAAACAGTATTATTTGTTTTGTAAAAATAAAATCACCTGTGGCCTGCTGGAAAATTATAGGTTGGATGATGTGGCATGACTAAGAGCTCATGCTTTGGGGTCAAACTGTGATGAAATCCAGTTCTGTCTTTTTGAGTTGGATAAATTTCGCTAAATTATGTAAACTCTCTGAGCCTTATATCTGGGAAACAGAGAAAATAATGGTGCCTGAATCATAGGTGCTGCTGAGGTTTAAATGAGATAATGTATACAAAGCATCTAGCAGTGTCTGGCACAAAGTCAGTGCTCTCTAACAGTAATGATTATTATTATTATAGTAGAGTCTTTGGATTTGGCAAGTGAAGTTTTAACATCCAGGAACAGAATTCAGGTCCAAGTTCTCTATGTGGCCCACATGGTAGGAAAGGGACATTACCTCTCTCTGCCCCCAGCAAAGCCAGGACTTCTCTTGGTAAAAGGCCCAGGTTCAGCTTCATGTGGAGTTTGCAACTATGGTACACAATGCTGTCTCCACATTAGAATTACCTGGTAGCTTTGAAAACTCCCCATGCCTCACTGATTAAATCAGAATCTCTAGGGGAGGGACCATAGCATCAGTGTGTGTTTAAGATCCCCTGGGAAATCCAATGTGTAGTCAAAGTTAAGATCATTTTTTTTGATGACTTAAATATGATTCCAGAAGCTGTTCTTCAAAAGGAAAGAGCACTATACACTTGGGAAATGCAGGAGTCAGAGGTTGATAGAGAAAAGTGTATCTTTCTCTAGGCTTTCTACATATGACTTCCTAACACATTTAATCAGATAGTCTAGATCTCTTAGATCTTATAGAAGTGGCACCATTTAGTAATGTGCTCTGGATGGAGAATTTGAATCAAAATACCTATTAATAGATTTTAGACCAGTTCTATATTTGCAAGCTTGAGTACACCACCAGACATGTTAGAGTCTCAGTTTCTAATGGGAATGATGATTCCTGGCCTGCTGAAACAAATATTAATATTAGTCATATTTCTTGAATACCTATCTTTGGGGAGGGGTACTTCCACCCTTCTTTTATCTAATACCTAGATTTTGTCCCAGGGAGAAGGAGCTTATAAGACAGTAGATCACTCTAAGGTTTTCATTGGGCCGTGTTTTACCCGGCAGAGGCAAATGCATTTAAGGCAGAAATCTAAAGTTCCTTCTCCCATGTGGGAGCAGAGAGGTTGGATCTCTCTCCAGTCCTGACATCCCTAACTAATGGGCAGTAATTTGAGGGATTCTCAGCATACTTTACAACAACTTTGAAATACTGTACTTGGCTTTCTGTTTAATTATAACTTCTGAAAGGAACACCAAGGAAAGAAGAGTTAATGATAGAATTACCCTACTTCTACTTTGAACCTAAAGCACTGTACTAGAGCAGTTCTCTCTCTCTCTCTCTGTGTGTGTGTGACACATAGAAGAGACACTGAGAGTTTAATAGGGGAGAAAAGGCATGGATAAAAATATCTATAGTACAGACTATGGAGTGATGACAAAAGCAGAGGGCCTTCAGAGCTTTCAGACTCTAAATCTTCCATGTTCACCTGGCCCAGGCAGTGACCTGTTATCACAGCTGCCCCCCGAAATGCCCAGTTTTTTCTTAAGAATGATGCCCTGCAGGTAATCTGTTCTGGAAGTATGCAGTATTAGAGTCCAAGTTTCCCCATGGAAAGCAGTTTTCATGGTAAGGTAGCCTGCACATACAGGAGTGTTGCAATAAATGGTCAAATAAATAGGATCTCCAGACTGAAGATTTCTACAAAGCCCATGCAAGGAAGGAAAATAAATGAGTAAAGTGAGTCAGGTGGTCTGTGTTATATGGAACTGTATGTGGCCCTCCAAGTGGCCACTCCTGCTTATGGTTGCTGTGTGAGAATGTTGAGACCTTCTCAGGTCTTGTGCTCAGGTCTTCTAATTTCTTAAAGGAAGCCAAAGTTTTGAATTTTTGTGAGATAGTCTTAATTTTAAATGTTTCCAACTGAGTCTAGTTTTAATATACAGACATAGAATGATTGCTATTGCTCACTTAAAGGCTTTTTGCCCTAACAGGTTTTGAAAAATTATGCCATCGTTTTGTCTCCTCTTTTTTTTGGTGTGTCATGACTTTTTCTCCCGTGTATACACTACACAAAAGCGTCATAAGAAGAAATATTTTATACTACTGTTTTAGGCAAAAACACTTTCTGATCCATTATTTGATAGAGTAGTTTCAGGTCAGAGATTATCATATGGAGTGAATTTGAATTGCTCATCATGTTTGAATGAACCCCAGATGTTTTGTTTTGTGTACAAATGCCAAGCGCCAGGGATAAAGAGGTAGCACTTTCTTCTAACTCTCCAGCAATTGCATGTGTGTGCTATGCAATTGCATGTGTGTGCTATTTCCACATTTTGAAGTGCTCTCTTATTTAGCTTTTATTTTGCCCAGAGGGTGTTTTTCTGTGTTATAACTTTATTTTCAAGTGCAGTCTGAGTGCAGAATAACCACGTGCCCCCAAAAGGTTGAAAAATTGATGAAGAAAATGATACAGAAAGAAGAGAGGACATGAGCACAATAAACCTTCATCACATTCACATTATATTTTATGTGCAAACTGTATTTATTCACTTTTAAATTGTTGTTTATTACCTACACAGTTTTTATTGTTCAATTGCTATACTTTTTTTTAACCGGAGAAAATAGTTTAATAGGGATCAGTATATCAATTCATGGACCAATATAAAACATGTCTCTGGAGTGGTTTTCAGCAACAGGATGCTGCTTTGTGACATTCAGTGAAGAATGGCTGTAAAAATGTTAACACAGTGAACAAGAGATGGGGGTTATTATTCTAGACCTTTCAGGATGCAGAATGGGTGGCAGTACTTATCCAGTCATTTCTTAATATCCATGAGGGATTGGTTCTAGGACATCTCCCTCTCCCCTCAGAACACCCCTACTCCTGCCCCTGCAGGTATCAAAGTCTAGGGGTGCTCATGTTCCTTTTATAAAATGAGGTAGTATTTGCATATAATCCATGCATATTCTCCTGTATATGTTACATCATCTGTAATACAGTGATGGACATTATTTTCTTGGGCTCCAAAATCACTGCAAATGGTGACTGCAGCCATGAAATTAAAAGACACTTGCTCCTTGGAAGAAAAGCTATGACAAAACTTTAAAAAACAGAGATATTACTTTGCCAAGAAAGGTCTGTCTAGTCAAACCTATGGTTTTTCCAATAGTCATGTATGGATGTGAGAGTTGGACTGCAAGAAGGCTGAGTGCTAAAGAACTGATGCTTTTGAACTGTGGTGTTAGAGAAGACTCTTGAGAGTCCCTTGGACTGCAAGGAGATCCAACCAGTCAATCCCAAAGGAAGTCAGGGCTGAATATTCAATGGAAGGACTGATGCTGAAACTGAAACTCCAATACTTTGGCCACCTGTGTGAAGAACAGACTCATTGGAAAAGACCCTGATGCTGGGAAAGATTGAAGGAAGGAGGAGAAGGAGATGACAGGATGAAATGATTGGATTGCATCACCAACTCGATGGACATGAGTTTGAGTAAACTCTGAGAGTTGGTGATGTACAGGGAAGCCTGGCGTACTGTAGTCCATGGGGTCGCAAAGAGTTGGACATGACTAAGCAACTGAGCTGAACTGATCCTGACTGAATAAAATGTAAGTACATGGTAAATGCAGGTAAATATATGTAAATAGTTGCCAGTGCACAGCAAATTCAAGTTTTGCTTTTTGAAATTTCCTGGAATTTTGTTTCTCAATATTTTCCAGTGGAAAATGAGTTGGTTGGATCTGCAGATACATAAGCCATGGAAATGGATAGCAAACTGTATTTTTCAGGGACAACTTTTTTCATCCTCATCCCCTATTCCCATGGAATTTTCTAGGTCTCCTCTCCATGATGCTCAGTGTCTAGAATCAAATTTAGGATTTTCTGCTCATTTCCTCCTGAGGACCATTCAGCATTGTGAGCCTTTGGATCAAACTAGAAATTTAGACATGAATGTGTCTAAATGTGGGGCAGTGGAGGAAAAAACTTGGGAGTCAGGAGGCCAGAGTAGCGGTTTAGCTTTGTTCAGATTCACTGGGTGAATCTGAAGTCACAAAACTTTGCTGTACTTAGCAAATATTTACTAGTACTACTTACTGCTGCTACAGTCATCATTATTAGTATTTCCTAAATTTCAGGCTAGACTGGAAGACCTGTAAGCTCTCTTCCAACTCTTAACATTCCGTGGTTCTAGAAACACTCCTATAGACATTCATTATGTTTTCATAGAAGCAACACCCTCCAAAATCAGGCATTGTGTTCTTATTCAGCATTTGTTTATTCATTTAGCATATAAATTATTAAATGCTTATGGAGTACTCGATACTGTTCTAAGCACTAAAGGTTGAGCAGTTGGCAAAACAGACAAAATCTTTGCCCACATCAGGCTCACATTCTTTTTTCTTTTTAAAATTTTTTTAATGTTTGTTTTGCTTTACAATACTGTATTCGTTTTGCTATACATTGACATGAATCAGCCACGAGTGTACATGAACTCCCAATCTTGACCCCCACCTCCCCCCTCCCGCCCCACACCTACTCTCTGGATTATCCCCGTGCATCAGTCCCAAGCATCCTGCATCCTGCATTGAACCTGGACTGGCGATTCGTTTCACTTATGATATCATACATGTTACATTGCCACTCTGCCAACATTTTTGAGATTAGTTGTTTGTCAGTTGTTTCATTTGTTATTATTTTCTCCCATTCAGAAGGCTGTCTTTTCACCTTGTTTATAGTTTCCTTTGCTGTGCAGAAGCTTTTAATTTTAATTAGATCCCATTTGTTTATTTTTGCTTTTATTTCCAGTATTCTGGGAGGTGGATCATAGAGGATCCTGCTGTGATTTATGTCAGAGAGTGTTTTGCATATGTTCTCTAAGGGTTTTATAGTTTCTTGTCTTATGTTTAGATCTTTAATCCATTTTGAGTTTATTTTCACATTCTTATGGTTCCATCAGAGACAATCTTTCCTCCTTGTTTAACACTTGTTATTACCTGAATAGGGGCTTCCCTGGTGGCTCAGACAGTAAAGGATCAACCTGCAATGGAAGAGACCCAGATTTGATTCCTGGGTCAGGAAGATCCCCTGGAAGGATACCCACTCCAGCATTCTTGCCTGGAGAATTCCATGGATAGTAGAGCCTGGTGGGGTACAGTCCGTGGGTTTGCAGAGTTGGATATGACTGGGCCACTAACACACACAACACACACAGACCAACATACATTGCCTGGATAAAGGAACTCTGATACTCATTAGGGAGCGATATAAGTGTTAAGGAAAGAAGACATTCTCAGTGGCATATAGGAATTTAAAAAAAAGTTTTGATGTTAACTTATTTGGTTTTGTGAGTGAAGTTGATTGGAAGATCTGAGACACCAGTTTCATGAATTGGTTTGTTATTTGATTATGTTTAGAAGAGGCTACCATCCACAGATGGACTGCTAGCATGAGGCCCAGGCAGTATTTCATATTGAGCATGGCAGATAGATGAGTCAGGTTGAAGAATAAAATGATCATGTGGGTAACCATATCTGTAGGTTAAAGCTGTCAAATCACAGAAATCAGTAGTATTACATTTCTGGCTGATTTCCTGTAAAGATGTCCGTTCTCTCCTTTTCATGAAAGCTTGGCAAAACATCTTTCCTTGGTGAAAATAGCCTGTCCATACTCTTGCTTTGAAGGTGTCCTGATTTTTCTTGTTTCTTTGCCTTTGAAATACTTTGGAAACATTTTTCTCATTCTATTCTTCTTCCTCTTTCCTCCTCTTCTTCCTTATTTCTTGCCTCCTTTTCCTTTTCTTTCTTTCCTTCTTTTCTCCTCCTCTTCCTTCTTTAATTAAGTAGGAAATGATTAAAAAGCCAGTGATAAATTAACATTCCTATTAGGAATTTAAAAGAACTTTTCTGAAGACCTCCAAGAAAACAAAGCCAAGGTATCTTGAAATAAAGATATAGGCACCATATTTGCTTTTCTTAAAAAAAAAAAAAAATCTCCTTTTCAAAATTTAGATGCTTTGAAAAAGAGCAAATACATGTTCTTGTGTTCTTTGTGATCCCATGGATTGTAGCCTTCCAGGCTCCTCTGTTGATGGAAATCTCTAGGGAAGAAACTGGAGTGTGTAGCCATTCCCTTCTCCAGGGGCTCTTCCCAACCCAGAGATTGAACTTGGGTCTCCTGCATTGCAAGTAGATTCTTCACCATCTGAACAACCAGGGAAGCCTCCTAAACAAGGTCAACCCCTATTTAAAACTAAGATAATTAACCATCCCCTAGAAATGGACCAATCAAGAGAGCCAAAGTAGTTATAGCCACTGGGGCTGTCCTAATGGTCCATTTTCCAGTGGTTAGAGAACAATAATAACAAAAACAAACAAACAAAAAAATAATTCAGATTAATTGTCAGGAGTTTGAACAGAATCTAGAATCAAGAAATGGCAGCCTCTTGGTTAAGATCCCTAAGGTGAGTCAATCAGATTTTCTTTTCTATCTTAACTGTTGGTTTAGCACTGCCTTGACAAGGTCTCTCTGCTTATATTCAGTTGGCCAAAAAGTTCCTTCTGTTTTTAAGAAAAATAAAATACGCATTTTTTCATTTGCACCAGGAACTTTATCGATCAACATATTCACCATTTTGTTCCACTGCCATCTGCCATTATTCAGACAGCTTTGTAATTCCATCTTCACAAAACTTTTTCTTTTTGAGCAAAGAACTGTTACAGGTACCTTTTATAGTCTTCCAGGGGAGTTGAAATTTTTTCCATTAAGAGAATTTTGTAAAGACTGAAATAAATGGTAATCAGAAGTTGTAAAGTCTGCTCAATATGGTGGATGAGTTGGAACTTCCAAGCTGTAACAGTTTTTGTCTGGTCATGAAAGAAACATGTGTCTTATGTTATTCTGATGGAAGATTATGTTTTCTGTTGACTAATTCTGGACACTTTTCATCAAGGGCTGCTTTCATTTGGTCTAACTGGGAGTAGTACTTGTTGGAATGAATGTTTGGTTTTCTGGAAAGAGCTCATAATGAAGAACTCTGTTCTAATCTCACCATATATACAAAATCTTCTTTGGGTGAAGACTGGCATTTGGTGTGGTTGGTAGTGATTCATTTTGCTTGACTCACGATCTCTTTTATTCCACATTATTGTATGGTATTCACTTTTCATCACCCATCACAATTTGTCTTAAAAACAGAACACTTCTGTTATGTTTCAGTAGAGAATCCCATGTGGAAATATGGTCAAGAAGACTTCTTGCTTAACTTATGTGGAACCCAAACATCAAAGTGATTAACTTAACCAAGCTGGTGCAAATGATTTTCAGTGCTTGATTGGGTATTTTGAGTATATTGGCTGTCTTCCGCATGGCATAGCATTGATTGTCCTCAATTAATGTCTTGATTTGATTGCTATCAACTTCAATCATGGAGCATCGTCCAGTGAGGAAATCTCTAGCAGAAAACTTTGCAAACCACTTTTGACATATTTGATCTATCACAGCACCTTTTCCATACACTGTACAAATCTTTTTTTTTTCCTTGCTTTTCAGTTGCATATTTACCTTTCCTGAAATAATAAAGCATAATATGCTAAAATGCTGCTTTTTTCTTCTATCTTCAATATAAAAATGGTTACTTAAAAATTCACCAGTTTGGATAAGTTAAAAAAAATGTATTAATTTTTGGCTGCATTGGATCTTCCTTGCTGTATGCTGGTTTTTGCTAGTTGCTGAGAGTGGGGCTAATCTTCATTGAAGGCTTCTCGTTGCAGTGGTTTATCTTGTGGAACATGGGCTCTATGGCAGATGGACTTCTATAGCTGTGGCTCATGGGTGTGCTTAGTTGCCCTTCAGCCTGTAGAATCTCCCTGCATCAGAGATTGAACCCATGTCCCCTGCATTGGCAGGCAGATTCTTAACCACTGGACCACCAGGGAAGTCTGGATAATTTTTTTCTTTTTTTAAATGCACATTGGTAAGAGCTTTCATAATACAGTCTAACAAAATTTTTTCAAATGAAGTTAAAGACAGCAAAGCACCACTCAGTTCAGTTCAGTTCAGTCGCTCAGTCGTGTCTGACTCTTTGCGACCCCATGAATCGCAGTATGCCAGGCCTCCCTGTCCATCACCAACTCCCGGCGTTCACGCAGACTCATGTCCATTGAGTCCATGATGCCATCCAGCCATCTCATCCTTGATCGTCCCCTTCTCCTCCTGCCCCTAATCCCTCCCAGCATCAGGGTCTTTTCCAATGAGCCCACTCTTTGCATAAGGTGGCCAAAGTACTGGAGCTTCAGTTTTAGCATCATTCCTTCCAAAGAAATCCCAGGGTTGATCTTCTTCAGAAGGACCAGTAGAGCCATGTTATGGAAAACACCAGAAGCATCTTTTGGCCAACACAATGAGTTGTAGAGCAAGGATTCACATCATGGCTCTGAACTGAAGCCTACTCTTCTTCCATCTAAGCCTTTTACTCTCCTGAGATGAACCAGATTAACCTGCTTCTACTTCCCTTCTCCCTGTCATGCCCCTTTCCTTTTGACCTTTGAGTTCCTTCTCTCTCCTCTGTTTTTCTTGATGAATCTGGGTAAAGGTTTATCAATTTTTCTTAACTTTCAAAGAATTAACTCTTCATTGAATTTTTCTATTGCTTTTTTAGTTTCTATTTCATTTATTTCTGCTCTGATATTTACAATTTCTTTCCTTCTACTAATTTTGAATTTTGTTTGTCCTTCTTCTTCTAGTTCTTTAATGCAAAAGTTTAGGCTGCTTATTTGAAATTTTCTTGTTTCCTGAGATGTTTGTATTGCTATAGACTTCTCTCTTAGAACTACTCTTGCAGCATCTTATAGATTTTTGGATTGTTGTGTTTTTGTTTTTATTTTATCCACATATGACTTCCTCTTTCATTTCTTCAGTGAACTGTTGGGTTGGACAAAAAGTTCATTTGGGTTTTATGAAAGATCTTGTGGAAAAACCTGAACAAACTTTTTGACTAACCCAATATTTGTTGTTTAGTAGCATATTGTTTAGCTTCCATATGTTTGTATTTTTTTTTCTTGTGGTTGATTTCTACTCTCTTAGCATTGTGGTCAGAAAATATGCTTAATATGATTTTTCAAATATTTATATTTGTCACCATTTGTTAAAGTTCTCACTGTGTTTGTACATTCTTCTCCTTTGAGCATCTTTGAGTTCCTTGAGCAACTTTATGATTGTTACTTTGAACTCTTTATTTCCACTTCACTTACTTCTTCTGGGGTTTTATTTTGTTTCTTCATTTAGAACATATTCCTCTGTCACATCACTTTGCCTAATTCACTGTTTTTATTTATATGTATTTGGAAAGTTGATTACATTTCTGGACCTTGGAGCAGTAGTAGCCTTATGAGGGAAGCAGCCTATGCGTTCCAGCAGCGCCCTTCCTCTGGTCACCAGAGCTATATCGTCTAGGGGTACCTCCTAGTACTCCTTCCTGGGCTTTTCTGTTGAGTGGGATGACTACTCTTGAAGACTGGTGGGCATAGTTGGACACCAGTCTTTTTGGTTGCTAGGCTCTGCCTTGTGGGGAGGCTGCCAGCCACTGGTGGGAGGGACTGAATCATGAGACCATTGGCTGTGGAGCCCCAGGAACTCCAGTGCTTGTGCTGACCCACTGATGGGTGGAGCTGGGTTTGGGTTGGGTGGTTGTGGTATTAATGTCAACCTCCTGGTGGATAGGGCTTATTCATGACATGGCTGTCCATTAAACCTGGTTATGTCCTGAAGCTGGTTTTTGCCTGCCGGTGAGTGGGGTCAGATCCTGGGGGAGCTGGCTGAGGGGCTCGGGGTGTCTTAGAGCTGGTGTTGGCGTGCTGGTGGGTGGACTAGGGGCACAGGGACTCCTCTACTGGTGCTGGCTCACTAGTGGTGGAGTTGGGTTCTGAGGTCCTTAGGTGTTGGTTCCCGTGGATCCCAGAGATGGTGTTGGCCCACTGGTGAGTGGAGCTGGGGCAAGAGAGTCCTAGGGCTGCTGTATATTTGTTGGTGGGTGGAGTGAGGTCCTGGGATCTCTGACTGGGGGGAATCCAGGGGTCTCAGAGCTCATGTTGGCCTGCTAGTGGGTGAGGCCAGGGCCCAGGGAGTCCTGGGCTAGTGCTATCTCACCAGTGGGCAGCGCCAAGTACTGAGGTCACTGGCTGCAGGGCTCTGGGGGTCTAGACTTGTTGGCCCTTTGATAGATGGGGCCAGGTTCTGGTCCCTCTAGTAGAGAAGGCTGGGTTCTTGGGTGGCTGAGTACTTACAGGGTCCAAAGGAAGCTGGCCTGTTACTTGGCTTGAGGTGTCCCTGTACTGGTGCTGACAGGCTGGTGGATGGGGCTAAGTCCTGTTGCTAATAAACTAGAGGGAGGATTCAAAAATGATGCTTGACAGCACCAGTGTCCTATGGTAGACTATTCCCTAAATGGGTGCAGCTAGTGTCTATGTCCCCAGGATGAGCTCCAATTGCTTCTTGCCTCTCTGGGAATCTCTCCAAGATCAGCAGGCAGGTCTGACCCAGGCTCCTTTCAAATTACTGCTTCTACAGAGTGGGTCTCAGAGTGGGTGAGATTTTGTGTGTGCCCTTTAGGAGTGAAATATCTATTTCATACAGCACTCTGACTCTCCCAAAAGTAAGCACGCTGGCCATCAAAGTCAAATGTTTTAGGGGCTTGTCTTCCTGGTGTATGACTCCCATGCTGGGGAACCTAATGTGGGGGCTCAGACTTTTTACTACTTGGAGAGAATCTCTGCAGTTGTAATTATCATCCCATTTGTGGGTTGCTCACCCGGGTATGGTTCTTGATTACACCATATCCTTGCCCTTCCTGCTCATCTCATTGTGGCTCCCTTTTTATATATTTAGTTTAGAAAGATGTATCTTTATATCTTTAGTTTTCCTTTCTACCAGTTTTCAGGTCTGTATCATTCAATAGTGGTTCTATAAATAGTTGTAATTTTGGTGTGCCTATTGGAGAAGGTAAGCTCAGGGTCTTCCTACTCTGCCTTCTTGGCCACTCCTGGCTGAGTCCCCAAGGCTTTGTTTCTTTTAAGGAACTGTTTTTATGTAATTTATGTTTTTGGTCTGTTTGGACAATGAGAATCACCATGGGAAATAGATGGGGAAACAGGGGGAACAGTGGAAACAGTGTCAGTTTATTTTTGGGGCTCCAAAATCACTGCAGGTGGTGATTGCAGCCATGAAGTTAAAAGACGCTTACTCCTGGGAAGGAAAGTTATGACCAACCTAGATAGCATATTCAAAAGCAGAGATATTACTTTGCCAACAAAGTTCCATCTAGTCAAGGCTATGGTTTTTCCAGTGGTCATGTATGGATGTGAGAGTTGGACTGTGAAGAAAGCTGAGTGCCAAAGAATTGATGCTTTTGAAGTGTGGTGTTGGAGAAGACTCTTGAGAGTCCCTTGGACTGCAAGGAGATCCAACCAGTCCATCCTAAAGAAGATCAGCCCTGGGTGTTCTTTGGAAGGACTGATGCTGAAGTTGAAACTCCAATACTTTGGCTACCTCATGCAAAGAGTTGACTCATTGGAAAAGACCCTGATGCTGGGAGGGATTGGGGGCAGGAGGAGAAGGGGATGACAGAGGATGAGATGGCTGGATGGCATCACTGACTTGATGGACATGAGTCTGAGTGAACTCCGGAGTTGGTGATGGACAGGGAGGACTGGAGTGCTGCGATTCATGGGGTCGGAAAGAGTCAGACATGACTGAGTGAGTGAACTGAACTGATGCCTCTTTTTCCCTTTGGTTTCCTGGATGCTCAGAAAAATTTTACATTCAGCCTTTAACAACTGTGTATGTCCCTACAGCTTGTATGTTGGTATCTACTCCTTGACTTTGGTTTTTCTTCCTACTCTTATTTATATTTTATTTCTGGCCTGGATTTTTTACCCCTCCCATATACTATATCATATTGCTATGTCTTCATAGGACATAGCCTCAAATCTTTTGTGTAATTTCTGTTACACAAATGGAAAGATAATTACAGTTGCAGAGGTTCTCTCCAAACTAGTATTAGCTGAACTCAGGTTCTCATATCTCTCAGCAGAGTTTCTGCAGCAGCCTCCCATTTGAGCTTATACTCTCTTGCCTTGTTTCTTCTCTATTCATCCTGCTAGAGTTCTCTCTTGAGAGCCCAGAGCTAAGCATGATGCTCCAGTCCTTAAAACTCTGCCAAGATTCCCCTCTTTCTGTGGACAGATCAAGCTATCTATGATCTGTCCTTACTTATAGCACTTCTTAATATAAGCTTCCTTTCATACACTCTGTATATCTGTAAATTTTGCTGAATAAGTAATAACATAGTTGTTTTAATTTTTACTGTAGCAGTAATTTTTGTACATGGTAGATGGGAATTTACCAAATTCTTTATCAAATAGTAGCTAAGTCCCATGTCCATAAGCCTAGATGAAAGAAAATAAACAGAGGATTGAAGGATGGGAAGGTTGTCACTTTGCTGAAGCTACATGATAACAGTGAAAATTTAGTGAACTCTAGAAACTTATTTACTATTCTATAAATTTGCCTCTAAATGTTTTCTAAGTTTCTCCCTTAAGCTGTCTGTCTTTTAAAACAGGAGGGAACTGAGAGCATAAATGACTCTGTCAATCTCATTTCCTCTTTAAAATTTGCTGTCACCCTCTTTTGGGTAGAGGCAAGATAGTTTACATATTATCATTTACCTGGAATTAAAATTTTTAATATATTCTCTGGAGTAACTAGCCATATAGTCCTGAGTAATTTGAATCTTAGACTCCCAGATAAAATGAGAGTGTTATATTGGATTATCTCAAACCATCTGTCTAGCTCTCTGAGTCTAAATCTAATGTTCTTAGAATAAGCAAAGATAATCAGTTAGTCTCCTTATTCATTCCTTTATTAGCAAATATTTACTGGGCACCTATTTTATGCCAAATATTGTGCAGTCAATGAGATTTACATAGATATCTACAGCAGAAGGTAGAAATGTTTATAGATGCCACCAGAAATGTGCAGATAATAAAGCCATGGTGTTAGACTAAGGTAACCTTAGATATGGGCTTCCCCAGTGGCTTAGGCATGAAGAATCTGCCTGCAGTGCAGGAGATGTGGGTTTGATCCCTGGTTTGGGAAGATCCCCTGGAGAAGGAAATGGCAAACCACTCCTGGGTATTCTTTCCTGGGAAATCCCATGGACAGAGGAGCCTGGTGGATTATAGTTCATGGGGTCGTGAAAAAGTCAAACAGGACATAGCACTTAGAGACTAAATAGCAACAAACAACAAACCTCAGGTATCATTTGTTCTCTGCTTCTCAAAGTGTTTCCATGAGCCACAGCTTCAGCTTTACCTGGGTACAATTTTGAGCCTTCCTTTAGACCCACTGAATCAGAAGCTGCATTTTAATCAGATTTCCAGGTGAAAATGGAGAAGCCCTCTAAATATATAATTTTATAGGTGAATAAACAGGCCCTGAAGGATGCAATAGCTTGGCTGGTGTAGTCAGAGAGTCACAACTTGCACCTGCAGCCCCCGATTCTTGGTGTGGAGTGTCTACAGTGTGCTTTCCCTTGTCATGAGGTGCTATGGGACTCCAGGGAAAAGCAATGATTGGAAACTATGCTCGGCTCACTTACAACATATACTAACGCACATGCACTTTGCAATTTAAGTCAGGTCAGGAGTTCCAGCCTGATTTAGCCTGTTGACATTCCGTGGATGACATTAATTGCTGTTTTTCACTAATACAATCGAAACTGTGTCTCATCTCCACACTGTCTTTGAAACACAGAAATGTTGGCAATCACCAAGAGGAGAGGAAACTTCCTGCCCCTACAGAATAAATTCCCAGGCTAGGCTTAATGCTTTGTCATCAAATCCATCACTGCCAATGGGAAGAAAATGCCAAATATCTTTAAACACAATTCTACTGAGAGACAGTTATGAAAGTAATCTTCCCACATGTGCAGCCTGTGGAATGGACTCTAAAAATGACCCTGTAGGCTTAGTGGAAGACATGAAAGTGAAATGAGATTCCAGTTTCTCAATGAGCCTTTCTATGTTATAAGAGGTAGAAATAGTCCTACCTGGCTTTGGTAGAGAATTCACAGGGTTAATGACTAAAGAATGGAGTTCTTGTAATCAATATAGTCCTCTGGCTTTATTGATTAGAATTACCTGCTTATTTTGCAGCTAAGATTTTTTTTTTATCCCATTCAAAACAAAGACACCCTAGGGGACCATTAAGTAAATAGGCATTTAAGACTTTTTTCATTGCTAAGAAAGTAGTTAATTATTATTAGTGCCTAAAAGTCTCAATTCAGACAGAACACCTGAATGAACACACTGTTGAAATGGTAGCAACATGTCAGCTATGAATGGATGCCAATTTGCAGTTTATTAAAAAAATACTGCTTCTTCCTTGGAGTTTTCAGGGAGGGGTGTGAGTCCACCTTTAACTCCTGAAAAATAATGAGACTTGGCAGAGCTCTTTTTCAAGAGAGCTGAAGTGGAGCAGCTTTCCCGAATACCACACATCCCTAGTGGACGCCACTGTTGTATGCACAAGTCGTTCATTCCAGAGCCTGTCTGGAGAAACACATTGCCAGTATGCTGTTGTATAGTTGCTAAATCATGTCTTGACTCTTTTGCAACCTCATGAATTGTAGCCCACCAGGCTCCTCTGTCCATGGGATTTCCCAGGCAAGAATACTGGAGTGGGTTGCCATTCCTTCTCCAGGGGATCTTCTTGACCCAGGGATTGAACCCTCATCTCCTGCATTGGCAGGTGGATTCTATACCACTGAGTCACCCGGGAAGCCAAGATTGCCAGGATAGAAAGCCTTTGAAGACATTGAATCAGTTTTGTTTTATTTCATGAAGACGTTTATTTATTCTTCTGCTTTAGGAAAACAAATGCAGACTCATGGTATCCACTGAGTAACTTGCTTCTGCTTGATTGGTACAATGCAGGATTAATAATCTATTTTTTGTCCTTGTTTGTTAATTACACAAAACAGCACACACATCTTTATAAAACATCTACTATGTTTACATAGTGCTGGGCATTGTGCTTTTGAAATGTGAATAATACTTAGAACTTTTTAGTAATTTAGTGTTTATGGAATGCTTTTAGTTTACTTTTTTGTTTGATCCTCATAACATTTTCCTGAAATTCATAGGTTAGAAGGACTGTTCACCACATTTTACAGATAACTTAACAAAATTCTGTGAAATTGAGTTGCCATGTGACTCAGAAATTTCACTTCTAGGCATAACAAAATTCTGTGAAATTGAGTTGCCATGTGACTCAGAAATTTCACTTCTAGGCATGCACCCAAAATAAATGAAAATGTACCTTTACAAAAAAAAGCAAAACAGCAAACTGGTACATGCATGTTCTTGGCAGTGTTACACATAATAGCCTAAAAGTGGAAGGAACCCAAATGACCATCAGTGGGTGAATGGATAAATAAAATGTGGTATATCTATACAGTGGAATAATAAAAAAGGAAGAATCAGTGATACATGCTTCGAAATGGATAAACTTTGACAACATGGTTCTAAAGTGAATGAATACAGACATATAGTCCAATCATTCGATGTTCCATTTGTATGAAATACCCAAAATAGGCAAATCCATAGAGACAGAAAGTAGATAGATTAGTGACTGCCAGGGGCTGTCCTGAATGTGGGGACTTGGGAATGACTACTAATAGGTATGCAATTTCATTTTGGGGTAGCAAAATGGTTGAAATTAAATAGTGGTTTGGTTGTACTAGATGTGTACTAAATACTAATGCAAATATACTAAATACCATTAAAGTGTACACTTTAAAAGTGAATCATATGGTGTTTTATACCTCAGTTAAAAAGAAAAGTTTTTACCGGTGACTTACCCAGTGGCAGAAATGTGTGAAGTAGCTATGTTTTTTGAATGCCAAATAAATGTTCAGATTCTGTCATCTGTCTGGAGAGATTAGCTTCTATTATCTAATCACAGAGATTCTTAAAAGTGGGAAATGTTTGCTGGCTGTGGTCAGAAGATGGAACTTTGGAAGAATGGCCAGAGACTTGCAACGTTGTTGGCTTTGAAGTTGGAGGAAAGGGCTATGCTTCAAGGAATTATGGGTGGGCTCTAGAAGCTGTAATACAGCCCTGATGACATCTAGATTTTAATCAGTGAGACCTGTGTCAGATTTCTGAGCTATAGAACTATAAGATAATAAATCTGTATAGTTTTAAGTCACTAAGACTATGACAGCAGTGATAGAAAACTAATACATTATACTAAGGTATTTTATGAGTAACAATTACTCCAAAGACATTAATACAGAAGAATGAGATAAGCTGGTAACTGCTAGTAGGATGGTATTTTCTCCCCAATACTGTAATCAGGGAGGACCACTCTGAGGAGGTGATAATTGGTATAAACCTAAATGATGAGGAGCCAGTCAAGTGGAAATCTGGGAAAAGAGTGTTCTAAGCAGAGGAAACATCACATGGTCTGCAGGGCTCTATCCAGTGTGCTATGTTGGCGATGTATGAGTTTACCAGAAGCAGGGCTTTTGTCCATTCATTCACCCACTCATCACTTGACAGATATTTATCGAGTAGTTTTGATGTGCCAGGCACTGTCTTAGGTGTTGGGAACGTATCATTTCCACACTGATCTGTCCCTCAAAGCTTGTTTTCACCTGTGTGTGGAATTCTCCATTCCAGAGAAAGGTACCAAATGCTCCTTTCTTAAATGATCCTCTTAGATCCTAGGGAGTTATTGAGACTTAGAATTCATAAGAAATCCACCAAACCTGAGTATGTTTACCCTTCCAGATGCTGGATAGTGTCTGGGAAATTCTGAAGGTCTCTAAAAGTAAACAGTATAAGAGTAATGCTGTACAACTAAAGAATTTACATCTTGTACTAAGATTTAAGTCATAGTAATATTAATAATATTCCTTTTCTTTACTTTTGATGTATCACATTTTGGCACCCAATATGCTTGGCACATTTCATTTGTTAAATGACTTGAAGTTTCCTATGAAGTCAGAAAATGTTTTATATGTGTGGCCTTACACAAGGAACATTTCAATCAACCTTTTTTGATCTACATGATTCCATCCAAACATTTTTCCTCATCAAACCCCTGAGGGTTTTTTTTTGTTGTTGTTGTTAAATTTAGTAATTTAGTCAGTTAGAAAGATAAGCAGGAATGTATTGGCGAAGTCACCTATCTCTTCAAACAGCTGATGTTCCTGCAAATCAGAATTGATTTGAATTAAGGTGAATGATAAACGTGCACTGTCAGACTGCCTCCTGGGAGAGGGCTGGGTGAGTTTTCAGGGTGATTTTCTTTGTTCTCTTGGCCTCAGCCTGACTCTGGGCCTGCCTTTTTCTCCTCACCAAAGCTGACTTGCTCTAATTACCACCTCATTCCCACCTCCAACCACAGAGGCAGAGGTTGAGCTTTGCCATACCAACCTTGAGCCCAAGTCAGCATGAGCAGTTTCTGTTCGGCCTTGTCTTTCCAGATATCCCATTAGGCCAAAATCTCAAAAGCCTGTGGAGCAAGGCTGAGTGTGTGATTTAGAGCCCTGAGATTCTGGACTATGGGTATGTGACTCCCCATGTGTGAGCTGTGTTAAACTGGGGAGAAAACACCAGGTGTGTGGCCTTTTTTTCTCTTTTCCCCTCCATTCTCTGCTCTCTTTGCCTGAGCTTGCAGGAATCCCTCTCCCAGCACTGTAACTTTTTAAAAATATTCCTCTGAAGAGTTTAGAGATAACCTAGGGAGTGATCCAAGAGAATGTCTCTCTGGAAATTTAGGAACCCATATCCTTGATTCCCAGTGGCCTTTGCGTATGCTGCTTTCTTGGCTTCAACTTGCTTTGCCCTTACGCATCTTTCAAAACTAAGCCCAGAAATGCCTGGTAAGAGTTTTCTGGCCTATGCCTCATACTGGAAATGCAAACTATCCTTTAGCTTCATTCCATAGCATCAGGCACATCCTCTATCATGGACCCTGGAAGCTGAATCTTGACTGTTTGCATTTGTTTTTATAAATGTCTCCCGGAAGGCAGAGACCCTATACCTGGTATGTTGTGGATGCTTAGAAAATGCTCATTGAATGCAGATTTCTCAGGGCAAAGGTAGAACTGAGCAAAATATTTCATACCCCAAGTAATTATAATACCCAATTTACATAAACATGAGACTCAGACTCTGGAATTACAAGCAATCTAAATTGACATATGTTCCTCGTGTGAGTAATGGCTTTTACAAGTTGACTAAATCCTTTTTCTAAAAAACAGCAGGAGTGCATCTTATATGTATTAGCATTTTATAAGTATTTCCATTTAAGTTTAAAATTCTGGCTTAGTCATTGGAATTATGTCATATGCTGAAAGTCAAACCGAAGTTCAAAAAGATGACTTGTCACTGCCCAAATGCAGAAAAATGGAAAGGGCCATTCAAAACCAACTTAAAAGTCAATAAACATTGAAGGAAATATTCTCTAGAGATTGGTAAAAAGTCAAACAAACAAAATGAAGAGGCCATCCTTCCTGGAGGACCACTTAGGGCAGAGGATCACTGAGAAGATAAGTTTACTTTCCTTCTCCTCTCCCAGATGGTAGAGGGAGAAGATACCAGGTATTTTTGACTCATGGAGTTACTCCTCTCTTATAGGTTTCTGCAATCATGTCTTTCAAAGTTCCTTTGAATTTTAAATTACAGACACCGTTGAGCACTGTAAACCAAAATGTGTCATGACTACCTGACTTTTAGCTATGCTCATTTACAAAGGAAAACAGATGCCTCACAGATTGCTTATGGAAGGACATGGAGCAGAGCTGACGCTCTGTTGGGGTGCTAATTGATTGGCTGACTGACATTCATTAAGCACCTATTATGTGCCAAGAACTTGGGATGAATGAAAAATAAGAGAAAGTTTCTTTTTCCTAGAAACTCAGATATCATAGAGCTAAAGAGATGTCTAGTCTTTAAGATCATCAGAGATTTAAGCGATGCCCTTGTACTACTTAGTATCTTTTTATACCTATAATAAGTTAAACTTTTTGGCTGTACTTGTAATATTTTCAGGTTTTGGAGACCTGAATTTGATGTTTCAGACAAAAACAGTGCAAGTTATTTTCTTGTGCATTCCAGGAGGCTTAAATATACATTTAAAATTATATATTATTTCAAATTATTTTTTGGAATTAGGCCAAATTGAAAACAAATAAATATATTTGAGTTTTGAATGGTTCCCAACTTTAGATGACATGGATGAGCTGTTTGGCAGACATATCTACTTAACTATTAATCTCTATTGCATACTGCTGCTGCTGCTAAGTCACTTCAGTCGTGTCCGACTCTGTGCAACCCCATAGATGGCAGCCCACCAGGCTCCCCCGTCCCTGGGATTCTCCAGGCAAGAACACTGGAGTGGGTTGCCATTTTCTTCTGCACTACTGCATGCTAATTATACACATAATCAGATACACATGCAAACATACATACACAGATAGTTATTATTGATCATGGATTAAAGAGTCTGAAAGCTGGAAAGGAACTAAATCATGCAGCCTAACCCTTCCATACTACTACAACTAGTAGTAATAATCATAATATAGCAGTCATCTTGAGCACTTGCTATTTGTTCCATGTGCACCAGGCTATATTCTCCACAAAGGTGGGAACCAGCTAGTTGATTACCGCTATGTCCTTAGTGCCTACCTGGGTGCCTCTCCATCATAAGTAAGTGCTCAACCACTCGTGTTGCACAAAATGACGTATGCCGAGTTCTGTGTCAGATACTTCACATACATTATCTCACTGATCATCAAAACCAGAGCAATGTGGTAATGTGTTTGGAGCTAATAGTTTATTGTTAATGGAAGAATGAGGATGAAAATCTAAGTGTCTGGACTTTCCACTCTAAGGGATTTTCCATCAAATATCCCACTGTATCTGTGAACATGTACTCTTGTGTGTGCCAAAGATCAAACTTGGATTAATGTCCATAAACAAGGTATGAATATCATCAAATTAATTAGTGAAGGTCATATTTACATTTCACCAGGTGTTAACTTGAGTTATTTGTTTGAGTGAAGATTTCCTCAATTTATTGCAGTCAGTCACTGCTGCCCCTTGGTAACAGACAGTGTGCTTGAATTTCACACATCTCTGTGAATTGCTATCTTGCATTTCTTAGCAAAGGCTGAGCCTCAGTCAATATTTTTACAGTAGGACAGTTCTTTGGAAGACTCTGGGTGTTACTTAAGCTAATAAATGACTATCCTTCTAGCAGAATTACAAGCAATGCCCCAATTAATGAACGTGGTAATAGCTGCTCTTGGTTTACAATGGCCCCATTGCCCAAATTAGTCACTGGCTAGATTATCCAGGTCCCCAGTGATTTACGAATCCCAAGGAAAGTGCAGAAAACATAAAATTTATTTTTCCACAATTTGAGGCATGAGCCTCTCTAGCATTTCAGAGCCCTACATTTCTGTGATGGGCTTTGATTCAATCCGGCCTGAATGAAAGACATTTTATCACCCCAGAATGCATTTCTTTATTTGCCTTGGATCTATGATTCTGTCAGTATTGAGAGAAAAGAAAAATCAATGCTGCACTATAAACCTCGGGCCGCCTCTGGCCAACGTGGTCAGCATGGTGTGAGCAAAGGAAATGGCAGGGGAAAAAATTGACCGCTCAGCAAGAGTGTGGCCAGTAACGGACACAGCTCAGGGCTAATAACAGCTTGCAATTACACATGGAAAGCCAAAGTGTGTAGGGCATTCAGTGTGAGGGGGATGTAATACAATTTATTGAACTACCGGTTAGAGTTCTGCAGCTCTCAATAAAAAAAGAGTGTTGGGCCTATAGTCCTTAAAACACAGACTCATATGGTGCCAGCAGGTGGAAGAGAGTTGGAGAACTAGAAAGTCTTAGCTGGAGAGCAATCAGGAGAATATAGCCTATTACGGATAAAATTAGGTATCTATCTATCTATCAGATTTGGCACACACAGATTTTGGCAGCTACTTATCTCCATAAAATTCCAGTTCAGGTTTCTGTCTCTAACCATATCTAAAAGCAGGTTAATGATAATGAGCTAAGCAAATACATGGGTGCTGAAGAATGTATTTTGCTCTAAAGTACACATGCTAAGTACTTAACTAGCAGTATTAAAAGTGCATTCTGATCTTCTCATCCATTTTCTTGACTCTGTAGTGAAGGGTCCTTTTCTTGCTGAGCTGTAACAAATAGTGATTCAGAGAAACAGAACTAGGAGTAATCAGCATGTTCTGATTAGCCATTAGGGTCCTCAGAGAAAGTAAAAAGGAGGTAGATTTGAACATTGAAGCTAACATTTCCCTTCCCTTTGAGCTCAGGTGAGGTTCATGTTTGTTGGGTGCTGAGTTCTTCTGATGAAGCAGAAGCTTCTATCTGAGTGTGAAAAGATTTCTAGGGCTTGCTGCTTCTTGTTAGATTTCCTCTCTTCGTGCTTCAGCAGACCGTAACCTCTGAGTAGGAGGAACCTCTGAGCTCTTACTTGGGCAGATGCAGAGAACTTGGTCTTTTTTTTTTTTTTTTTTTGCAGAGGCAGCACACCTCTGCAGCCACTACGTGCATGCATGGGGTTCTTCTGGTTCCTAGATATTCTGCTACTTCCTTTTCTCTAAGTAGAAATTATTGTGAACCAGGTGGACCAAATATATGCTAGCTAATTTGAATTCGGATGTAAATAATTTTTGTGCATGCTATGAGAATAAACTTTAGGTAAAACCCTGAGCAGATCCAAGGCCTTCTGTTGCAGGACTGAGTTGATAGCATTTTCTAAAGGAAGACCTGTAGCCATAGGAGAGCTGTTTACTGACAGTGAAGGGAGCATCCTTTAAACATTCTTGTTCTTGAGATGGAGAATTTAAGTTGATGCCAGTTCCAAGAGGGAGAGAACAGTTGCCCAGTAATTACAGGAGCTGGGGCCTGCATTCTTTAAGTTTGGCAAGTGTTTCACTTAGTTTGGCACATTGACCCCAAGGCACAATATTAGCATGTGCAAGTCAATGTCAGTGTTGGGTGGGAGTGAAGAAGAATGGGCACCAGTGAGGGGACAGAGAGCCATCTGTGAGCTCCACATTTGCTCTCTGTGGCTAAAGGCTGTATGAAATTAATTGAACCAAACTAGGTGACCTGTGAGCTCTCTGTTCCCCTCACAGCAAAGTCAAATGTGGGTGGAGAGAGGGGAAGAGGAAAGGGAAATGGAGCGCTCAGCCCTGGCTCCTGCAAGTGGCTGAGCTGGATTCCTCTTGTCCACTGCTGACACAGCCAGTCTTGAATGGCTAAAGAAGCCAGACTCTTTCTTTCCTTGATTCTGTCCAGCATAATCAGTCTCACCCTGACACACACACACACACACACACACGATCCTCTCTTTTAATTTCTCCCTTCTCTGTGCACAAGACTCATGGGGGTGTTCACACATGCACACGCACCCCACCCCTCCACACAGCTGCTGACCTAGAGGTGTTAGCCACTCTGCAGCTGCTGTTCTTCTCACATTAATCTATAGGAATCAATGGACATTTCATTAGAGTAATCAAGTGCGGATGCATCCTGCATTTATATTCTGTCCCCCCTCCTCACTGCTTTCACAGACTAATTGGTCCTACAGCCAAGAGTACATGGATATTTTTCCCTATAGATGAATGTCAAGAACGGTTTTTTACCGCTGGTTGAAATACCTATCAATACAGCGTCAGTATAAAAGCCTTCACCCATCAAAGCCACAGAGCTGTTGATAATACATTATGCACTCTTGGTTCTAATGCATCTCACTTCCTCTTTTACACCTTATTGCACAACCACGCACCATTTATGTTTGTCTCATTCGAAGATTAACTAGCTCTGGGCTGCGTTTGTTTTAATGTTTAGCCCCAGAAATAATTTTTCCCCTTTGTACAGGACAGCTGTGGGAAAGAGCTGGAAAGGGAAGTGGCGTCATATTCATCTAGGGGGCTACACCTTTTTGGCTCTATTTCTTCCTATCTCACCATTAAATACATTTTTTTCTTGCCAGGGCCACATGCCAGGTGAAGGGTACAGAGAACATCTTTGTTCTGAGTGGACTTTTTGTGACTGCGGTTTGATAAAGCAAACAGACAAAAGAGATTCCTGCTTCCCTCTTCCGTAAATGTGTGGCTAGGCGTGGTAATGGTCTGAGGCTGATAGGAAAGGAAAGGTCAACAGATAAAAAAAGAGCCTTGACTTTTAAGATGTGTGCGTGACTACAGGTAGTGGCCATGCTGTGTAATGTGGACTGGAATGATGACCACAGGCCCTGCTTATCGCTGACTCCCTCCTAACCATATCTGTCTTGTGGCATGATCAGAAAAGCACTGGAAAAAGGTAGGAGTCTGCTCTTGGAGAAATTTGGCAGGTTTGGCTGACATTTAGAAAGCAGGAAGGGGCTGAACTCACAAATGGCTCCCTTTCTGAAGCTTTACCTTCCTGGAAAATGGGAGGAAGAAATGTAGGTGCTAAGATAGTGAGCTGGGTGGTCCCTGGAAGCAAACAGGAGGCCAGCGAGGTGGGTGGGGGAGTGTCTGAACTAGTCATTTTATCCCTATGTAGGGAACTGGGTTGGATTCTACCAGGTGTGTTTGTCCCACTCTATCATTGTTCTTAGGGGCTTCCCAGGTGGCTCAGAGGTAAAGAATCTGCCTGCCAATGTAGGAGATGTGTGTTTGATCTCTAGTTGGGAAGATCCCCTGAAGGAGGAAATGGCAACCCACTCCAGTATTCTTGCCTGGGAAACTCCAAGGACAGAGGAGCCTGGCGGGCCCCGTCATGGGGTCACAAATAGTTGAACATGACTGAGCATGCATCCTGTATCATTGTTCTTACTTATATCTGATTTTCCAGAATACACGTCATGGGATCACAAATAGTTGAACATGACTGAGCATGCATGCTGTATCATTGTTCTTACTTATATCTGATTTTTCCAGAGTACAAGTTGTGGAACTCATGAGAATGGTGAGTGCCTACTCTGTCCTCACTTTGATGCTGAGATGTCACATGTCACTGTTCCTAGACCCTGAGAGTAGTGAACCCAGAGGTCTATGATCTACTCCCCTCAGAGTAAAGTCAGAAGTCTCTGGGCCCATGGCTGCATTCTGCCACTTTTCTGTGTGTGTATCTGTGGGTAAGTCATGGAATCATCTTGAGCCTCTGTTTTCTCATTTGTACAGTGGGGACCCTGGTGGCTCAGAGGTTAAAGCGTCTGCCTGCAATGCCGGAGACCTGGGTTTGATCCCTGGGTTGGGAAGATCCCCTGGAGAAGGGAATGGCAACCCACTCCAGTACTCTTGCCTGGAGAATCCCATGGACGGAGGAGCCTGGTGGGCTACAGTCCATGGGGTCGCGAAGAGTCGGACACGACTGAGTGACTTCACTTTCACAGTGGGGACAATATTAATGCCCATTGTTAAGACCGTTGTAAGGTTTGGAGTTCAGATATTCTAAACTGCTTTATTAAATGAGAAATTCTGTGCAAATCTAAAGTATTATGATTATGATTATACAATTATACTTTTATAATGCAGAAATGCCCTTAACAAACCTGTTTGCCATATACCAAGTGACACATACTGTGCCACTTTCAGCTCCACTTTCTCAATGAATGCTCATAGCAGCTTGTGGGTGAGATATTAGTTGTTGACTACAATTTGTGGATAATGGCTGATGTTATCCAGATCCCATTACTTGTCTCTCGGTTCAGAACTCTTTCTATGGCCCCTCAGGTGTCTCTTCACCACGTGCTAAGGTCAGTTGTTCCTCATCCATTTCTCTACTTCCAGCATCTGCTTTTATAGGAGGTGCTACTGATAGACCCACTGGGGAATCCTCAGTCCAGGGTTAGTCTTCTGGGATTAGTAACCACAGGGCTCCTAATCATACCACCCAAGTCCCATCCCACTCCTTTTCCTGTGCATCTCTTCAGTGCATCTCTGCTGTAAGGGAAGGATCTGCAGAAGGCATGTTCTCGTTATCCCAGTGGAAGCACAATACATGATGGGCTGATGTGGCTTTCATGGGCTGCCTTGGAAATTCTTACACTTAAAAATGTTGCTTTCCTGGGAAATGTAAGTTCTGAACCACTCTTAAGGTCCTTGGAGATCCAGCCAGATTATAACTTGGGGTCTGCATTAAATCATGAACCGCTGAATGGTTCAAATAATGAGGGCTTGTGTGCTGATAATGACCACTCTGGTTGAGGAACCAGAAAGCTTGGTGTTGGAATTTTTGACCCCCAAATGCCCTTTTGGATCATTCCTTTTTAAATTGTTTGCTTACCTTTTTACCTTCTGGCATTTGTGAATTCTATAGATTATTATGGCTTTCTTAGGGGTCAACACAAAGCAGTCTTCTGTCCCTCAGATGATTCTGTCTCTCCTGAGATGGATGTGCATCTTGGACCTTCTTATGTTGTTCTTATTTCCCAAGCCTTGTTGACTCAGACCCAGTATTGGGAACCCGGCAGAAAACAGCTGCTGATTCTGCGGACCTCAGCATGGTTTGCAGAAGTGTAAGAAATTATTTCCTCTCATTGATTTTTGGCCCTAGTGGGATTACAAGAGTGACAGTGAAGACCAGAAGTGACCTTCCTGTTTGTATAGTCTCAAAGCATTGGATATTCATAGATACCAAATCCATAGATTAATATATGAGCAAATTCTTTGGGATACTTGTCTCAAACATTTTGAAGTTGACATCCCTGAAGGCAACCATCAGGTCAGTTCAGTCGCTCAGTCGTGTCCGACTCTTTGCGACTCCATGAACTGCAGCACGCCAGGCTTCCCTGTCCATCACCAACTCCCAGAGTCCACCCAAACCCATGTTCATTGAGTCGGTGACGCCATCCAACCATCTCATCCTCTGTCGTCCCCTTCTCCTCCTGCCTCAATCTTTCCCAGCATCAGGGTCTTTTCAGATGAGTCAGCCATATGTCCTCTTAACTCATGACATTGGAGCCACCATATAAGAAAGATTCCTGCATTGTGACAGTGTGGTACAGTAGAAAGAGAATGGCTTATAGAGTCAGACACCTGGTGTGTGGGTCCAAGATCCAAAGGTTACAGATAAACTTTGTGATTTGGGGCAGATTATAGAACATTCCCTGGTGGCTTAGACGGTAAAGAATCTGCCTGCAATGCGGGAGATCTAGGATCTCTGGGATCTCCAGGGATGTGGTTTGATCCCTGGTCAGGAAGATCTCCTCAAGGAGGGCATGGCAACCCACTCCAGTATTCTCGCCTGGAGGATTCCATGGACAGAGGAGCCTGGTGGACTACAGTCCATTAGGTTGCAAAGAGTTGGACAAAACTGAGCAACTAACACTTTCACTTCCTTCATGGAACATTTCAAAGCTTCAGTATACACATGAGTAAAATGAAGACAGTATTGTACCTAGCTCATAGGGTGTGTGAGGATTGAGCAAGATAATATATTAAAACTGTTAGCATAGTGCCCAGAATATTGCTTTAATAAATATTGCTATTTATTATTATTATTCATAAAATTTTATTAGAATTAAACAGTTCAGTTCAGTTCAGTTACTCAGTCGTGTCTGACTCTTTGCGACTCCGTGAATCACAGCATGCCAGGCCTCCCTGTCCATCACCAACTCCCAGAGTTCACTCAGACTCACATCCATCGAGTCAGTGATGCCATCCAGCCATCTCATCCTCTGTTGTCCCCTTCTCCTCCTGCCCCCAATCCCTCCCAGCATCAAAGTCTTTTCCAATGGGTCAACTCTTCACATGAGGTGGCCAAAGTACTGGAGTTTCTGCTTTAGCATCATTCCTTCCAAAGAAATCCCAGGGCTGATCTCCTTCAGAATGGACTGGTTGGATCTCCTTGCAGTCCAAGGGACTCTCAAGAGTCTTCTCCAACACCACAGTTCAAAAGCATCAATTCTTCAGTGCTCAGCTTTCTTCACAGTCAGTACTGGAGCTTCAGCTTTAGCATCATTCCTTCCAAAGAAATCCCAGGGCTGATCTCCTTCAGAATGGACTGGTTGGATCTCCTTGCAGTCCAAGGGACTCTCAAGAGTCTTCTCCAACACCACAGTTCAAAAGCATCAATTCTTCGGCGCTCAGCCTTCTTCACAGTCCAACTCTCACATCCATACATGACCACAGGAAAAACCATAGCCTTGACTAGACGGACCTTAGTCGGCAAAGTAATGTCTCTGCTTTTGAATATGTTATCTAGGTTGGTCACAAGGCATTGTCTATTAGCACTTGGTTTAGCTTTTCATACATGATAGGCACTTAACTGTATGCAGACTCCACTCACCCCTCCACCAAGAAAAAATAATTTTAAAAAATTTTGTAACCATTTCTGTAGACCTTTTTCCTCCAAAACCTTATGGTTTGCCCAAGAGGGAAATGGAGGATGATTCCACATTTCCCCTGACATCTTCTGAGACAGATTTTTCTCCCTCCACCTTATCTCAGTGGCTGTGCAGCTCTGAACTTGAGCAATCTAGCTACACTGTGTACGTTGCTGAGCTAGTTTCTTGGAGGGAAATTGCAGCTGGGGGAAGGTTCTGGGAATTACACAGTACTTGGGCATGAGAATTCCAAGGGGCTTTTTCTTTTTCTCTAGTTTTAACAGCAAGCATCATTGGAACTCTGCTGATTCCTGAGGGCTGTGGGGGTCTGTGCAATTTTCTTCAGGAGTTAAACTGAAAGTTGCTATGAAATTCTCAGTTCAGTGTCTGGTGTGTTGTCCTATGAGTGTCTTTGTCAGCTTGACTTAGTAATGTGGTGACATTTATTTATCGCATCTCTTGAGCAACTGTTGTCTGTTAGAAACAAATTGCAATTTATTACCATGAATATTGAGAAAAAGATGGAAAAATTGAAAGATATTTGGAGGATGGCATGTGGGGGAGAAATCCACTTGCTGGGGGGCTCCGAGGGTGAGATAATATGGTGAAGGGAGCTGCTTTGGTGGGCATGGGAGAGTGGGTGTTAAGGACCAGGTAGGGGCATTAAAAGGAAGAAATTCTGTGGAACAGCCATTATGGAGGAGGTGACAGAGCAGAGAGGAGAAGAGGCAGGAAGATGGAGCATGTTGAGTTGCTGGTTGTGAATGGGAAGCCGAAAGATAAACAGGCCTTGCCCTCTGGGAGCAGTGTCTTCTGCTATACCTGTCCTTGTATTGAGCACACACAGCAACCACTTCCCATGTTGCATTTCTTCTCTAAACCCACCATCTTTGTTCTGTATTATCAACTATCTTCCAAATATTAGATATAATCTTAACGAGATCATAAATCCTTATAGTAGAGGCCGTTGACACCTCACTCATGCCCCCTCCTCACTCATCATTTCTGAAAAGGCTGATGGCTTCCTGCTGCCAAGACCTGTGTCCCTCTGTATGGGGGCTATCCATGGCTTCAGTATGCTTGATTACCATACAGGCAGGTCAGAGGTGCTAGGGGGTGAACGCTCTGCTTGTATGGCCCTCAACTTGTGATGGATGGGAGTTGGTGGATAGTTACCTCAGGTTCCTCATTTCTTAGTGGGTCTGCCCTGAGTTGTGTTCTCACTACTGCTCACAAATCCTTGGTAAGGTGGAGCCCCAGCCGCCCTCAGTAGCAACCTGCTCATCAACACAATTTGTGTTCCATTCTTTCCCTGCTCTCTCACTTTCTCTCTCCTTTACCACTGCTTCCTGGCATCACCTTCAAAATAAACTATTCATACTCAAATCTTTGTCTCAGGATGTATCTGGCAAAACCTAACAGAAAATAGCTCTTTTGTACTTTTGTTTGTATATCTGTTCTTGTTAATGACATCTCACTATGCCAGGCTCTGTGCTGTATGCTGAGCTGGGAGTTTCTTTCTTCTTCTTTTCTCTACCCCTCACTTCCATCACCACTGCTACCATTTCCACCACCACAGGACCAGACAGATGCCTGGCTCACAGGAAGTGCTCAGTAAATGAAGTGCTCATTTCCTGTTAAATGAGATGAAATAAAGGTTTTTGTAAACGAACAACTGAGTATAGGTTTGGAGACTTCTTTATTGGTCTTAGTTATGTTAGTTTTTTACTGTGTGACCTTAAACAAGACATTTTGCTTATATTTGTGTCAGTTTTCTCATTGAAAATAAAGCTGGATTGGATGACATGACCTCTAAAGTTTCATCCTAGTAGGAATATATACAACCATAGAGTATGGAGTATGTTTAAATGGCCTTCCTTTCTCAAACATGTGTATCTTTGTCTTCTTGACTAGAAATCCTAGTGCGGTGCCTGTGACTCTGGTTAAATTCAGAATAAATTCATTTATTCTGCAGAAAAATCTATTATATCAAAGCAAGTAGAAAACACTGAATATTCATAGCATTTTGCTTTGGTGTTACAAATTCCTGTTCTTCTAATTAGATGGTGAACTGAAAGTTGACATAAGTAGCATTCATTGCAAGGAAACTCTCATACCAGAAATAAATGGAAACAAATCCTGTCTAAAACCCCAGCATGTTTTTTATTCTTTGTCCCTAGCAAAGATGGTTGTGGAATAACTAGACGGATTGATGTCCTGGAAACTGATGAGGGAGATCAGGGTCCGGCTTTACACATTGCAGTCATTGCCCTCCACTCCGATCCAAAGGGCACCACCTTGCAGAGCGAGGAGGGCTTGTGCTCCACATCAATTAACTCCTTGGCTTCTCGTTTGAAACTGACAACGAGGTGACATGGGCAATTGTCCACATGGAACAGGACAGAGACCATCAGCTCATTCCACATGGGCCACCAGACAACACCTAGAGGTAATAACATTCTGTCAGTAGTGACCTGGGTTGGATTCAAATCAGTGATTTAGGGGTGAAAGGCGCTGGATTCTATTATGAAGTGCCCTTAGCTATCTAGGGGCTGAAAAACCATCCCTGCACCACACTTAATGTCAAAATCAAAGAAGTCACTCTTTTTCTTGCTTTCTTTTAAAAAATTTAATACAGTTTTGGATTGAGCTAGGAAGGGATCCACCAATAAAACATGGCAGAAAAGATTGGTTAATGCTTCAGCTAAATATATTAAGTATTGATAAGCATAACATACCTTCACATTGTCATTTTTTTCTTTCTTTTTTATCATGGAGTTTTCTGCTCTGAATATAACTGTGGTTTGCTATTTGAATAAAATTTTGTTTTTGTCTTAATGGCAAATTCATGAATTTCCAACACAGACCTCCATTTTTAGGGTTTGCTGTGGACTCAACAAGAATAAGGCATTCCACATGGTCAGTCTAACCAAGAGCATGCTTCAGAAAGTGAACTCCAAGAGTGTCTAGCCCAAGTCAAGATGGTAGGATTGGACAGACTGTAAACATTTGAGTGATACAGAGCTGAAAGTGAAGAGACCATTCCCTACATCTGTTTGTTTCACTATTAAATGGAATGAAATGTGTGTTTCGCAAACAAAATACTTTCTAAAGAAAGGGGTATGTATTTCTTACCACCAGTTTATGTCATTTTTTTTTTTTTCTTCCCTCCCCATTTGAATCTTAACCTTGTAGCTAATGGTATGATCTTGGAAATAACTGAAAAATTCATCTAGGACTGCTTGCAAGTTAAGATAAAATAACCAGAAAAGCTTTGGCTCTCTCTTTAAAGACCAGAAACCAAGACAGTAATAATGTTTTAAACACTACCTTAGGGCTTTGTAACCCTTTGTTCTTAAACTATTGTTTAGTTATTTAGTCGCTGAGTCATGACTGACTCTTTGTGACCCTGTGGACGGACTGTAGCCTTCCAGGCTCCTCTGTCCATGGGATTCTCTAGGCAAGAATACTGGAGTGGGTTGCCATTTCCTTCTCTTAAACTGTACAATCCCTTTAATCTGAGTCTTTATGAGACAAAGCCTTTCACTGCCTTCTGCACAGTGCTGTGTGTTAAAGAGATAGTAATGAACATCCTTATTTCTCAGATGAATTTGGTGGAGTTGAGGGTGAAGGTGTCTCTTACTCCCAGCTCTTTTATCTGCCTTATTTTCCCAGGGTTCCTACTCCAAATATTATGCTCAAGATAGTTTCCAAGTCAGCCCTCTGCATATCTGTGCATACAGACAGTCATGAAGAAGTCATTCTGGGGGCATAGCGCAGAGCGGAGAAAGTGATGATTTCCAGTAGGGTAGGATGTTTAGGAATGTTAGAAAGGCTCATATAACCCTAAACTCTTCCCTGATCAAGGGCTGAAATTCTATCCATTTTCATCTCTTTGGTGTTGATGACAATTAAATTGTAACCAAACCCAGGAGAACTTTGATATATTTCATAGTGAGTGCATGAACTAAGAGGACAAAATTGAGGGAGTGAGGATAGTGAGGACTGTGATGGGGAAGGAATAAACAAAGAATGAGGGTATTCATTCTCAATACCAACTGAACCTAGACAGAATATTAAAAAGCAGAGACATTGCTTTGCTGACAAAGGTCCGTCTTGTCAAAGCTATAGTTTTTCCAGTAGTTGTGTATGGATGTTAGAGTTGGACTATAAAGAAAGCTGAGAGCTGAAGAATTGATGCTTTTGAACTGTGGTGTTGCAGAAAACTCTTGAGAGTCCCTTGGACTGCAAGGAGAGCCAATCAGTCCATCCTAAAGGAAATCAGTCCTGAATATTCATTGGAAGGACTGATGCTGAAGCTGAAACTCCAATACTTTGACCACCTGATGCAAAGAACTGACTTGGAAAAGACCCTGATGCTGGGAAAGATTGAAGGCAGGAGGAGAAGGGGACAGCAGAGGATGAGATACTGACTTGATGGACATGAGTTTGAGTAAACTCTGGGAGATGGTGATGGACAGGGAGATGTGCTGCAGTCTGTGGGGTCGCAAAGCATCGGACACGACTGAGTGACTGAACTGAACTGAACCAACTGAAAGAGGATAGGGGAAAAGGCTTTAGAAGCCTCTTTGGCCAAAGAGAATGTTATCTACTTTGCAGTTTTACCCAGATAGTCTTGAGGTCAATTGGTCCTGCTCGATAGGCTGGTGTGTTGTGTGTTTCTCAAACTGCTGCACAGGTCCTTTCAGAACATTCCTCTGGGCCGCCTTGTCCACTGATTTAACCCTTAGTTAGCAAAATGGCTTAGATGTGAATTGCCTGGTTAAAAGTCAGTTTTCTTTGCAAATGATTAAAGACATTGTAAAGAACTGAGAAAGACTGGATAGCAGCTCTCAGAGAGGCCATTGAATGATAGGGAATGGTTGTTATTTTGGCAGAGTAGAGAGAAGGCATTTGTGGTTGGGCGCTATTTGTAGATGGGAACTCATTGCGGCCATTTCTTTAAGACAGCCCTATAGCAGGGTGTGTACTCTCTAGGCACTCCTACTTTCCCCATCCTTCTCCCACTTTTCATTTTTACATAGTGTGTATAATTCGTAAAGCATAAAAATTCATTATTTGATTTTAGCTACACAGCTTCCCTACAGAAATTTTGGAGAGCTTTAGCAAACGAATAAACATAAATATTCCTTTCTTTTCTGCTTTGTTCCCCCTACAAAGAGATCTGATCTATCTGTTCAGAACCAAATGGATGTAATTAGGTGAAGAATCGCTTTCTCTCTGTATCTGAGCAAATATGTTTTGCAGCACACCAATTTCTCAAGGGCAGCGGGCTGGGACGACCAGTGACTGCTGGGGGATGGCTGCTGACCTTCAGGCCAGGCCGACTTTAATTTGCAGAACACTGCTGGTCCCAGGAGGCTCTTCAGGCTGGGCTACACAATCAAACCGAACCAGCAGCCTGCCGCTGTCCAGCTGCACCCACTACCCTGCAGGACATGAAGACACAGCTAACTAGACATTGCTGCTGCACAGACTTTGGAATCCTGAATTGGGAAATTAAACACCATAAGAATTCAGCCCTTTACACAGGAGCCAAAAAGCCTTGTTGTCTCAGTGGCGCCTCTTTCCAACTGCATTATTTAACAGGAGAGTCTCTGTAGATGTAGCATGCACGTTCCAAGTTTTGATTGCACATCCTGTGTGCTCATTTCAAAAGTGATATTTTAAGTGAACTTGATAATTAGATCCCAATTATTTGAATGGCCTGAAAAAAGAATAGTGGTTTAAAAGAGTGAAGTCTATCTGGGGGTTGCAAAAATTTTTGACATGGAAGATTTCTGTTATCTCTAGATGCGCAAGCTAACTGAATATCTCCCAGCTGGTCTGATTATCACATCTGTCTTAATGCCCAGATTGGGCTGCCACATGAGCAGTCCAATTGATTGCTACACAGTTGTTTGAAATGATGAAAAATAATAATATCAGATTTACTGGGCAGGGGTAGATTCATGTTTGACACTCAGACACCTTCTTTTTATGTACATATGTACTTGCACGTGTGGGTTTGTTTGCATGTGAAAGAAAGTGGACTCTGGTGTGGAAATTTTGTTCTCAACTCAGGAAAATTGAAGACAGCAGTTGAACAATTATGGCTTGTGGGCCAATTTAAGCTGCATAGTGTTCAGGCAACATAAATGTCATAGCAAAATGCTATAATCATTGCTATTACATATGGGCAATTAGATTAAATGTCAATGAAATATTAACTACTGTGTGTTGTTAGATTGGCTTGGATAATTCTCTTGGACACTGCATATAGAAAATGACAAGAATGTAAATAAAAGAGCTGTGTACAGTTTTTGAATGAGCTGGTTGTCAGACACAGTAACAACGGCACTGTCCTCTGTACCTTGAGAGAGTTTGTCTTTGTATAGCACTTACTGGTCTTAAAAACAAACAAACAAACAAAAAAACCCACCTATTTTTGTGTCTGTATTCCTACTAGACTCAGATTCTTGGGGCTAAGATCTGTGTCTTCATGTTTTGTTTTTGGTAATAATAGTAGCTAACAGAGTACCTGCTATCACCAGACCTCATTCTATAATGTCAACTTTCTTGACTCTTATACCAAGAGTACTGTTATTAAGCCCATCATACAGATGAAGAAAATGAAGCACAGAGGGGTTAAATAACCTGCTTAAACTCTCAGAGCTTCTTAGTGGTGGATTCAGGATTTTTATTCAGGCAGACTGACTCCACAATCTGTGTTCCAAAACATTTATTTCCTTCTAATTCTTTGTAGTACTTGCACCTGCCTTTAGCATTTGCTCAATAAATGTGGCTGAATGAAGCTGTCTGCCCATAAAACCGAGCCTATGCCTTTACAACTATAATGATTCAGAATCAGGGTGCTTGCTCTTAGGGTTATGTGAACAGGCTGTGGAGAATCAAAATGACAAGTCTTCTATTGGTATAAGCTCAGAACACTTGCCTTTATGCTAAGTGTGTTTGATAAATATTGGTTAGTTTTTAATTTTTCCTGACTTTCTTACTTTTTACTTCACTTTTCAGAGATTTTATATGACTTATAAAATATATACAATAAAATTTAATTAGAATTACCTTGTATATGAAAATAATAGAAAATAAAGTGTAAAGAAAAGTTAGGGCTTAAACATACAGATCTTAGAATTCTTTATAAATATTATACTTTCTCAAGAAGGTTGGACTAAGCTTCCTGGCAGCCAAAGTAAAAAGATACCTCATTAAGTACATGCTCCCATTGGCCATGGAGAGAAGGTATTGAGAGTGGGGAGGATGGAGCATACTTGTTCCTCAGGGGTAGCAGAGTTGCTTCTTACTTTACATCTCAAGGGTAGTTCTTGTCCTTGTCTACATATAGGAGTCACAGAGTGATTAAATAGATAATGTCCTCAATGTATTTATTGAAAAAAGTAACATTTCATAAACTTGCTTTTGGGTGTATCTTTTAAAATTGAAATGTAATTGACATATAACATTATATTCATTTCTGATACACAATGTAATGATTCAATATTTGTATATATTGCAAATGATCATCACAATGAGTGGTGGCATGTTAGCAACTTTCAAATATGCAATACAGTATTATTAACCATAGTCACCATGGTCCCTGGGACTTATTTATTTTATAACTGAAAGTTTGTACCTTTTGACCTCCTTCTCTCATTTCACCTCCCCACTCCTACCCTCTCATCTCTGGCAATCACCAAACTGTTTTTTTTTTTTTTCTCTCTCTCTCTGTCTTTTAAGATTCCATATATAAGTGAGATTGTACAATATGCCTTTGTTGACTTATTTCACTTAGCATAAGGCCCTTAAGTTCCATCCACATCATCACAGATGGCAAGATTTCTCTCTTTTTAATGGCTGAATAATATTCCATTATATATATATATACACACACACACCACATTTTCTTTATCCATTTATCCATTGATGGACACTTAGGTTGTTTGCATATCTTGGCTATTATAAATAATGCTGTACTGAACATGGGGATGAATGTAATTTTTCACATTAGTGTTTTCATTTTCTCTGGATAAACACACAGAAGTGGAATTGCTGGTTCATATGGTAGTTCTATTTTTAATTTTTTGAAGAACTTTCATACTGTTTTCCATAGTGGCTGCACCAGTTCATATTCCAAAGGTGCAAAAGTGTTCCCTTTTCTCCACATCCTTGCCTACACAGTGGATTTAAGCAAAAAGCAAAGCATACTTCAGTGAAAGCAGTTCTGTGGGTTAAGAAGATAAGAAAGTCAGTTTTTAATTGTGTGGTTTACCCCAAGAATGCAATAGTGAACTAGATTAATGGCAAGATGGCTTATAATTCAGTGAAAGTGACACAATGTGCAAAAAGAAAAATAAGTGCAACGTCTCATAATTGTGTTTGTTGTAAAAGTTTAGTGTTTAGGCATTCATGGTTATATGCTTTGGCAGAAGCCAAGCATGCATGCATTGTGAGTTGCTAACTGAGAACAGTTCATATGCTTAAAGAACAACTGAGCAGATGGTAGATCTACTTTCTTCCATGAACATTGTATAACCTAAACCAAAAAATGCTCGAATGACTGATACATCTTCTCATTCTACGTGGTAGTAGTGTGAAGATGATTTAGCCATAATTAAAATCGAAAAAAATTTTTTATATGGCCTATCATGTTGAGTCTACATTAACACATACACTCTCTTTATAACTTAAGTCTTTCTTTGGGCCACATCTTATAGAGCTGCTTTTCAGGAACAAATGCAGTTTTTAAAATTAGGGAAGATACCTGAAAATATTTAATTTAGGTCTCATGCTTTTCAGGGCACTAGATTAAGCAAAGATACTCCAGGAAGCTGTCTGGGGAGGGAGGGCAGTGGGATGGAGAGATAAAGAGAGTTCTGAGTTTGGAACTAGATACAAATAAATTTGAACTATTTTTGAGCAGCCATTGCTTCTCTCTACAATGGACTTCTGGGGCATGACTAGTCCTGTGTGTTAATCAAATTGTACATATCCAGTGGGTTAGATATAAATTCAGTTCAGTTCAGTTGCTGGGTGGTGTCTGACTCTTTGTGACCCCTGGACTGCAGCACGCCAGGCCTCCTTGTCCATCACCAACTACCGGAGTTTACCCAAACTCATGTCCATTGAGTCAGTGATGCCATCCAACCATCTCATCCTCTGCCATTCCCTTCTCCTCCTACCCTCAATCTTTCCCAGAATCAGGATCTTTTCAAATGAGTCAGCTCTTCGCATCAGGTGGCCAGGTATTGGAGTTTCAGCTTCAACATCAGTTCTTCCAGTGAACCCCCGGACAGATTTTCTTAAGTGTTGAATCTCCTTGTAGTCTGAGGGACTTTCAAGAGTCTTCTCCAACACCACAGTTGAAAAGCATCAATTCTTCAGCGCTCAGCTTTCTTTTTAGTCCAATTCTCACATCCATTCATGACTACTGGAAAAACCGCAGCCTTGACTAGATGGACCTTTGCTGACAAAGTCATGTCGCTGCTTTTTAATAGGCTGTTTAGGTTGGTGATAACTTTCCTTCCAAGGAGCAAGTGTCTTAATTTCATGGCTGAAATCACCATCTGCAGTGATATTGTAGCCCCCCAAAATAGAGTCAGTCACTATTTCCACTGTTTCCCCCTCTATTATCCATGAAGTGATGGGACTGGATGCCATGAGCTCAGTTTTCTGAATGTTGAGCTTTAAGCCAACTTTTTGCTCTCCTCTTTCACTTTCATGAAGAGGCTCTTTAGTTCTTCTTCATTTTCTGCCATAAGGGTGGTATCATATGCATATCTGAGGTTATTGATATTTCTCCCGGCAATCTTGATTCCAGCTTGTGCTTCCTCCAGCCCAGCATTTCTCATGATGTACTCTGCATATAAGTTAAATAAGCAGGGTGACAATATACAGCCTTGACATACTCCTTTTTCTATTTGGAACCAGTCTGTTGTTCCATGTCCAGTTCTAACTGTTGCTTCCTGACCTGTATACAGGTTTCTCAAGAAGCAGGTCAGATGGTCTGGTATTCCCATCTCTTTCAGAATTTTCCACAGTTTATTGTGATCCACACAGTCAAAGGCTTTGGCATAGTCAATAAAGCAGAAATAGATGTTTTTCTGGAATTCTTTTGCTTTTTCCATGATCCAGTGATGTTGGCAATTTGATCTCTGGTTCCTCTGCCTTTTCTAAAACCAGCTTGAACATCTGAAGTTCACGGTTCACATATTGCTGGAGCCTGACTTGGAGAATTTTGAGAATTACTTTACTAGTATGTGAGATGAGTGCAATTGTGCAGTAGTTTGAGCATTGTTTGGCATTGCCTTTCTTTGGGATTGGAATGAAAACTGACCTTTTCCAGTCGTGTGGCCACTGCTGAGTTTTCCAAATTTGCTGGCATATTGAGTGCAGCACTTTCATAGCATCATCTTTCAGGATTTGAAATAGCTCAACTGGAATTCCATCACTTCCGCTAGCTTTGTTTGTAGTGAATAAAACCAGCTTGAACATCAGGGAGTTCACGGTTCACGTATTGCTGAAGTCTGGCTTGGAGAATTTTGAGCATTACTGTGTGTAAGGCATTTATATATTTTATCTTACTGAATCCTCTCAAAACCTAGTAACAGAAATATTCCTCCAGAGGAGGAAACGGTGATTCAGAAGTAAAACGATTTGCCTATGGTTACACAAGTAAACAGGACACATCATTTATTTGTTATGAAAAGAAACCTCACTACGGGTAGTAACCCGACTGGCAGTTTTTCTGTATATAACTTTCTCTTCAAGGTTCTATTTTAAATATTTAAACCATATAATCACATTACTGTGTGCTGCAGTCCATGGGGTCTCAGAGAGTCAGACACGACTGAGCAACTAAACTGACTGATTCACATTACTAGAGAGTCTCAAATGTTTACTTATAAACGTTAATTAAAAGCACTCAAATCCTGTAGCTCCAAATTGTGTTTCAAATTAAGCTCTGTTAAAGCAGTACTTTCATAGTCATTTTGTGGCTTATTGCACTTCCGGAACCAACTATTGATAAACTTCCTCCTTCTCTACAGAACCTATTTCAATGTGCTAGAGGATAATTTTTAATCTGAACGGAACCACTTTTTGCTTTCTTAGCCAAAGCACCAAAATGTCCAGTTAGAACAAGAATTTAGCTTTCTGCAAAAGAAGTTAACAGCCAAGGTAAGACAATTTCACATAGGCAATCTGGTTTGATCTTTGTTTTATATAAAATTTACTTTTGTCTGATTCTTTGTGACCCCAAGGACTGTAGCCAGTCAGGCTCCTCTGTCCATGGGATTTTCCAGGCAAGAATACTGGAGTGGGCTGCCATTTCCTTCTCCAATTTTTAAAACTAAAATGTTATTATTGTTTTAAACTTAAAGTCTGATAGTCTAACGATATCTATAACAGGTATTATGGTTTTGTTGCATGGGATTTTAAAAATTCAGTGCTGAGCTTGCCTTGGAGAAAAATTTTCACCTAGGTTTATATAATATAAACCTTTAAAGTTTATTCAATCATTATGTTTGTTAACCTCAGTTCTGTAATTAAAAGAAATAAAACTACAGCCATGGCAGATAAAGCTAAGGGTTGGAAATAAGACTAGAATTCATGAGCTATGGCTGAATCTACAACCCCAAAATACCAACTGTTAAAAAATTTTGATTTTCTTTATATGAAAATTTCCTATATATAATATAATCCATAGGTTTAAATTATTTTTGTTTTAGTCCCCTTCAGTTTTCATAGTAAGAATGGTCACCTTCACTTAATTTAAAAATAAACAAAGGTGATTAGATGAGACACTCAATAATCATTATTAAATATGCTTTTTTACACAAATAGAATTTTAGTAATGATGATGACATGAAAATATTATCACTAATTTTTAAAGCTAAAAAAAACCTGCTATGGTAAATGTGTGGACATATACTTATCACTACATATTTATGTCACATATTATCTGAGTCTTTAGTAAGCAGTATAAAATAGATATGGAAAATAAAATTCATAGAATAGAAAGTTGCTAACATGGAGAAAAGATGTTTTCTTTGAGTAACTTGGACAATTGCAAAGCAAATATCCTCCAAAATAAAAATTGCCAAGAGTTTATTTACATAGACTCATAATATCATAGAATGGTAAATTCATAGTGGGTAATATCCTACTTCAACATTTCATAAAGTACTCATGACTTTCTTTTATAGAAGTCCACTTTGGATTTCTTCTAAGTAACTATTACAGAAATTAATACAGAAAAAATTTTATCATTTTTGGACAATGCTTATCTACATATTTAAAAAAAATCTATTCCAAATGTAGGGTTTAATAGTGCCTGTGTTTTCCAACTAATCCCTATATAATTCCACTCAGAGGGAAATTATGAATTCTGAGTAAGTCTGAATTTTTTAAATGAAAATCTGATGCCTGTCAATGTCCAATCTTTAAAAGTCATCCCAATTATGCCAGTTTGCAGGCTAACTAATCAAAACTCCCATAATTGTTTTCCTAGTCACAGGACAAAATGGTTTTCTGGTAGTTCTTGTCCAGTCTTTTAAAAAGGTAACTCCAAAAGTTACTTACATTATTTATTCCCAGAGAGTTCACATCTCTTTTCCTCTTAAAGCACTCCTATTTCAGAATTTTACTATGAATGTAGTGGAAGGAAAGAGCTCTTATACAGGACTGACTGATTTCTGTATCAGTGCCACTACTTAGAGCTGTGACACTCTGGCAAATTATCCAACTTCTCTGTGTCTCAGTTTTATCTGTAAAGTGACGATAACATCACCTTCCTCATTAAAACGGTACGGTGCCAAACATCTGGCATGTACTTAGTAAATGGTAGCTCTTTTTGATAAAAGATAGTCATCAAATAATTCCTATCATAGTTCAAAGTTAATTTCCCCTTGCTGCTTTTCATCAAGATAAGAATTGCTGTCTTCTTCCTTTTCTGGTTTCATAACTTTACTAGCAGGAGATACAATACCACTAGACTTTAATCTATTATATCTGTATTATAACAAAGTAACTAAAGCTCAGATGTTATTTTTTGATACTGCTACCTATATTTGCCGTATCTAGGATATGCCCGCCAAATCTCCTTGATTCCTTTTTAAAAGCCAGTAACATCTCTCTTCAACTTAACATCAGTTTTACATGCTAAACTCTTTATGTACTTATGCATTAAGGGGACTCCTACTTTAATTGCCTCTCAAATGCTTAGTTAAAACAGCTGATGTTTTTCTTCTTTCTAAAATTTTTTCAATATTCAGGAAAAACAAAGAACCAAAATCTGAGTTAAACCTCAAGAGTCCCAACCTAAAATAATGAGCAAAATGTTGCCATATAAAGGTAGACAAATTCAAGGTTTGCCTGAGCAGCAGACTAGGGAAATTCTAGAAAAAATGCTATATAGATTGTTCATAGGTTATTTAGAGTAATTAACAAGCAGCTTCTGAGTGCCAAAAAAACGGTGGGGGCTAGGGGGACAGGAGGGAGTAGGGAATCTTAAGGATGCTTAGATAGGAGTCCTGAAATGAAGGTGAGTGAGTTTGAGAAGATGGGTGATCTAAGGCCTGTCCTCCATTTTGAGAACACTGCTCCTCTGCTGATTCCTGCATCTGCAAAGCCAGAAAGCAGCCTTCTGTTGGTTCCTCTTTCATCTACTCTGGTCTTCTCCCCCAACTTCTAACTTTGTTCGCTTTAACCTTCTACCCTAACTTCTTGCTAAATACATAATCACTATTTGTTCTTCAGCCTTTTATTAACTGTTCTTTCTTTCAATACCTTCTCTAATCAATTTACCTCCCTGTTCCATGTATTTGCTGTTTATCCTTTGTTTGGCTTTATTTTTATCTTTTGTGTTATTTTTTATTTCTTTGCATTCCTTTTTCATTTCATTGCATCCAACATTTTCTCCCCCTTTTTACTCCCCTGCCCCCAACCCCCCTTGGTTCTTTCTTTCTACCTTCTTCTCCTGAAGAAATAATGTTGTTATTTCAGGTACAAATGGCCTACATATATATACATATACATACATACACACACACATATATATATATCACATATGTTAAGTAACTTTCTGCACTGGTAATAACACTGCCCTCACTGTCACCTTAAAGTGTGTGAGATTTTCCACTTGTCATTTAACGGTTACAGCAGTATTAAAACCAAATTCTGTTTTTTACCTACTACTACTACTACTACTAAGTCACTTCAGTCGTGTCCCTACCCTACCCCTTTCTCCATCTCTTCAGTTAGCTATACCCTCCTAGGGTCTGCTACATTGGAATGCTCAAATCTGTCTTAGAATTCCGCTACAGCAATTCTGAATAGTCCAGAAAAAAGGAATAAGATTTAAAAGAAGAGTAAATGAGGGGGAGAGGTATAGTAGTGAAGAAACTGACTTTTTTTCCTAGTTCAGTGAAACTAGCTCCTCCATGGATGGAGGAGCCTGGTAGACTACAATCTATGGGGTCGCAAAGAGTCAGACACGACTGAGTGACTTCACCTCACCTCACTGTCACTGAACTAGAAAAAAAAAGTCAGTTTCTTCACTACTAACCTCTCCCCCTCATTTACTCTTCTTTTAAATCTTATTCCTTTTTTCTGGACTATTCTGAATTGCTGTAGCAGAATTCTAAGACAGGTTTGAGCATTCCAATGTAGGAGACCCTAGGAGGGTACAGTTAACTGAAGAGCTGGAGAAAGGGGTAGGGTAGGTAAAAAACAGAATTTGGTTTTAATACTGCTGTAACCCTTAAATGACAAGTGGAAAATCTCACACACTTTAAGGTCCTATGACAATCCTATTAACAAAAGAGGCTATGCCCTATCAAAATTGACCATACAAACTCAACTGGGCTTATAATTATGTTCCTATCTGGGTTCTTTCCTTCTCTAATGCCTTTTTTAGCTAACTGAAAAAAGGAACTGTGAAGGGTTTTTAAAAATTTTAAGAAAAGTCACAAGACACATTCTTGGCTGAATATAATTCATGGCCTATGTTTTCTGTGGCTCTGGATGGCATTTTTTAGAAAACTAAAGTGAATCTCTAAAGAATAACACTTTCTAATAAGGCCTTCTTTGGGGAAAGGGGTAATCTGTAAGAATAGTAGGTAGGAACTGCATGGATGATAACATGTAGAGATGATTTAAATTTCCATATTTATGCCAAAAGTTTCAAAATTTTCCCTATTCAACCCTTTACAAAATGAATGGAAGGCATAATTTAATAACTCAGATTTTACCTCTCTGCTTACATTGTAACCATCTGAATGAGATGGTTAGATAGCATCACTAACTCAATGAACATTTTGAGTAAACTCTGGAAGATAGAGGACAGAGGAGCCTCGAGTGCTACACAGTCCGTGGGGTTGCAAAGAGTCGGACATGACTTAGCAACTGAACAACAACAATTACATTCTGGAAGAAGTATTAATAAACAGCAAAAAACTGAAATGGAAAAGAAACCAAGAAGCCCAATTATAGGTTAACTGTTTACTGAGCTACTAACACATACAGCATTCTGCTGTAAAGAAATCAACATATAAAAACATGAGACAATTTGGAGTAGCAGAAACAGATATGTTTTAAAATCAGATGGGTCTGTGGGTATAAATTCCCTGTCTGTCACTAATAGTGACATCAGTTTCAGTTCAGTTCAGTTCAGTCGCTCAGTCGTGTCCGACTCTTTGCAACCCCATGAATCGCAGCACGCCAGGCCTCCCTGTCCATCACCAACTCCCAGAGTTCACTCAGACTCACGTCCATCAAGTCCGTGATGCCATCCAGCCATCTCATCCTCGGTCGTCCCCTTCTCCTCCTGCCCCCAATCCCTCCCAGCATCAGAGTCTTTTCCAATGAGTCAACTCTTCACATGAGGTGGCCAAAGTACTGGAGCTTCAGCTTTAGCATCATTCCTTCCAAAGAAATCCCAGGGTTGATAACATTTGGCAAATTGCTTAACACATTTAAATTTGTCTCTTTATCTATAAATCAAAGATTCTTCCATCTTTCTCACAAAATTATGTAAAAGTTAAATGAAATGAAGTATGTAAAACACCTGAGATGGTACAGCACTTAGGGTGTTCTAGATAAGGATTTTTCTTTGTTACTTTCTGCCTTCTTCAAAATCCTTTATAATCTTATTTGAGGTGATGGAGATAACAAAAAGAAAATGTGAAAAGTTAAGAAATAAAAAATAAACACAATTATTTGAGAAAAAAGAAATGTGAGTGAGGTACATACATGAAGAATTATCCAAGGAACCATAAAGAGAAGAAGAACGAGGGGGCATTCAGGGAATGGCTGAGCCCTCTGGGCTGTGCTCAGCCACAGAGAATTTGGTCTGAAAAGGGAATTTAAGCTGAGGTCTGACAGATGATGATAGATTCACAGTTAGGCAACCAGAACAGGGAAGAGACTAGGTTTAGAAAAAAGAACACACTCTCAGAGGGTGAAGAATAGCATGATTAAAAGTGTCTGTTGAGGGGAGAAAAAGTGTGTGTTTAGCAAGTATGTAAGATGAGGAAGAGGCTAAATGAGCAGTTTCAGTCATAAGATATGAGTCTGGACTGGTAAACTCAGGCCAGAAATAGAAAATTCGTTTAGATTTTTACCTTGATACCAACGGGGAGCCCTCAAGCAAGGGAGATGGTGAAGGACAGGGAGGCCTGGAGTGCTGCAGTCCATGGGATCACAAAGAGTCAGACATGACTGAGCAACTGAACAACAATAAGCAAGGGAGCAATGACTTGATAAAACTTGGTTGTCAGAAGATTAATTAATCAGCAGTGTGCAAGGGAATTTAAAGAAGAAATATTTTTAAATTAAAGCTTTAAGTATTACAGAGAAAATAAAAAGAAGACTACATAGGAAAAAAATCACATTCCTTCTCCTCTACTAAAATAGGGTAATTTATCATCACTATATACGAAGTGGTAGAGGAATAAGCAATGAAAACCATTCAAATATGCTAAAAAAGTCTATTTCTTTGCAAACTTGAGGGAGTTCCTTGTCTGTTATTGTACCTTGCCTTCAAGGCTTGTACAGACCATCAAACCTCTCTCAGATTGGCTTAAAAAAAAATCACAGAGAAACTATAGTTTCAAATCATATTGACTAGGATTTAAAATCCAGATTTTCCTTTCCCTAATATTAAGAAATAACCAAATAGTTACCACTGTGTTTAAAGATGTATGAAACAAGTATTACATATAGAGCTGAAAACTTGCCTTACTTTATAGAGATAAGACATTTGAGACCAGGAGAGATTAACTGACTAGTTATGGTTAGATAGATCTTTAGGCCATAGAAACAGAAATGAAACTTGAAAAAACTCTTCAAGTTTTAGCATCTGCCACATCCCACAGGTAACCCTACCCCACAAACTTAAACACACGCCTCGTTTTCCTATGCCTACATGTTGTTCCCTTGGCTGGAATATTTTATTTACTTAGTTCTTACAGACCTTTCAAGATTCAGTTCAAGTTTTACTTCTCTGAGAAACCTTTCCTGAAGCTCTCCCAGGCTAGCTTAGTTCCTCTGTGCATCTCCTGCATACCTTTCTGAGAAAACTTATCAAATTAGATTTATTTATTGTTTCTACTACTAGAAAAAAAATTTTTTTAAATTTTGGTATCTCCTAAACCAGAACAGAACCTGACAAAAACACGGTGCTAATCAATGAATAAATGAAGTAGCAGCAAGACTACTTCCCTCAACCAGACTCGAAGAGTATTTTAGGATTGTCAAGTATGAGTTGAATTGAATCCTTTAGAAATATGAGATTCTAATATAAAGACACTGTCCTGGACACTGATATAGCTGCAAAGGTTACTTAATAGGCTGTGGGCATGAGAAACTCACAAAGGTAATACCATTAGCAAAAACAGAGGTCAGGAGAAGGGTCACTTTTAAGATGAAGATGTATTCTGAGTTAAATACACTCAATTTGCTGATAGTGAGATATGTACACAGCAATGTCCACCAAGAAGTCATACAAATGCAACAAGAATTAAGGAAATTTAGGCTAGATACACAGGTTTGGGAGCTAGAGGTTAAAGGTGAGAGGTGAAACCTGATAGATTCAGGATTAAGAAAAGCAGTGAAGAGTGAAGACAGAATACATATAAAATACTGTATTTAGGATGCAAGAGAAAAAACAGGAGCTAGCGAGATGAACATGAAAGGAAAATGACTCCAAAGAGCTACTTGAATAGAAGTGAAGGAATAATCAACGGTGTCAAATGTGATCAAGAGAGAAAAAAACAAAACAAACCACTGGAGTAAGTAATAGGTGGTTACTGGCGCCCTTCGAGGCAGCAGGATCAATGTATTTCTAGCAGGAGACAGAGGAGAAAGCAGTGTGCATGTGGCTCCAGCATACGGAGCCTGTGCATTTGGGATGTTTGGCTACGCAATAAAGGCCTGCAGCTCAGTAAACCCACAGGGGCAACAGTGCCACGTACAAACCTTCCCAAAGAATTATGAGACCACTGCCTTTGGGGTCCAAATGTCACATGATAAGTTACAGCATACTTAAGAGTCTAAATTAGGAATGATAAATACTAAATGATACCTAATTATCTTTCTTTCTTTTATTATACTACTACTGGCAAAAAGGAAACATTCTGAAATGGATCTCAAGATTTCGTCTTAATTTTGTTTTGCGGACACTTGAATGATACTTTTTTCTCAGAGACAGAAGCAACTACAACAGAGAGGCAACCACAATCTACTTTATTTAGACCATCAATGCCATATATCTCGGCGAATGCTCAGGGCACGACAGAGAATCCTTCAAGTCAACCAACACAACTCAACAACCTATCTTCCGGACAACCAATAACAACTGCCAAAGCTGCTGCTGGACAACCAACACCACTTGCCTATGCTTCTTCTGGGAAACCAGCAGCACATACTTCCTCTGGACAACCACTTGTCTATAATGTCACCAGAAAAACAATACAAATAGCCAACACCTCCTCCCAAGGAACAGCACTGCCTGTGTTTACCTCTGCCATACAGCTATCACCATCTGCCTATTCTTCTACCAGACTATCACCACCATCAGTTTATACTCCTACTCAACAACCACCATCTACCCACACCTCTTCCAGGAAATCAATACCCTCAACTGTTTATAATATATCCATACAACCAACACCAACTGTCAAAAGTTCACCTAGGAAGACACCAGGATTCAACTTCAAATTTAGCAGTACAACAAATACCCCAAAGGAAGCCAGTTATGATAATTCAATAGCAGCCATATTAATTGGTGCAATTCTGACTACTATGTTGGTAGTTATACTTATGATCGTATTATGGAAATGTTTGCAAAAACCAGTGTCAAATGATCAAAATTGGGCAGGTAGGTCTCCGTTTGCTGATGGCGAAACCCCTGATGTATGTTTGGGTAACATTAGAGAAAATGAAGCATTCCCAAAACGTTCATCAATTATTTCACTTATGGTCTGGAAACCAAGCAAAAGTGCACTTTTAGCAGATGACTTAGAAATTAAGTTGTTTGAATCAAACGAAAACACTGAAGATTCTAAAAATCCCAAAACAGAGAGAATAAAAGATCAGGCAAATGGTACATCAGAAGACAGCGGTGATGGATCAACAATCGGCACAGCTGTTTCCTCTTCAGATGATGCAGATCTGCTCCACCACCTGCTTCCCTTCTTGATCCCGAGGGACAGGAGGGGAACAAATCCGACAAGCCCACGATGGTAACTGAATCTCCTCATCCAAACGATTCCACCAATCTCCCACCACCTCTAGACTGTCTCAATCAAGTCTCTGAACATCATAATTCTGAGTCCAAACAGTCATTTCCACCTCCCCCTGACTCATTTAACTTGACCGTGCCACCAGGAGATTTTATGAAAAACCAGGAAGATTCCAACAATGAGATCCAATTTCAGGAATTCCCTATTCCTCCTGACTTTGATCAAAATCTCAATGAATCTCTGCCACCTCCACCTGCAGAACTGTAATAAATATTACTACTTGCTTTAAAACTGATCTTTTGTTCTTCTCAAAGGACTCCAATATTTTGTTTTTCTTTGTGTGATAAGATATATTAAATGGCAATTGGTAGCCAATTTTGATTTTTATTCAGGAACTACCTGAAATCTGCTCAAAGCCTAGATATATAAGTGGAACTTATTTATGTCTATAGGACCTAACTTTAATGTATGGTATATTTTACAAATGTGGATGGTATGTGTATCAATAACTTAACTATTTTGGAAACAAGCAACATACATATACTTATTATTACCCAATAGATATGTTTTTCCTGAAAAGCTGTATATAAAGTTACATTGGTTAAGTTTTATTTTTCCATTTCAAAATTTGAAGAGGAGTGTGTCTGAGAATTTAAATGCATACACCAAGTTTTAAACAAAACTTTAAGTTTTAAATTAGTATCTCAGATATTAAATAAATATTCCAAGGTTGTGGGGATGAGAGATTAAAACGCATGTGTTTGAGAATAAATTTCCTTTTAGCTCTCATTGGAAACTGAAAGACAAACATATTAAAACATCATATTGAGGAGCTGAGCTGGGGACACTTACCCTGAAAAAAATACAAGCAGGCCCATAAAATGTAGACGCAGACATTTCCCTATCTTTTTGAGGGAGCACAAATTTTAAAACTAGCCCTTTTAAAATGTTTTTATTTTTTTTTTGGCCAGGCTACATAGCTTGCAGGATCTTAGCACTCCCCAACCATGGATTGAACCCAGGCCTCTGGCAGTGAAAAGCATGGAGCCCTAACCATTGAACCACCAGGGAATTCCCAGTTGATTTTGTATATGTCTCAAGCACCCAAGCAAACTGAAATCTTATTAAAAAACAAACAAACAAACAAACAAAACAAAACAAAACCTGTATGGCTTCATTCCAAAAAACTCTTAAACCACCTTTCTCACACAGAATTTCATCTTTTATTCACTACTTGACAAGTGATAATGAGTTATCAGAGTAGGGGGTAGGCCCAATCTTTGTTAAAGTCAAGGTATAGCTTCACTGGCTTACTGGTGGAGATGCCAGCCCATGCCTGCAAAAGTGCTTCCCTGCCGAAAAGTGCGAATTCTTCCTCCTTATCCCTACCTGAACTCCTGAGGGAAACACTCACTTAGAATGAAAGACGGTGGCTTTAGTGGTAACTTACCCTTTGTGAACTGCTCATAGTTCTGGAATTTTCCAGAATAATGCATTTACTAGTAGCACTGGTTTTCAAGAAACTAACAAAACTTAATCTTAATAAAAACTAGCAGACCTTTGGACACTGAATGTTTCTTTACTAGTAAAACCTTTTTATTTGCAGAAACATTACCTTAAGCTTATTTTTCTTGAATAAGCATGATATTAATTGTCAATATTATGTTGATTTTCCTCTGTCTTCCACACTAAAAAGTTTCTTTTTTTAAAAAATGTAAATTTATTTATTTTAATTGGAGGTTAATTACTTTACAATATTGTATTGGTTTTGCCATACATCAACATGAATCCGCCACAGGTATACATGTGTTCCCCATCCTGAACCCCCCTCCCTCTTCCCTAAAAAGTTTCTTTCATGTGTTTTTCAAACTTACCGTTTTTAAGGTTAACTTATTTAGCAACAAATAGGAGTTTAAGAATTTCCAATTATTCTTTTGAATTCTAAGTATTCTAGTTTGGGTAAGTAAGGTATAAAGTTTTAAAGTTGGTAAAGAGTTTGACATGCCTTAAACCAGCATAACCTTTCTTAATTTTTATGTAGGACTATTACCTAATGAGCTCTTTCCACAATTCTGCTCTTCTTTTTTTTTTAATCACTTTCTTCCTGACCTCTTGAAGGAAGTATATTGGGAAATACCAACCCTCATAGATAAATCAAGAGCTGATGACCTACTCATAGGCTTGTCTGATTTCTTCAAACACCAAAGAGGAAGATTTCCTTGTTCAGTTCTTTGTATAACAGAAGAACAGACTACTGTCAGCAGCTGCTTTTTGTTTTTTAAGAAATTCTCTGCCAGGGGGAAAGCAATTCCCATTTACTGCATGCAATTTTTCCCTACTGAGGTCAGTGGAATCTGAGCAGCCAAACGGTGGCAATCCTTGCCTAATCAGCAGAAAGATATGCAACCTAATAAAAGAAACACAGGAGAAAAGAAAATGCTGGAACAAAGAAAAACATACAGAAAAGATTAAAGAAGCAGGATCCAGAAGAGAAAGTTTATTTCATGACTATGGCAAAAGGATAAAGCACAGGGGAATAAAAAGTGGAACTACATACCACACATCAGTAGTGCGCTTACCAGATCAGTATTAACAAGATTCAGGACAACTCTCAAGACCATGTAGTTCAACTCCTTTTATTGTTAAATGCTGAGAAAATGGGCTGAGAGAGAGTAGATGACTTGCTTACAAGTGGTACTGAAAGCAGAGTTTGTTTCCTGACCCTCGTTTCAGAATTCTTTTCACTAACATAGGACCAAAAAGCATCTACTTCATGCACTGCAACACACATGTATCATATGTGTATTCCATTTGGTGCTGGTAGTGGGCAACACAATGAATTAGATGAGAATGACTTTAACTGTTGTTATCAACTAGTTGTGAACAAAAAGTAGAAGTAGCAAAATATATGGCCATCTCTAAGTAAAACACTGTAATACTAGTACGTGATTAGATAAACAGGTCAGTGGAATAGAATGGAAAGTCCAGAAACAGACTTAATCTCAAATGATTATTGGGACAACTGGATAGATGTTTGGAAAATGATGAAATTGGATCTATACTTCATATTACATTAGAAAAACACCAAATAGATCTGAAATCTAAACATAAAACATGAAATTATACAAACAATAGAAGAAATATGAGTGAATTCCTTTATAATCTGAAAGTAGGACAAATCTTTCTACTTGAGACTTGAAATCCAAAAGTACTACTTTAAAAAAAAGGAAATCCATTACATAAAACTTTTAGAGGTAAAATAAACACATACACAAAAAAACAACCCTTTGTCTAAAGACAAAGGGCAAACTGGGGGAAAATGTGCAACTTAAATTAAGACAAAGGGCAAATAACCCTAAATTTTAAAAAACCTAAACACAGATGTGGTGGGGGAGGGATACCCACAACACACTAGAAAAAATATGCAAAAATATAAAAGACAGTTATAGAAGAAAAATTTTAAATGATCCTTGAAAACAAATACAAAGATATGCAACTTTTCTCATAGTGAGAAAAAAATACAGAAGTCCAGCAACAGAGTCTCCAGAACCAGACACTCTGACACACTGCTGGTAAGACTGCAAAGTGGTACCATCGACAGAGAGAAATCTGGTAATACTCAGGAAATTTTCAAATGTACTTTTCCTTTCACTTAGCAATCCTACTTATAGGAATTTTTTTTGAAGACTTGTTGGACAATATATAAAATTACTTAGATGCAAGGGTATTCACTGTGGCATTATTTGTAATAGCAAAAGTCTAGAAACAATCCAGATGCCCATCTGGGCACTGGTTAAATAAACCATGGTACACTCCCAAATGCAGCACTATGAATCATGTAATGAATGTGAAAGACATCTATACGCAGACATGGGGTGATCTTCGAGATGTATTATTAAGAAAAAAAGAACAAGACATGTAGTAACCATTTATATAAGGAGGGGGTAAGAACATATGATACACACATATTTTTGTTGGGTTTTCAAAAAGAAATACTGTTAAGATACAATCAAAAGCTATAATAATAAAAACAGTCACTGATAGGAAGAGGAAAGGAATAGGGTGGAAGGGAAAGAGAAGCAAAATTTTCCTGAAAGTACCTTGTTTTTGACTTACACAGTCCCTAAAAACTGCTAAGCAACTGAAACATGAACTTTACATAAAGTTGGTGATATAAAAATATAGAGAAAACAATTATTTCTTTCAAGTTGCATTAGGACACAGAATTGACTATACATCCTTAGTGAAATACATTCTAAAACAAAGAAGGCTGAAACAAATCTTAAACTTTATTCAGTAGTCTGTAAACTGATTGTCTGTAGCAATGCTTGATATTATTTTGAAACTACTGTGGGATGATATAAATAAGCAGCTATGTAATGCTGTTAGAAACCATTTATAGGAAATATGAGGACAGAAGAACAAATTAAATCTTCACAAGGAAGCAAACAGATAAATCCAGATGAGGGACATCCTAGGGAACAAGTGACTGAGTTTTGACAACAAGCCAGTGGCATGGGGGGAAAAGGGTGGTGAGATAAGAGAAAGGTCCTTTCTGATTTTTGACTTGATATTCTATCTTGTCAGTCCTTCCATACTTTTATAATACTTTATTCAGTACTCTTAGCTGTTTTCAGCAGTAAATTCAGTCTGTATTACTAAAATTAGAGAATATAATACTTTCAGTCTCAAATAAGCACAATAAATGTTATCAACTTAAGTAACAAAGATAAATGGATTGGGTTGCCAAACTGTTGATTAATATGGGTGAGTTGTTCCTTGGCAGGTAATTTGTTATACTTTTCACAATGTTGGGGTAATATATCCTAGAGCAGCACGTTTCACAAAAGAATATGTAAATTAATTTACTGCTTAGTCTAGAATATAATAGTTGCATAAACAACTATAGTTCTTGACAGACTTTCATAAAATGTAATGTGTCTGAATAACATCTAAAATAATTTGTAACAAACACTTCAGCCTACAAAAAATTATTTTTTGGAGTAATATCCTATTATTTTATTTCATGAGAATTTCTAAAACATAAGGACACATGGTTTTAATTCAAGAGCATTAAAATGTACTTCCTGGACTTCCCTGGTGGTTCAGTGGTTAAGAATCCGCCTTGCAATGCAAGGGACACCAGTTTGATCCCTGGGCTGGGAAGATGCCACATGCAGTGGACCAACTAAATCCGTGTGCCATACTACTAAGCCTGCACTCTGGAGCCTGTGAGCTGCAACTACTGAAGCCCATATGCCCTAGAGTCTGTGCCCCAACAAGAGAAGCCACTACAATGAGAAGCCTATAACGCAAATAAAGAGTAGCCCCACTTTTCACAATTAGAGAAAGCATGCACACAGCAATGAAGTCCTAGCACAGCCAAAATGTATAAATATTTTTAAATAAATCAAAAAATAAATAAAATGTTCTTCCCTTTTTCTCCCATGTAAGTACTAACCAGGCCTGATCCCGCTTAGCTTCTGGATTAGACACATTCAGGGTGGTATGGCTATAAATAGTACTTCCACCCTCTTTTTCATTTTGAGAATTTTCCAATAATCTTTGAATAATAGAAACAACCTCACATGTCCCCAAACTTAAAATAAGAAACATTGCTGCTACTATTATACTGGAATTTTCTATCACATGTGGCAAAATCTGATCTCAATACAGCCTAAACACAAATTCATATGATCCTCTAGCTACTGAGATAACATGTTCTTTCTTTCAAAAAAAAAAAAAAGTACTAATAAGTATAATGGAACTGGATAACTCTACTTCCACATAGATATAGTAAGACTTCCTAAAATTAAAATGAGAGATTTAAGTGTTTGACCCCCAGGGCTTCCGTGGTGGCTCAGTGGTAAAGAATCTGCCTGCCAATGCAGGAGATGCGGGTTTGATCCCTGGGTTGGGAAGATCCCCGGAGAAGGAAATGGCAACCCACTCCAGTATTCTTGCCTGGGAAACCCCATGGTCAGAAGAGCCTGGTGGGCTACAGTCCATGGGGTTGCAGAACTGGACACAACTTAGCGACTAAACAATAACAAACTGACCCTCATCACTTCCTGTGAAGTTTAACATACATACATACATACACACACAGAAACTGAAATGTCAAAACGCTCATTCCTTATTTCCACAATATTGTTGAACACTATTTTTAAAACATTATTATTAAGCACTAAGATTGATGAGTGGCTTCTTAAATTCACAGAAAGAATCTAAAAGAGTTCAAGGCTGAACCCTCAAAGTAAAGTGGGAGTAAAGTACCTAATCAATAATAAATTTCAAACACCACAGACATTTAAAGTGTAGGTACTTTTCTAGGAACATTAATCTCATACAAAACATGACTCCTAGAGTATATTTAGGGTAAAATTTGGGGTAAAAGAATGGCAAATGTAATTTAGAGAAAAATAAAGGATTTAGTAAATAGACATAAAGAGATATGCTTTATATGTAATATGCTAGTGAGTGAGTGAAAGTCGCTCAGTTTATCCAACTCTTTACAACTTCATGGAATTCTCCAGGCCAGAATACTGAAGTGGGTAGCCTTTCCCTTCTTCTGGGGATCTTCCCAACCCAGGGATCGAACCGGGATCTCCTGCATTTCAGGCAGATTCTTTACCAGCTGAGCCACAAAGGAAGCCCAAGAATTCTGGAGTGGGTAGCCCTTCCCTTCTCCAGGACATCTTCCCAATCCAGGGATCAAACCCAAGTCTCTCGCATTGCAGGTGGATTCTTTATCAGCTGAGCCACAAGGGAAGCCCAATAACTGCTGGGTTTTTTTATTACTTTTAAATTTTATTTTATTTTTGGCTGTGCTGGGTCTTCACTGCTGTGAGGGTTTTTCTTCAGTTGTGGTTAGGAGAGGCTACTTTCTACGTGGGGTGCTTAGGCTTTTCAATGCAGTGGCTTCTCTTGTTGTGGAACACAGGGTCTAGAGCGTGCGGGTTTCAGCAGCTCGGCTCCCAGGCTCTAGGTCACAGGCTCAGTAGTTGTTGCATGTGGGCTCAGCTGCTCCAAGGCTTGGGGGATCGTCCCTAACTAGGGATCAAACCTGTGGAACCCTGGTGGATTTTCACTACTGAGCCACCACGGAAGCCCCATACCTTCTGGTTTTTAAATGGTAACAATTTGGCAAAGAAACCGTCATTATCTTGTTTTCTTTTCTAAGGTAAGTTGGCTCTTCTAGAAATTAGATTCAACTTTTAATAGATTATTTACACAACTGGTCCACTAAAGAGTAGAGCTGAAGCGATCATAAATCTCATTTTATACAGCCCCTAAATGAAAAACTTCCCTTTTACATTATTTTGTGTAATTTAAGAACTACAAACTGTTTTCTCAGTAAGATAAAATGTAAAACATTCTGAAGAAATCATCTAAAATTTATGCTATTATTTTCAAGACATAAAATCAAATAAATAGTCATTCATATATTACCAAAGATGTCTCTGGAGAAAATAATATTCATATTCACTCACCAAAGTAACTTCATGAAGAAAAAAAATCCTTAATCCAAAAGACATAAAATAAAATACATTTACATTATCACATGAACTGATAATTCAGAAAAATGAGACGTTCATTTAAAAACATAGCCTCCCTCGTTTGTGCATAGCCTGGGTAAAATAATCCTTTGTATCAAAAAGATAAAGATAAAATAATCATATTTAAGTACTTTCATACTTCCCCAAAAGATGAACAGTTAAGTGGATGATAAATCTGAAAAGGTGATTGTACATAATAATCACCACACTGGGGAAGCACATAAAAAAGTCAGATGTTATTTTTAAAAGTGACATGACAATTGTACCATTTCAGGGAAAAAAAAATAGAGAAGGCAGAGTTAAAAAACAGTTAAACTAATATCTTAGAAAACCATCCACAAGGAAGGTCAAATTCATTTCCATCATTTTTCAATGTATGAAAAGCATGAAAAGTAGGAGCATTAAAAAGAACCACGAATTCTCCACGAGGTAAATGTTAAAATGTGGAGCCAAAGCTCAGACAAATACACAGAAATGAGTAGGGCCAGGTCTAAAGTCCACGAGGTTTTCCTTCCTACGGCAAATCTGAGCTATATGGGTACACTCAATCTGTAAATTAAAAAAAAAGATTTTTTCGGGGTTCATTCTGTCGCGTGTGCACCTCCTGCAATAAATTTGAGTCAGCACCAATGACAGCTCTGCAGTCCTCCTATGTGGTACTGATCAGGTGGTTGCAGAGCTTCAGCTCACAGCAACACAATGCAGCTGAGCAGGCAAGCACAGCCCACAGCCAGAAGCGGTTCCTACTTTCCAGCACAAGGAGACCTTTAAGCTTAAGTTTACCGGAGAAAATGAGATGCTGATGTTGAAGACGACACTATGGTAAGCTGTTATTTAAATCAGTAAAAAAATCGACTTCAGAATTTTCTTTTTTTAAGAGAAAGTCAACGTTAGGATTGAATATATATTCAATAGCAAGTGCATGCACCAGAAATTTGCTGCAGTGTCAGTTGAGGGATTTCTTTCTAATATTCATTCACTTTGTAAATATACACACTGTTTTCCTTTAGACTCGGCACTGAAATATACAGAAATCACTTTATAAAATGTGAGATTTTAAGGTATGGGGTTAGTCAGATTTTTCAAGTGCCTTAAAATGTTTTGCAAGGATATATTTATCCTGAGAAGACGAAGGTGAATTTCAAAGTACTGTCTTAATATCTAAATAAAATCCATCTTATATATACACACTGACTATTTCATTACTGCAGAGATCTTAAGGAAAAAAAACACAAAACACCAAAACAGACACGACAGCCATTTTTTCCCATTTGAATAAGGAAGAATAACATAAAAAAATAGTAACAGCTTAAGAGTCTTTAGGATTTTTATTTGCCAACAATACAATTTTATCAAGTCTCAAGGAAGATAAATAAGACAGATTATGGTAAAAAGAAAGGAGAAAATACAGAAGAGAGTAGGGGGAGAGAGTCTGTCTCTACCACATAGCCCCAGTTGAAGGATTAAGCATTTGGACTATAAATGAAGGGGAGCTTTGTTAGTTTAATCACTGGAACAATTATAAAAGAACTCAACAACAACGAGGTTTATTGAAAATTTTGCCTAATGCTACTGACCCATGCAGATGCCTAATTGTATTTGCATATTAAAAGAAGGGTGTATCTGTTTGTTTCCAGGCTTTGATGGAATATCAGATATTGAAAATGTCTCCCAGCCTGTTCATCCTTCTGTCTCTCACACCTGGTGTTTTATGCATTTGTCCTCTCCAATGTATATGCACCGAGAGGCACAGGCGTGTGGACTGTTCAGGCAGAAACTTGACTACATTACCATCTGGACTGCAAGAGAATATTATCCATTTAAACTTGTCTTATAACCACTTTACTGATCTGCATAACCAGTTAACCCAGTACACCAATCTGAGGACCCTGGACATTTCAAATAACAGGCTCGAAAGCTTGCCTGCTCAGTTACCTCGGTCCCTCTGGAATATGTCTGCTGCTAACAACAACATTAAACTGCTTGAAAAATCTGATACTGCTTATCAGTGGAACCTTAAATACCTGGATGTTTCTAAGAATATGCTGGAAAAGGTTGTCCTCATTAAAAATACACTAAGAAGTCTTGAGGTTCTCAACCTCAGTAGTAACAAACTCTGGACAGTTCCAACCAACATGCCCTCCAAACTACATACTGTGGACCTGTCTAACAATTCCTTGACACAAATCCTTCCAGGAACATTAATAAACCTGACAAATCTCACACATCTTTACCTGCACAACAATAAGTTCACATTCATTCCAGATCAAGCTTTTGACCAACTCTTTCAATTGCAAGAGATAACCCTTTACAATAACAGGTGGTCATGTGACCAACACCAAAACATTACTTATTTACTTAAGTGGATGATGGAAACAAAAGCCCATGTTATAGGGACTCCCTGTTCTAGCCAAATATCATCTTTGAAGGAACATAACATATACCCCACACCTTCTGGATTTACCTCAAGCTTGTTCACTGTAAGTGGGATGCAGACAGTGGACACCATTAACTATCTGAGTACGGTAACTCAGTCCAAAGTGACCAAAATACCCAAACAATATCGAACAAAGGAAACAACGTTTGGTGCCACCTAAGCAAAGATACCACCTTGACTAGCACTGACAAGGCTTTTGTGCCCTATCCAGAAGATACATCCACAGAAACCACCAAATCACGTGAAGCAGCTGCTGCAACTCTAACTATTCATCTCCAAGATGGAATGGTTACAAACAGAAGCCTCACTAGCTCAACAAAATCATCCCCAACACCCATGACCCTAAGTATTACTAGTGGCATGCCAAATGATTTCTCTGAAATGCCTCAACAAAGCACAACCCTTAACTTACGGAGGGAAGAGACAACCACAGATGGAAAGACACGCTTACCTTCTGTGGCAAGTGCTTGGAAAGTAAATGCTTCATTTCTCTTAATGCTCAATGCTGTGGTCATGCTGGCTGTCTGAGGGTCTGCACTTTCCTGAAATTTAATGAATGAACTCCTCCCTGATGTACAGCTGGGAAACTATTCCCCTATCTAACCAGTGACTCAAGCTATATTAAGTATTTAAGAAAGCCAGTCTTACCGTTTCTGACTCTGATGTAAATGAAGTAACTTGTCTTAAATAAAAGAAGTGCACAATGTCTTGGTACTTGCTGCTATTTTACTGTCTTAATGAAGTAAAACTAATGAGTTTCCTTTTTTAAAAAATGAAGTGTTTTCTTTTTAAGGCTTCAATTTACTGCACAAAATATAAAGCATCTAAACTTTAATATGTATTTTATGTATGTTTACACTGTCAAACATCTGGGAAAAAATAAAAGGTCTATGCTCATATCTGTGTCACTTGGCTTTCTAGTCATACCAACTTAATCTACTTACTAGAAATGACATGACAAACTTTTTTGCTCTAAGGTACTTTGGTAAAGTCTTTATGGCAAATATAATACAGGAGGTATCCAAGCATTCTGCCACTAAGGTGAAACTGTGGTTGCCTCCCCATGAATGGTAACGTCACATTATTATTTTACACACAAGCCATAATTGTTTCAAACCTAAATGATGTCCTGCTTCTGAGGAACTCTTGGCTACTTTACAGATTATATAATGGACAAAGCTCTTCAAAAAGCCAGAGGACACTAGGCTTTGCATTTTAATAAGGAAAGTTTAATGGCTTTGTTTTTTTGCATTGTAGAAAAGTATTAAAATTGCAATAAAAATTTAAACTTAAAGACATATAAAGAAGGAACAGTTTTAGTGAATATTTAACAAACTGTTCATTAGTAGAAAATTAAAATAATTTTACAGGTAAAAGTCTTCTATGAGCAGGAGAGGAAAATTTATCTTTTGTAAAAATCAGAAGTTAGAATCTGACTTACCTAAGTCAAAATAAAGATTAGTTTCAGGATAAAATCATGGGGGTCTAATAAACACCAGCAGTACTAATGGAGGGAGAGGAAAAGAAAAGGAGAAAAGCCAAAGAAGGCTGGAATTCATTTGGTGCTACAACCAGGTGATGAAACCAATAAAACAAACAGGACTAGAGCTGGGCATGAGACAGATCCGGATACTCCAAGTCAAACTGCACTGGGACTTCAACTAGAAGAGAACTGAGAACTGTCTACTAATACAAAGTAAGCCAGTGTTTGAATTAAGAGACAAACATAAGTAATAGCCAAGAGTCAGAAAAAGAAGCCCTGAAAACAAGGCTAGATTAAAATGCAAGACAGCATAACTGAAATTGGTGAGCCACAAATGAGGAATTTAATTTGTGCCATAAGGAGGAATCTATTTCAAGCATTCTTAGAGTTGGGAAAAGAGTACAGAAAGAAATTTAAAAATTAAGATAGTTTTCTTTCCATGTTTGGGAACATTTCTATTCAGAGACACAGAAAAGTAACAATCTTATGTGCTCTTCATTTTTTCTTTCTTTTAAGGGGCAGACTTATGGAAAAATGACCTTTAAGCTTCAGTAAAGCAATTCCTCTCCTATACTGACTTATTAGTACAGTGACTCTGAGACATTTTTCTGCCCTGGCAAACCTACTCGGTTCACTATTGTCAGGAGGGAATTTCACCATGAAGAAAAGGAGTTATTTGAGATAGTCCCCTAAATGATTTTAAAATGGGAAAGCTGTTCCACTCCCTCCCAACACTGATCTAGTATCTTCACCATCAATGGTAGAAGCTAATTGCGAAGGTATTTCCTACTCTACCACACACTTGCATCTTGTTTTAAAAATACACACTCTGAACTCCACAGAAAGTAGGTTTCTTAGAGTTAATTGTCTTTCACTCTGAGGGTGCCAAAAATTCAATGTTGTTTTAGAAATCCTATGAGGAAAAATGACCAAAAAGTGTAATTTATATATTATAGCATTAGCAGCACCTATAAATTATGCCAATCTTATTGACAAATCTGCAAAATGCAGGAAAAAAATACAGCAAATTTACCAGCACAACACATGTCAACCACACAGACTCTAAGTCCTCAGGAAGAAGTACAGTATTAGATAGTAATCATATACTTCCATGGAAATTGTATTCTTATCATTAATAGTGGAGGAAGGATCATTAATTGCCAATACAACAAGAACTACCATATTATTGGGCTCCATAAACATTCAAAATGCATTAGTCCTCAGCATCTATTTCTCAGACTCGTAAGGTCCATCCATCCATACTGAAGGTTTGATTTTATTTTACAAGTAACTTTTGTTAGAACTCATATAAGAGAACAAAAGCAAATGTAATAAGAGATAAAGTCATGGTGAAGAATATGTGCTTTGATGTCAAATCTTCTAGCCCTAAATCCTGTCTCTGACACTTCTCAGCTATATAACCCTGGACAAGTTACCAATGTCCTAAGCCACAGCTTCATAAACCATAAAATGGGCTAGGAGAACTTATACATAGATGGTATTTATTCCTAAGGAACAAATAGCATAATTCATATATAGTCTTAGCACAGTGTCTTGGCTCCCCACATTCTATATGCAGTAATCCTGCTGTTACATGTCTATGTCCAAGCTCAGTGCGTTGAGAAATTCCCATGTATGTCAACATCCAAGCTCTAAGAGCAAGAGAACAAAATGGCATATTTGCTTCAGTCCTGCTTTTCCACCCTCCAGGGTTCAAGTTCAGATGTTAATGAGACCCAAAGAGAGAGAAACATTCACTTTAGAGAGCAGAATGATAAAATGTCTCCTATTGCTAACTTAAAAGATCTCAAATATGTGTTCTTCAATGACCATTATCATCAACCATCTTTTAAATATTACTTGGGAAATTCCAGAACAAAACCAACAGATAAAATTATCGGAGAAAATCAAAATGGTTATTATTAACAGGGGAAATAATTATTATCTATCTAAAGGGTCCCTCAGGAATGCCTTCAGAAGAACAACTTTAATAACAAGTATACAAACATTAATGGTTTTCTCATATGCTGGCAACAAATAATTGGAAAATTATAGGAAAAGGATACTATATTCACGACAGCAACTAATAAACCAACATATACAATGCCAAGAAAAACGTTCTCATGAAACGTGCAGGACCAAATGGAGAAAAGCTTAAAAAAAATAATGAGATGTATGAACCAAGACTTGATAGAGATGATAAACAAAGGTCTCCCATTCATTTATTCTTTCACTGAAGTATTTTTTTAGCACCTGGAATGTACCAGGAACAAAGGTTAACCAAAGGAGACACACCTTGATTGATGTTGTAAAGATGAATTAATTCCAGATAATTTATGGATTAAGCCAACTCTGATAAACATTCCAATGAGATTCTTTTTAGAATAAATACTCAAGTCCATCTGGAAAAATAAGCAGGAACGAACAGAAAAAGGAAGAAATAGAAAGATCTTAGCCTTTCTATGTCAGCTATAAAAATTAAGGCAGAGTGGTAGCGACATGAAAATAAAAAAGAAGATAACTATAATATAGAAATGACAGCACAACTAGAGCACACAACAATTAAGAATTCTTTGTGCCTCCGTTTCCTCAAAGGGTTGTTGTGAGGGAAAAAATGAGTTAACACATGCAAAGCGCTCAGAACAGTGTGCCTACCACACAGTGCATTCCCAAACAGTAGGAAAAGCCAAAAATCAAAGGGGAAAGCGAAGACTCAAAAAGCAATGCTGGGAAAACTTGAAGAGAGTCCAATTCAATGCTCCTTCATGTGATACACCTACATAGGGAGCTAAAAAAGATAACAAAAAAGGAAGTCTTAAAACCAACAGAAGAATAAAAAAGATATGAATCTCTCAGTGGAAGGCTTTTATTTTAAATTAGAAAAAGAAAAAAAAAAAACCACAAAGAAATCACCAATAGTTTATACAAAACCCCAAATTTCTTATGTTGGAACTAATAAGCCTGATGAAAAATATTCAGACAAAAACATAAAGGAGATTGCTAATCAAATGCTCATAAAATTGATAAGAAAAATACTTAGATTTCCCAATGGATAAGTGGGTGAAGGACACAAACAGAAATGTTTAAAACACAGGAAGTGACAAATTGACAAATGTTTAAGACAGGAAGTGACAAATTGACAAATATATGGGGAATATGGCAATCACATAATAACTGACAAAAATAAAATGTGACGCTATGCTCATTACTAAATCAGCAAGCAATTTTTTAAAGTAATAAACATCAATGCTGGGGAAGACACAATAAAACAGCCACATTTACATATTGGTACAATTCTTTTGAAAAGTAACTGGCAACTGTGATGAGAAAATAGCTATTTTGAGTTGCTGCCTAAGCATGTTACAGTATGACAACACTACACATGCCCAGTGGCTGGACATTTAGATAAGGACTCAAGTTAGGATTCCCACCATAATTTCCCACATTGCTTTTCTTGGAGCACCTTTTAAAATAATCATATAGAACTGAGCCTGTAAACAGTTAAGGGACTGTCACTCCAATCACCTTACAGGAGGTGCTCTCTTCTTCTCTTGACCTGGGGCAGAGGACTGCTCTGCCATCCCCCCCGCTCCCTGTGCATGCTTGCCCCCACTTCTCTCCGCCCCACGTTTCTGGGATCTCTAAGTAATAAAATCCCGTGACTTCATCTGAATGTACTGAAACTGAGCCTTCCATCAAAATAACCCCAGGAGTTTTCACTTTCCTCAGAAATTGAGGGCGCTACTTGCCAACCTTGAGTTGGTGGCTTGTGCCTCATTTAAAAGTCATAATCTGCATATTTTTAACAATATACCAATTATAGGTTTGGAGTGGGGCAAAAAAACAGTGATCAAAAACCTAAACTATTTTAACCTTTAATCTAGTAAATTCTAGGTAAATATCAGCATTCTTTCAAACAGCAAGAAAAACCAGAATGCTAAGTATCTATCATCAGGAAAGTGTGGCAGAATATTACATGACCAATACAAATATTTATGTAGTTTCTTTTTTAACTTTGAAATGGAGAAAATGCAAATACTACAAAGATAGAGTGAAAACTACATAAATGTGTTATAGAACTATGTATAAAAAACAAAAAACATAAATATGCTGAAATGCTTATATGTATATCAAGTATTTTTTATTGCCTGTTTTGTCTTTGAAAAATATAAGAGGTATAAGAAAATTGAAATAGGTGTCCAATGGTTCTAGGTTGAGTAAGAAAATGAGACAATGCAAAGTGAACTGTGAATAGGGAAGGGGAGGTTAAGAAACTGGAGGAGATCATGACATATGGATCAGAGACTGAGAAGCACTATCAGATTTCCTGAAAGCACATACAGCTTACGTTCTCTCTACATGGCTAACTGTTCCTTGGACTGTTCTCCAGCAAATCTAACCAGACAGGCTCTTTTTCTCCTAAAAACGAAACAACAACAACAAAATACGAAAAATCTTCAACAGCTGTCTGTGTCTCAGTCAGTCAGTTCAGTAGCTCAGTCATGCCTGGCTCTTTGCAACCACATGGACTGCAGCACAGCCAGGCTTCCCTGTCCATCACTAACTCCCAAAGCTTGCTCAAACTCATGTCCATCGAGTCAGTGATACCATGCAAACATCTCATCCTCTGTCGTCCCCTTCTCCTCCCACCTTCAATCTTTCCCAGCATATGGGTCTTTTCCAATGAGTCAGTTCTTTGCATCAGGTGGCCAAAGGGCAGCAGTTTCAGCTTCAGCATCAGTCCTTCCAATGAATATTCAGGACTGATTTCCTTTAGGATTAACTGGTTTGACCTCCTTGCAGTCAAGGGACTCTCAAGAGTCTTCTCCAATACCACAGTTCAAAAGCATCAACTCCTCAGCGCTCAGCTTTCTTTATAGTCCAACTCTCACATCCATACATGACTACTGGAAAAACCATAGGTTTGATTAGATGGACCTTTGTTGGCAAAGTAATGTCTCTGTTTTTTAATATGCTGTCTAGGTTGGTCATAGCTTTTCTTCCAGGGAGCATCTTTTAATTTCATGGCTGCAGTCACCATCTGCAGTGATTTTGGAGCCCAAGAAAATAAAGTCTGCCACTGTGTCCATTGTTTCCCCATCTATTTCCCATGAAGTGATGGGACCAGATGCCATGATCTTAGTTTTCTGAATGTTGGGTTTTAAGCCAGCTTTTATTATTCTCCTCTTTCACTTTCATCAAGAGGATCTTTAGTTCTTCTTTACTTTCTGCCATAAGGGTGGTGTCATTGTATATCTGAAGTTATTGATATTTCTCCCGGCAATTTTGATGCCAGCTTGTGCTTCATCCAGCCCAGCATTTCTCATGATGTACTCTGCATATAAGTTAAATAAGCAGGGTGACAATATACAGCCTTGGCATACTCCTTTCCCTATTTGGAACCAGTCTGTTGGTCCATGTCCAGTTCTAACCATTGCTTCTTGACCTGCATACAGATTTCTCAGCAGTCAGGTCAGGTGGTCTGGTATTCTCATCTCTTGAAGAATTTTCCAAAGTTTGTTGTGATCCACACAGTCAAAGGCTTTGGCGTAGTCAATAAAGCAGATGTTTTTCTGGAACTCTCTTGCTTTTTCAATGATCCAACGGATGTTGGCAATTTGATCTCTGGTTCCTTGGCCTTTTCTAAATCTAGCTTGAACATCTTGGAGTCCATGGTTCATGTACTGTTGAAGTTGTGTCTCAGAATAAAATCTAAATTCTTAATAGCTTTACTAATATGTATGATGAAGCCCTTGCTTCCCTTTACAGTGCCATCTTAAAAATTTCCAACTCCATCGCACTGTATAGTTCAAACAGAACATCTTTAATCCCTGTAATTCACCATACTCTCTTGCCATTAGGCTCTCAGAAATTCTGCATGTCCTTGCTGCCACACTCCTTTTCTTCTTCTTCCCCCAGCAAACGTTATTCATCCTCTTTATTTCAGTTTAGATATTACCTCCTGCTAGGAGTTTCTTTTTGGGGGCGGATCTTGATCTGAATTTATTAAATAAAAGAATTAATATAAAACAAAGATATGACTGGTAGGCTAACAATAACCTACTTAAGACAGACCAAGTCAAACCTCCAAGTCTTTCTTATTCTAGAGCCTAAGTTTCTTCCAACAGGTCAAAGTCACAGCTTCAAAGTCCAGACAAAACAGAGATTAAAGAAAAGTTATAAATGAAGGATGATTTGGCTAGGCTGCTATTTGTCATATAAGAAATTAGTTCTAGGTAGTGGGGAGTTACCTCTGGAACAATTCCAGAGAAAGGTTAGTTTTGTTACCTGTGAACAATTTAGTACAAGTAGATTACTCAAGGGAAATCAAGGAAATAGAAAAAAATAAAAAGCCACCTCAAGGTGTTAATAATGTGTTAAGCAGGTTAGTTTCCTTCACACTGTCAAAACTGATACAAGTGACGTTTTTCAGAAGCTCGTCTTTCAAGAAATGTCATTTTGGTTCTACAGCCCCAACTCTGTTAAGCACGTTCAGGAACCAGTTGAGATACATGCTCAATACATCCATTTATCTTTTCTATAAACCATGGCCTGATATTGTGAATTTGTTGGAAGTTATTGATGAAATCAAAATACAGAAATTAAACATACACATACAAATACTCATAAAAACAGCAAAACTAAACAGTTTTCTCCTGATGAAAACAATTCTAAGAGTATTTAAAGTACATTGTGATTTAGCAGAAAGAGCATGAGTTAAGACTATCACCAATAGTCTTATCGTGGGTAAATGATTAAATGTGTCCTCTGATAAAAATCGAAATAACATGTATTCCATATGGGCATTTTAAAGAATAGATTAAATCATGTACATTAAAGCATTTTGTAGTGCTAGATAAATATTTTAAATGTTACTCCTGTGCCTTGTATAAGAGATTCTTGGTAATTTAAAAAGGTTAGAGATGGAGATGACTGAACCCAGAGTGGCATATAATTCCTCATGTACTTATTCTCTTTAATTACACTTTAAATAATTTATAAGATTTGTTATTTATTCATTCATTTATATATGGAAAATATAATTTATCAGTAAAAAAACTTGCTGCTGCTGCTGCTAAGTCGCTTCAGTCGTGACCGACTCTGTGCGACCCCAATATCTGAATTTCAAATGGGTATCTCAAAGTCAAACATCAAATAAATCTGATGAAATACTCAATACCAGGAAATGCAGTTTTTCACTTTGTGTTATTCTGTTGCCCATAGTCACAGTTCAAACAAACAAAGAGAACACTTCTGGAAGGCTGAGGGAATTCAAACACCTGTCAAAATGCTTGCCTCAATAGAAAATAAACTGAGATTTAATGGCTTTTCATCGACAAAGGAAAAAAAAAAAAAACATCACTAAGGAAAAGTAAAGATGCCATACACCACAATAACCACTGGGAAGGCCTTTGCTTGCCAACCAAAGCCTCAGTGGCCACTGCTGCACCTGAGACACTGTACAGTGTAAGAGCAACTGGCACACAGCCACAGCTACCCACCAGTTCTGTTACTTAACCACAAGGCGCTCTGTTGTATTTTCTCATGCCAATAACAAATGATTAAAGAAAGCTGATACATGTTAAAAAAAATTTCATCTATTTACAGGTATTCTTTTTCATGGTATGGCTTTTCTACAGTTGGAAATCTTTCTGGCTTAACAAATTATACTTTGATGATGTGTTATGAGTCTCTTGCCCTGATATTAAATTTTTTTTAAAAAGCTGTAGGACAGTAAATAAGAACTTAGAAATGCATTGTAAAGACTAAAGCCTCTTTAAAACATAATAAAAGTAATCAAAGAATGACGGAGTCACCTGAAACTAGTAAAACATCTTTCTATATTAACTATGATGATACGATAAACTGATTTAATTCTAAATATAAACAACACATATCTACATTTCTTTATATTTTTCTTCAAAGTAGTCATGTTTGAGTCTTTAAGCTCTTATTCCAACGAGGCTGTCATTTGTGAAAACACCTTTGGGGGCCTTTCTTTCAAATATTACTACAAGCCAGTTTATATATAACACAAGAAAACACTCATTTTAAGCAAAAGTATTACTAAATGACATTTTGCTTTACCAAAAACTTTCAAGAATGAAGATTTTCCTACTACATTTACATAAAACATACTACACTTCCAAAAATGTACTTCTCTTAAAATGTGTCCTCAAAAGCATCAGGGTTTAAAGTAAGTACCTCACCTACAACAGTGACTCTTCTGAAGGGAACAATATTCATTTGGATACATTTACCCTTAGTTGCTTGTTTTAGAATTTTTACATGTTGTTTCATAATATCAAACCTCATAAACATATCTCAGGATTATTTCAAGGCTTATATATTTACACTAAAAGACGTGAGCCACAGTTGATTAAAAATATAACTGTTTTCATAGCAATAGATGGACTGCAGCCACTAATTGCTTCTTTTTAAGTACTATCAAGTCATAACTACCAAATTATTCACTATGTAGCAATCACTACATCCTCTTTGTTGAGTAAACCAAAGCCTTGTTTCCTAACGCCCAAGGCCACTATACTTCTATAAAGTAAGGATCACAGAAAACAAAACCACTTGAGAAATCGTCTGACTCAATTCAGAACTCCAACTCTAATCACTATTATTAAATCAAGTCTTTTTCCTTTAAACTATAGTCATGTGTATCCATAATTAAAATTGGAAATTAGCCTTAACACTATCACTGAATGATTATATATATGTAATATTTATATTATATTGTCAACAGCCTAGACTAGAGTGCAGCAAACTATAGTGTCCAATGACATGCTACTTGCAGCCTGTTTCTGTATGACCTGCAAGGTAAGAATGGTTCTTTTTGGTTAAAAAACCAAAATCAAAACAAAACAAAAACAAGAAAAAAAGAAAGCTTTATGTGGCTTTTAAAGTCTGAAATATTTACTACCTGGTCTTTTGATAAATAAGCTTGCTAACCTCCGCTTGGATAACTGATAAAGCTACCCATTCAGTCTGCAAGATAAAGATCAGTTCAGTTCAGTCACTCAGTCGTGTCTGACTCTTTGTGACCCCATGGACTGCAGCACACCAGGCTCCCCTGTCCATCACCAACTCCCAGAGCTTGCTCAAACTCAAGTCCATCGAGTTGGTGATGCCATCCAACCATGTCATCCTCTGTCACGCCTTTTCTTCCTGCCTTCAATCTTTCCCAGCATCAGGTTCTTTTTCAATGAGTCAGTTCACATCAGGTGGCCAAAGGACTAGCATTTCAGCTTCAGCATCAGTCCTTCCAATGAATATTCAGGACTGATTTCCTTTTGGATGGACTGGTTTGATCTCCTTGCAGTCCAAGGGACTCTCAAGAGTCTTCTCCAACACCACAGTTCAAAAACATCAATTCTTCGGCGCTCAGCTTTCTTTATATGGTCCAACTCCCACATCCATACATGACTACTGGAAAAACCATAATTTGACTAGATGGACTTTTGTTGGCAAAGTAATATCTCTGCTTTTGAATATGCTGTCTAGGTTGGTCATAGCTTTTCTTCCAAGGAGCAAGCATCTTTTAATTTCATGGCTGCAGTCACCATCTGCATTGATTTTGGAGCCCAGAAAAATAAAGTCTGTCACTGTGTCCATTGTTTTCCCACATGTTTGCCAAGAAGTGATGGGACTGGATACCATGATCTTCATTTTTTGAATGTTGAGTTTTAATCCAGCTTATTCACTCTCCTCTTTCACTTTCATCAAGAGAATCTTTAGTTCTTCACTTTCTGCCATAAGGGTGGTGTCATTGTGTATCTGAGGTTATTGATATTTCCCCTGGCAATCTTGATTTCAGTTTGTGCTTCATCCAGCCTGGCATTTCACAAGATATACTCTGCATATAAGTTAAATAAGCAGGGTGACAACAGACAGCCTTGATGTACTCTTTCCCAATTTGGAACCAGTCCGTTGTTCCATGTCTGGTTCTAACTGTTGCTTCTTGACCTGCATACAGATTTCTCAGGAGGCAGTTAAGGCGGTCTGGTACTCCCATCTCTTTAAGAATTTTCCACAGTTTGTTGTGATCCACACAGTCAAAGGATAAAGTACAACAATTTTTTTGAAGCAGAATCAATAAGACTTAGTGATTAATCAGACGCATGCGGTTACAAACAGGCAGAAATGAAGACTGATGTTTAGCTTTCTATTTAATAAAGAGAAGGAGGGAATATTGGGAGACAGACACTTTTCCAAACATGTATTTTGCAACTAAGGAGAAACGTTTTTTCTTGTATTAGATTCATGCTGTGAAGAGACTGATATTCTACTATAGTTAAGTGCTTATGTACAATTCTAAGATACTCACATTTAAACCTAACAATAGTCTGTTTTTGCACATGTGCATATACACTTTCTCAGGAAGCTTCCAAATATCTTTTTGAAACATAACTGTCCATACTGAAAAGTCACTTGCTACTACACAGTATTGGGGGAAAAAAAGAAACAAGCAGCCCAAAATGGAGTCACCTGTGTTAAAATCAAGACTTAATACCAAATCCAACTGCAGTTACAACCTTTTCTAGGAATGTAATCCTAACCAGTGGAATCTTCTGGTCAGTACCAATGAGATAATCATTTCCATCCTCAAAAGGAAGATGAGATAATCTGCCACACAGACACTTTTCATCCCCTATGTAAGTTACTTAAGCTTGAAATAATTTTTTATGATTTCCTTGTCTTGCCTTTAAAAATGTTCTCTTTCCATAATCCTCTGGAGCTCCTCTCTATTTATTAGACAGGATGCTGTCCAATTCATGAACTGTTCAATAAAACCAATTAGATCTTTAAAATTTACTTGGTTGAATTTCTGTTACTTTGCATAGGTAAAGGATGTGAATGCACTTTTGACCTACATCAGACAAGTAAGAAATTCTCTCAGAAGAGAAGCCAGAAAGCAGAGAAAGGACTAAACTCAGGCCTCTGAGTTGCAAATTTATGCCTATGGTGCAGGGAAAGCTGTAAATGACCAAATGTCTAAAATAATAGACATATCAGCCTCCCTCATGAAGAAACAAAGATGAGATATTTCAATAAATTCCAGTGTTTGTTGTACACTACTCTGTACAAGTACTCACTGTGCCACAAGGTACAAAGAAGAGGTTGTACCTGATCACAAGGAAGCCAGAGGATACAGTAGAGTAAAAAGAGTCTGATATATGCGCTAGACACACCAAGTCCTAAAATGTCTGATTTGGAAGTATAGAATTAAGAAAGGCTCACATACAAAGGGCTTCCCTGGTGGCTCAGAGGATAAAGCATCTGCCTGCAATGCAGAAGACCTGGGTTCGATCCCTGGGTCAGGAAGATCCCTTGGAGAAGGCAATGGCAACCCACTCCAGTACTCTTGCCTGGAAAATCCCATGGACAGAGAAGCCTGGTAGACTACAGTCCATGGGATTGCAAAGAGTCAGACACGACTGAGACTTTACTTCACATAATAAGATGCTGCCATCAGAGTTAGACACTGAAGAAAGAATGGAATTTTGAAAGAGAAAGAAACACTCTGGGCAGATGGGAGAGACTGCACAAAGATAAAGAAGTGGGGGCATTTAAAGGCATGAATAATGGCAAATGATTTCTTTTTTGGGGGGAGCATTTAAGTGCTGCAGAGTTCAGAAATTTTAATTTTACTTAATTATCATCAAAGACCTGGGCAACTTAAGATCAATAAGAAGAAAATAAGAAATCAAAGGTAATGATGCAGTTAATTTGAGAAAGATATATCTGTGTATAAGAACAGGATACCAATACAGTATACTAACACATATATATGGAATTTAGAAAGATGGTAACGATAACCCTGTATGTGAGAGAGCAAAAGAGATACAGATGTATAGAACAGTCTTTTGGACTCTGTAGGAGAGGGAGAGGGTGGGATAATTTGGGAGAATGGCATTGAAACATGTATAATATTGTATAAGAAATGAACGCCAGTCCAGGTTCGATGCAGGATACAGGATACTTGGGGCTGGTGCACTGGGATGACCCAGAGGGATGGTATAGGGAGGGAGGTGGGAGGGGAGTTCAGGATGGGGAACATGTGTACACCTGTGGCAGATTCATGTTGATGTATGGCAAAACCAATACAATATTGTAAAGTAATTAGCCTCCAATTAAAATAAATAAACTTAAAAAAAATAAAATTTTAAGTAAGTTGAGATTGAGGTGTTTGAAGCATCAATAAAAACTTATTAACCTCTAATTAAAATAAATAAATTTATACTAAAAAAAACTTACATGTGCATTATCTTAGTGCTCTGATTTATAATATCTACTCTGGTTGCTAAGAGGCTTTTTCTGTTTACTTCTTAGGTCTGATCATACAAACTTTCAATTTAATAGAGGTTTGTACCTAATATAAATAAGATATATACTCTTTATACTAGATACCTAATATAAATAAGATTTATACTCTTTATACTATACTCTGCATACTTAAGATTTAGCAAGCACTGGCTCTATTTATTCAGGAGGAAAAAGAAACCTTCACAGCAAAGTAAAACAAGGCAGAAACATGTACTGACTTGTACTTCTGCCATTTATGAAGCAATTTCCTTGTATGTCAACACAACTGTTCACAGCCCTGCAATTTTCAAAAAGAGCCCGCTAATGTGATGAAAACATTAGCACAATACAACCCAACTTCCCTGTGTGCCACTCGTTAAGGAAAAGCAGTGACCAAAAGATGAAATTCCTTTGAAGAATTTACTCCATGTGCTTCAATGTGAGCTATTTAATGTACTAAAAAAAAAAAACTCTACAAACTCAATATGAAAAGTATCACTTTCACATGCAATTCTTTTCTATTTACTTTTATATTAATAAAGTTTAACCTCTTTTCTAATAGAATAATTATTTACTAGAACTCTAGAACCTCTAGAAAGCTATATTCTTGAATTATTTTGAAAACTTCCAATATAATCCTAGCCAAAAACTACTCTCTAAACAAATTACAATATATTTTAAGAAAAAAAACCTGTCTCTAATATACTTACTCAATTTTAAGTCATGATAATCACAGTCGGCAAAGAGTAAATTCCTGCAGTTAGTTCAATCAAATGAAGACATTCACTAATGCAAAACATGGGTAAGAGGAATAACAGTGGTATTCACAGGGTTCTTAAATAAGTGACTAGATTTTAGAAAGACTTTATTTGCATTTCTCCATCTCTGCCACAGTCTGTTTGCACCAGTTTGGAAAGCACTCAATAGGTTATTTCCAAAGCGCAAATACCAGGTCAAGTTTATAACACGTGACTTACTCACTATCTATTTAAATAGCACACAGTGAGTAGGAAATTAGATTCCCCATAGGACACTGCAGAAAGCCTGAAGCCTATTCTTCAAAGAAAAAAAACGTCAAAAGGTAATATTAAATTGAAATTTTCTCAGTTACACATTAGAACCAAATGTAAATTTAGCATATATTAGATTTCAAAGTTTGAGCTTTAAGTTAAAAAAAAAAAAGAACAGTTAACTATGTTCAACATGGGCTAGCTGCTTTTTCTCAATCATGGCAAACCATTAGATTTGAAGACAGGATAAAAAAAATTTAGCCTTACTTTAAAATAGTTTACTAGTAAACTTTCTGTATACGTCTTTAATATGTCTTCATAGTCCCCATCTACTAAAGAACACTAGACTAAGACTCAGACTCAAGTTCTAGTTCTGGTCATTTTCAGACATGCATCCTCAGGCAAATTATGCCCTTTTTCTGAGCCCATCTGTAAAATCAAAGAGTTGATATTGATCATTTCTGAATTTCCTTTTATCTTAAAAACTGTGTGTTAAACCAAGGTTGGCATTTTCCTGGTAATGAGATAAGCTCTTCATTCCCTCTTCCTTCCTCACCATCACTTTTAAAAATGTAAGTTCTTATATTTGTTTAGGATCCAAGTGTCAGATTAATTTTCTATAATTATTTTGAAACAGGAAAATGATGTTCAAGTTACTATTCATTCTGCTCCTACTGTTTCTGATGTCACTTTGTGGAAATCCAAAGCAACATCAACAGTTACCAGCCTAAGTTCTAAGACAACCACAAATTCTAACACAGCTCCACAGCTCCAAACACCTCTGGATCCCAAGGCAAGTTCCAATCCCAAGGCAACAACGAATACAGAAGTGACCTCAACGATAGCTACAACCATCAGTATGAAAAGTGCAGCCACAACCATGAATAAAAAAAGTGTAGCCACAACCAAGAATATGAAAAGTGTAGCCACAACCAAGAATATGAAAAGTGCAGCCACAACCAAGAATATGAAAAGTGCAGCCGCAACCATGAGCACAAAAAATGTAGCTACAACCAAGAATATGAAAAGTGTAGCCACAATCAAGAATATGAAAAGTGCAGCCACAACCAAGAATATGAAAAGTGCAGCCGCAATCATGAGCACAAAAAATGTAGCTACAACCAAGAATATGAAAAGTGCAGCCACAACCATGAGCACAAAAAGTGTAGCTACAACCAAGAATATGAAAAATGGTGGCACCAAATTGAATCCAATGGACAGCACTCAAGTTCTTTTCTATGTTATATTTTTGTTGTTTTTTGTACACTTAGGCTGAAGTGGACCTGGACTGTCTGCATTGTTATCTCAGTTCATTACATCTGCTGAATGGCAACAAGCACACTAGGAAAATCAAATTTATTTCAACTTATTTCTGAGTAAATTATCACTATCTTAGTTTAATTTGGTTGTTTGCAAATTTTAATTGTGTAAGTTTAATCATTGCCTTAATAGGATGGCTTCCTTCCTTATAAATGCTAAAAAGAAGGCAAAACACTCTGTTTGCCTTTTAAATGTTTGTAAGACTGAGTTGCAACTTGGGGTTTTACATTAAAGGTGTAAGAGAAGAAATTGTGTTGGTGACATTTAACCAAAGTATGCCTCTGTGTGGGTGTGCATGCATGTGTATATGTGTGAAAAGGACAGGGGATTGTGGCTAGGGGTTGAGGAGCAGCATGTGTTATCCTGCATTTATTTTTTATAAATAGACAAAAGGATAAACTATAGTGCTCTACAAAACAATACACCTGTCACCATATTACATAAATGTGTAATAGTAATATGTTGTTACAATAAAAAAGACTCCAATTCTGCTAACGTTTGGAGTACAGACTACAGCTGCTCCAATGACAAAGTTATTTTACTCTGTATACACTTCTGTCTTTTACTGCAAATGGTCATTTGTCAATTTGATGCCTAGAATTCAGAATTCTTCCTTACAGAAATATACCCCATAAGTACTGGTGAGATTTTCATGCTGGTCTACAAAGATTTATTTAAGCTAAAATCCTAGTATTTAATTTTAACAGTGATAATAACCATGTGTGAACAACTCTGATTCTTACCAGTTGTGCCACCTTGAGCTTAATTCCCAACCCAGGGGAAACTCCCAAACAAACTGGTAATAAACCTATTTCAAATGAATCACTTGGGGTGTCTGTTAGATAGATTAGGCTCTACCCTGAAATTCTGATTTAGCAGCCCATGTAGGGCCTGGAGATATATGTTTCTTGATAGCTAGGTTTGTGAAGGACTAACAGCGTCTCTAAATTTCGGTTTATAAATAAGTCAGTCATTGGCAGTAATAATACCTCAGCAGGTTATTTTAAGGGTTAAATGAAAAAGTATATAATATGCACAGTCTGCCTAAGGCAGAGAAAGCACTCAGTAAATTTTAGCCATTATCATTATTACTGCTGCTGCTGCTACTAAGTCGCTTCAGTCATGTCCGACTCTGTGTGACCCCGTAGACGGCAGCCCACCAGGCTCCTCCATCCTTGGGATTCTCCAGGCAAGAATGCTGGAGTGGGGTGCCATTTCCTTCTCCAATGCATGAAAGTGAAAAGTGAAAGTCAAATCACTCAGTTGTGTCTGACTCTTCACGACTCCATGGACTGCAGCCTACCAGGCTCCTCCGACCATGGGAGTTTCCAGGCAAGAGTACTGGAGTGGGTTGCTATTGCCTTCTCCAATCATTATTACTACTAACACCCAAAAATCAACTCCAGGTATCACAATATACCTAACAGGAAAACTCTTCATTGCACTTTTAGATTTTATAGTTTTAATTATTCTGACAAAAATGTTCCTGGCAACAACTCAAACAACAGAGATATATAACAGAACTTCTGTAGCTGACCCTCTGTGTGCTCCAGTCATGCCCCTGAGAACACCACTGTGAACAGTTTAGCGTGCACATTCCCAGGCCTGTCAGTCTGTGCATATCACATGCCTGCGCACACACACACCCGTGTTCCTGTTCATCGTGCATGATAAATGTCAAGAGTCATCTTTCTGGACATTTGAAAAGCTGCACTAGAGAACTTTCTGTTACTTTTGCCAGCTCAGAATCTACTTTTCCTCATTCTGATACTGGCAGTCGAATTTCCCTTTGGGAAACCCTGCTCCCATCCCCTCCCCTCATGCCTTTCAGTTTATGCAGTTTAAGCTGCCTTCACCAGTGAGCTCCAGGGATGGGCGTATGACTCAGACCTAGAATGCCTCAGGAATTGGCAGGTGACTCAGGCCAATAAGACTAGTACTTTTGCTGTTACTACTGGGAAAGAAGCATTTTTCACTGGGTTGTTAAGCTGGGAGAACACAAACCACCACTGGGCATAGCTTAGGAAGAGCTTCCTGGGAATAAAATCAACACAGAGAAAGTAGAGTCAAGACACAGAGAAGACAGATGTTCTCCAGATGCCACTGTTCAAAGCTCTACATACAGTCATCCAAGAAGCCAGTCCATCTCTTGATCTCCTTGGGTACATCTACCAACTGATACGCTTTCTGGTTTACACAAGTGTAAATTTCATTTCTGTTACATGTAACAAGCAAAAACATACTTAACACAAAACACATTAACACATTATTCCATAATACAAACATATCATTATTTATTCAACAATTTCCTTTTGATACAAAGCTATATATTATATATATATTTGCCACTATAAATAATGCTGCAACAATGGACATGAACTTGGGCAAATTCCAGGAAATGGTGAGGGACAGGGAAGCCTGATGGCTGCAGTCCATGGGGTCACAAAGAGTCAGACATGACTGGGTGACTGAACAGCAACAACTGTCCTTGTATTTATGGGACTTTATTACAGGTCAGGTTCAAAGGTATACAGGAGAGAATAGAAGGAAAAGACTAAAAACTAAACTAGGTCAAAATTACGAAGCAACCATCATGCCTGACTTGACATGAATCTGGACTTTATTCAGGGACTCAGTGGTGCTACTTAACAAATAGAGACAGGATTAGATTTGAACTGGAACAGCCTCCAGAAGCAATGTTAAGATGACCTGGAAGTAGTTATGTGGGGTTTAGGGAGTAGGAGAATAATGCTGCATTAATACAGGTTAAAGCTAGCAAGAGTCTCAGTAATGGCAGTGGGGGGAAATGAATTCAAAAGACATTTCCAAAGTACCTAAAATTAAGCCATTAAGAACCAATTAAAAAAATAAAAAACACATACCTTAGGACATTCCTTGATAAACAAATAGCTGCTAAGTCACTTCAGTCATGTCCGACTCTGTGCAACCCCAAAGATGGCAGCCCACCAGGCTCCCCCGTCCCTGGGATTCTCCAGGCAAGAACACTGGAGTGGGTTGCCATTTCCTTCTCCAACGCATGAAAGTGAAAAGTGAAAGTGAAGTCGCTCAGTCGTGTCCGACCCTCAGCGACCCCATGGACTGCAGCCTTCCAGACCCCTCCGTCCACGGGATTTTCCAGGCAAGAGTACTGGAGTGGGGTGCCACTGCCTTCTCCAAATAGTACTAGGAGGTTATTTCAAATCACATGATTACTGGGCTAGGAGAAATATCTGACTTAGGGGCAGCCAGGAATCCACTGGCTGGCCAGGACATAGCATTAAGGGTTTTGCCAAACAGGTATCTGTAGCTGAACCATGTTCTCTTTGTGGAATTTGAACTGTGAAGTACTTAGGTAATGAAGGACTGACTAGCTAGGGCTAATGCTGAAGAGATACAGAAAGAGGAAAATCATGAGACACAGCTGAATGTGAAGCCAAGAAAGAGGCACAAGTCAGTTCCAGGACTGATGGACACCTAAGTGCTGTCTGCACCTGTTCTAACTCATGCTTTTCCTGAGGCCCACCTTCTTGAGAAAGTGAGAAGGATTTCTCTGTAAAAACTGGGCCCTGACTAAAACAGCTTTATTGTTTTGCCTAGATGACACAACTAAAATCAAGACATGGTGATTGATAATGAGGAGGATAAACGAAAGAGGGAACAGTTTTAAATGATCAGGGTTTCTAGACTGAGAAGGGATGGTGATGCTATTGAGAAAGAGAATATGGTGCAAAGAGGAAGTTGATTTGAATATACACTGAATTAAGTTTTGGACATTTCAAGTCTAAAAGGTCTGTGGACTATCTGTAAGGAGGCTGGAATCCATCATTCAAAAGACACAAACTAATACACAGTAGTCTAAGCCACAGAAACAAAGGAATAGCAGAAAGTCAAACCTAAGTGTCCTCTGACAAAGTTCACTGAATAGAGACAAGGCCTTTACTGCCTTCTCCTGCTCTTGTGCTCCTCCACAGTAGAGCGGGTCGCTCCACTCTGAGTGATCATGTGCTCAACCGTCCTGACCTGAGGCTTCACACCAGGTGACAATGAAGCCAGGAGGCACTCTCGTACGTTTAAATAAGAGACTGAAATACAGAAAGTCTGAAGCTGGCAGAGTCACAGCCCAAAACAAACAAACAAAAGAGAAAACCTTAAACATACTCTGTATGTTTATAGAACTTTATAGGTCACAAAATACTTTATGGGAGACGTACACAGGATAGTTTTTCTAAGCAACTCCCCTTCTTTAACATATGAAGAAACAGAGTCATAAAAACTAACTTGTCTAAGAAGCAGCAGAGCTGGGAACCCTCAGCACACTCAAGTCAACCTATTACATGGGTCTTTAGAATATCCCACTGATTTAATCTCACAGGTGTCTGCATCAGGCCCAAGCTACTTTCCTTTGGCCTTGTATAGTATGCAGACCACCACAGAGAAGGAATATAATCTTACACTCTGATCCTGGAGGAAAAAACCAGCTTTAAGGTTTTCCAGAAATCTTTGAAACTTGTAAATCAACAAGAATTTAAAGGGGGAGGAGGATACATGTCTACCTACCTCTCTCACCAATGTTTCACTTTTAATTACTTAGACAAAACAGGGAAAATCAAAATACACTGGTGGTATTAAAGGTTGGGATTGGTATACAAGGATGGTTCATCTCAATTGCAAAAGAAAATTAAAATCTTAGGCAATTGAGAAACAGCATCTGAGGTAAAAGTTGGAAAGAAGACTTATGGGAAGGTGAAGAGACGTTCCTCAGAACTGCTGAAGAGGAAGGCTAAGGATAAATGCAAGTTTCTATGCCCTCCTGATTCCCTAACACCCAGTTCTTGGGACTTCTTGGTTTAACAGTCTGCATCATCCCTTTAAATCAGTTTCCCACCTCCCACCTTCCTTTCGTCACTCCACTGCCACTCCTCCTCAACCTCCATTCGTTTCTTATACAGTGCCAATTTTTTTTTTTGCCATTCATGATCATTAAAAGTCTACTGATGTAATTCCTCAATTTATATTAAATTCAGGAAACTCAGGAAGATTAATTCCTACAGCCTAGTGGAATAGCAGAACTAAGAGAAAACATAGCCCCTGAGATTCCAAAGCCAGTGGTCTATTATATAACATTGTCCCTGAGGTTCAATGACCAAGAGTTTATATAACACTAAATGGGAAGAAGGAAAACTGACCAAATAATACCACAGACAAGTTCTCCAATGGAATGCAGAGTAAGGCAAGAAAGAAAAGACACTGGCAGGGAAAGGAACATGAGCATTAGACCTACTGTGAAGGAGGAGCATTTCAAGAACGGTTTCCTGGGAACTAGCTTTGGCTGAAGACAGCGCAAATAAACACAATCAATTTTTCAGGCTGTCACCTGTGCCATATCTTTACAGACATTTCCCACAGCGTCTCTGAATTATTTGTTAAATCACCCTGATGTTGCCTTGCCAGGCCTATTATTAAAAGTTCCCAGATTCTTCAAGTTTTATTCCATTACAAAAAGGTTTCTCAGTATCATATTGCAGATATCATTTAAACAGAATACGCCAGAAAACAAAAGACTGATTTTTTTTTTTTTTTTACTCTTTGTAATTAATTCACTGAAGGTAGCAAAAAAAACAAACTGATGTAATACAGGGAAGCAAATATGAAACAGGTACTATGAAAAGCAATTTATAATAGATGGAGCACCGTATGGGGACAAGATGGCTATTTACCGGCTACATTCTCCCAGGAAAACTTGTATCCAACTCTGGTAAAGTCAAACAGGAAAAATCAAACTTGCTGTCTCTCTACATTTTCTACCATTCTAAAAACTCTGGTAAGAGAAACTAAAATAGTGTTTCTTACCTCCGTGCAACATAATAAAATATAGGATTCCCAGCTTTGGAAGTCCCAGCTTGGTAGAAAATACTTAATGTTTTCAAAGCCTTGAACTCTTCTTTTTCATGTACTTGATGCCTGAAAGAAAAAAGAGCACAGTAACTCACTGACTTTATATTGTTCGTTGATATCTACAAAAGCCCACAATTGGAACAATGATAAAATATACAAAATGGCAAAATGTCTTAAAAGCAACATACTTTCTAAAGGGCAATGTGGTAACAAGCACTAAAAGTTTCAAGAAACTATTATTTGAACCTTGGACAGCAAGGAAAATCAAACCAGTCCATCCTAAAGGAAATCAGTCCTGAATATTCATTGGAAGGACTGATGCTGAAGCTCCAATACTTTGGCCACCTGATGTGAAGAGCCAACTCATTTGAAAAGACCCTGATGCTGGGAAAGATTGAAGGCAGGAGGAGAAGGGGATGACAAAGGACGAGGTGGTGGAATGGCATCATTGACTCAATGAACATGAGTTTGAGTAAACTCCAGGAGTTGGTGATGGACAGGGAGGCCTGGCGTGCTGCAGTCCATGGGGTTGCAGAGAGTCTGATACGACTGAACAACTGAACTGATTATTTGAACCATTAGGATAACAATAAGAAAACTACTGGACAGGGATATTATCATAGAATTGTTTTTAATCATTTTCCTTTCTAAACAGAAGTTTTTGAATTTTATTGATTTGTTTTTTAAGAGTTCAGTTTATGCACCTTTCCTTTTCCTGGTTTACTGATTTTGAATGAGTGAGGAAAGTCCCTATGTTCTTTATGGGGGTTTATCCTCACAAATAGTGTCTCTTCTTCCAGATGGTTACTTACTGGTACAGTTGTACCAATACAATTTATTAAAAGGCCATTCTAATCTCCCTGATTCTGAGTACTACTTTTATATTTCAGTTCAGTCGCTCAGTCATGTCTCTTTGCGACCCCATGAACCGCAGCACACCAGTCTTCCCTGTCCATCACCAACTCCCGGAGTCCACCATAACCCATGTCTATTGAGTCAGTGAAGCCATCCAACCATCTCATCCTCTGTCATTCCCTTCTCCTCCTGCCCTCAATCTTGCCCAGCATCAGGGTCTTTTCAAATGAGTCAGCTCTTTGCATCAGGTGGCCAAAGTATTGGAGTTTCATCTTCACCATCAGTCCTGCCAATGAACACCTAGGATTGATCTCCTTTACAATGGATTGGTTGGATCTCCTTGCAGTCCAAGGGACTCTCAAGAGTCTTCTCCAACACCACAGTTCAAAAGCATCAATTCCTTGGCATTCACTCAGCTTTCTTTATAGTCCAACTCTCACATCCATACATGACCACTGGGAAAACCATAGCCTTGAGTAGACGGACCTAGGTTGGCAAAGTCATGTCTCTGCATTTGAATATGCTATCTAGGTTGGTCCTAACTTTCCTTCCAAGGAATAAGTGTCTTTTAATTTCATGGCTGCAGTCACCATCTGCAGTGATTTTGGAGCCCAAGAAAATAAAGTCTGACATTGCTTCCACTGTTTCCCCATCTATTTCCCATCAAGTGATGGGACCAGATGCCATGATCTTCGTTTTCTGAATGTTGAATTTTAAGCCCACTTTTTCACCCTCCTCTTTCACTTTCATCAAAAGGCTCTTTAGTTCTTCTTCACTTTTCTACATAAGGGTGGTATCATTTGCTTTTCTGAGGTTATTAAAATTTCTCCCGGCAATCTTGATTCCAGCTTGTGCTTTCTCGAGCCCACTGTTTCTCATGATGTACTCCGCATAGAAGTTAAATAAGCAGAGTGACAATATACAGCCTTGACGTACTCCTTTTCCTATTTGGAACCAGTCTGTTGTTCCATGTCCAGTTCTAACTGTTGCTTCCTGACCTGCATACAGATTTCTCAAGAGGCAGGTCAAGTGGTCTGCTATTCCCATCTCTTTCAGAATTTTCCACAGTTTACTGTGATCCACACAGTCAAAGGCTTTGGCATAGACAATATAGCAGAAATAGATGTTTTTCTGGAACTCTCTTGCTTTTTCCATGATCCAGCAGATGTTGGCAATTTGATCTCTGGTTCCTCTGCCTTTTCTAAAACCAGCTTGAACATCTGGAAGTTCACGGTTCAAGTATTGCTGAAGCTTGGCTTGGAGAATCTTAAGCATCACTTTACTAGTGTGTGAGATGAGTGCAATTGTGTAGTAGTTGGAGCATTCTTTGGCATTGCCTTTCTTTGGCACTGGAATGAAAACTGACCTTTTCCAATCCTGTGGCCACTGCTGAGTTTTCCAAATTTGCTGGCATATTGAGTGCAGCACTTTCACAGCATCATCTTTCAGGATTTGAAAGAGCTCAACTGGAATTCCATCACCTCCACCAGCTTGGTTCATACTGATGCTTCCTATACTTTTATACTTATACACTTAAATATATTTAAATACAGTTTTTAAAAGGGCATGGTTTAATTATTATATATTCTGCTCAACACAGTGTCTTTAAACTGAAGATTTATGTCATTTACTAGCCCTGGAAAATTCTCATCTGTTGTCTCTTCAAATATTACCTCTTCACTACTCTTTAAGCTCTATTTATTAGATATGTTGGAACTTCTCATTCTATAACCTCCATCTCTTAAACTCTTTCATATTTCCCATTTCTTTATCTCTGTGTGTAAAAGTCCATGGAATTCTCTAGGCAGAATACTGGAGTGGGTAACCTTTCCCTTCTCCAGGGGATCTTCCCAACCCAGGGACTGAACCCAGGTCTCCAGCATTGCAGGTGTCTTCTTTACCAGCTGAGCCACAAGGGAAGCCCAAGAATACTGGAGTGGGTAGCCTATCCCTTCTCCAGCATATCTTCGTGATCCAGGAATCTAACTGGGGTCTCCTGCATTGCAGGTGGATTCTTCACCAACTGAGCTATCAGGAAAGCCCACATACTAAATAATTTGCTCCAAAATTCTCTTCTAGCTATGTATATGTTTAAAAATATTTTTAATATACATTTTCTTTTACCTAGTATTCCTATGTTTCTTGAGGGTGGGAGAAGAGGCTATAGTACCTCAGTTCATCATGCTGCTGCTACCAAGTGAGCATTTGCTTAATATTAATGGAGACAACATAGAGCATTTGAGAAGGGAAATAGGTACACATATGTATGGATAAATGACTAGGAAGCTATCTGCTAAATGTTAACTGAATTATTTCTAAGAGGTGAAATAACTGAAAATTTTTCCCTTTTTAGATTTCTATGTTTTGATTAATTTAACAATTATTAGTTTATAGTTGACAACATTATAAAGCTACTTCCATTTTTTAAAAGAAAAATGAGTCTCAGGGAGCATCAGCGGAAACTTAGAACAAAAATATCATTTAATGCCTATGAAACACTTTATATATACACCAGATATTGTTCTAAGTATCTTACACATATTATATCATTTAGTGTTGACTATGCCAAAGCCTTTGACTGTGTGGATCACAATAAACTGTGGAAAATTCTGAAAGAGATGGGAATATCAGACCACCTGGCCTGCCTCTTGAGAAATCTGTACACAGGTCAGGAATCAACAGTTAGAACTGGACATGGAACAACAGACTGGTTCCAAATAGGAAAAGGAGTACGTCAAGGCTGTATATTGTCACCCTGCTTATTTAACTTCTATGCAGAGTACATCATGAAAAAAGCTGGACTGGAAGAAACACAAGCTGGAATCAAGTTGCCAGGAGAAATATCAATAACCTCAGATATGCAGATGACACCACCCTTATGGCAGAAAGTGAAGAGGAACTAAAAAGCCTCTTGTTGAAAGTGAAAGAGGAGAGTGAAAAAGTTGGCTTAAGGCTCAACATTCAGAAAACGAAAATCATGGCATCTGGCCCCATCACTTCATGGGAAATAGATGGGGAAACAGTAGAAACAGTGTCAGACTTTATATTTTTGAGCTCCAAAATCACTGCAGATGGTGACTGCAGCCATGAAATTAAAAGACGCTTACTCCTTGGAAGAAAAGTTATGACCAACCTAGACAGTATATTCAAAAGCAGAGACATTACTTTGCCGACTAAGGTCCGTCTAGTCAAGGCTGTTTTTCCTGTGGTCATGTATGGATGTGAGAGTTGAACTGTGAAGAAGCCTGAGCACTGAAGAATTGATGCTTTTGAACTGTGGTGCTGGAGAAGACTCTTGAGAGTCCCTTGGACTGCAAGGAGATCCAACCAGTCCATTCTGAAGGAGATCAACCCGGGGATTTCTTTGGAAGGAATGATGCTAAAACTGAAGCTCCAGTACTTTGGCCACCTTATGCGAAGAGTTGACTCATTGGAAAAGACCCTGATGCTGGGAGGGATTGGGGGCAGGAGGAGAAGGGGACGACCGAGGATGAGATGGCTGGATGGCCTCATGGACTCGATGGACGTGAGTCTGATTGAACTCCGGGAGTTGGTGATGGACAGGGAGGCCTGGCGTGCTGCGATTCATGGGGTTGCAAAGAGTCGGACACAACTGAGCGACTGAACTGAACTGAGTGTTCAAAAGCACAGAGGATTGTTTTGTAGGAAGGTGGGGTCTTAGGTTAAAAGGACTAATAAAGAAGTTTTGTTTGAAAAATGGAAAAATGGCAAGGACATCCTTATTAATGCTGAATAAAACATAGTTTTATATGTCTATATAATTTTCAACTAAGTAACATGAAAATTTTGTATTGAAAATATTCCTTTAATTACATAGAAATAAGTCTGAATGACTGAGTGACTGAACTGAACTGAAATATCTGTTACACAGGAAAATGTAACAGAACTAAAGATAACAACTAAGCTTGAAAGGAGATTGTTACATATTCTTACATTCTTTTAACGATATCAAAAAATTGGAGTCATGCACAAAACTATCATCTGTATGTAATATGACTAATAACAGGTACTCACAATCCATGGAACATTATATAAAAATCATTAATATGATTTAAACTTTAGAATGTCATATTCTGTTCTTTTCTTTCTGCTTCTGGCACATACTATGAACAAAACACTTAACCCACATTCACTATGAAGTACTAAGTGACTAAGTGTAAAGTACTATGAAAGGTACTTTAAAAGACTAAAGAATTCTGCAAACTATCTTCACTGTAACAACACAGAGGTGAATGTCTAACGGTGAGGATCCAAATCTCAATGAGATTCAAAACAAATGTCCACAGAAAGAAATTTTATAGCCATATTACCATATTTCTGACCCTCAGTCTAAAAGTTGTTTAATTTACTTCCAGGAGACTTCTGAAAAATTTTATTATGTGATAGAAAGAGTTCAGCCCTTAGAACCAAAGGACCTACGACTTAGGATGGAATCTTAGGCAAATTACTCACTTTGAACTCTATTTTCCCAATAATTATAATATGAAAATAATGTTATCTACCTTCCTTTTAACTATTAAGTGCAAAAACAACTCAAAATAACATGACATAGTACTATTCAACAAGATGTTGTTATTTTTTACAAGAAAATCAACCACGAAACAAAGCGTATTTCAACAATATATAGGGTAAAGAGAAAAGTGGGACCCCAAAACATGGCAATGTGGTTATGAAGTACATCTTTCCCAATAATCCTCTGTGAAATATACAAGCATATCTAATAAGTGGCCTGGAGGTAAAGCTTGCAGCTCAATGAAAAAGACAGAAATGATCACGTCAAGGTGGTACTTTACCTAGTCATAAATTCCTCAAACTTCGAACTGGTAAGGTTAAGGCTGGACCAGTGTGTATGGCCACAGGTTTGTGCTCTGGAGGACCCAGGTATGCAAGCAGTGTTGCCATTTTATCAAAAGGTCGTCTTCCAACAGCTTTGTGATCCCTAGATATAGGAAACTACTTAGGAAAAAAGTAGTAGTTCACATGTAGCAGAACACATTTCTTCATTTTTTTTTAATTGGAGTATAATTGCTTTATAATGTTGTGTTAGTTTCTGGTGTACAACAAAGTCAATCAGCAGGATGTATACATATCCCTCTTGAACCTCCCCATCCCACCTCTGGAGGTCATCAGAGCACCGAGCTGAGCTCCCTGTGCCCACAGGAGCTTCCCATAGCTATTTTCCACACACAGTAGGGTATATAAAAACACGTTTAGATTGTTATTGGCTGCTTTTCTTTTTACTGTCCGGTGGTGGTTCCTGCTCACTTGTAAACAGCACCCAAGAGACCTCAGGGGTTTTAAGTATAACTGAGACATCTTAGAAATAGGACCATTACTCAAACTAAAAAATTTACATAAAATTTCATTATGTTCTAGTATTCTTAATCTATTACCATTAAATAGGCAACCAGTAAGTAAAAATAACATTCTAATCCAGTTTTTCTCAGGATGAAAAGAATTCATTTGGAGAGACCACTATTTAGGAAATGGACATAATGTCCCTGATATCAGATTTCTGCTTAACCAGGGTAAATATGAATTTTCAACAACTATTAAACATTTAAAACTGAAGATAACAAGATACTATTTTACAAACATCAAACTGACAAAAAAAAATTATGACATTTGCTAATGCCAATTTTGGTGAAGAAGTGTACACTGTACTCTCACATAGTACTGTCAAACATAAATCAGTATGTACACTATGAAAAATAATGTGGTGATATCTAGTAAAGTTGAGGCTGTGTATACCCCAGAACTCAGCAATTATGCATTTGAGTAATTCACAAGGAAACAAATGTGAAGAATATTTATTACATTACCATTTAAAATAATGAAAAACAGGAAACCCTAAATATCCATCAATTAGGAAGACGAAAATAAACTGTGATATAGCCATTTGATAAAATACTAAGATAAGTTAAATAAATGGTAAATCTCAAATAGAATAATATATGAAGAGACTATATTCTGTGTATCATTGCTATAAAGTTTTAAAACACACAAAACTGTTTTATATGTACCTCTTATACCTGTACTTTTCTTTTTCTCGTCAGTTACACAAGAGAGAAGTTGTATCTTTTTCTCTCCCAGAAATAAAATGTTATAAAGATCTGAAGTAATTCAGCAAAATAAAAAATGTTAAAACTAGGCACTAGACATGGGTTTCTGTTATATTATAGTCAACACATTTTTGTATGTTTGAAATGTGTCTTTTAAAGAAAAATTGATAAAAAATTAGTATTAAAGTACGTGAATATGTACTTAAGTCATATAAGTTTGTATTTTAAAAGATGCATATAAAAGAATGTTTGCATTTAAAAGTTCCACTTTAAGTGCCACACAGATGAAGCATTTCTTTCCTTATGGTCTACTTTTCCTATGAATAAGCAAACCATTTTTATTGGAATTTAAAAATAATCTGGACTCATTTGACCTTTGTAAGAGAACTCATACATAAGAATCTGGGCCACTGTAAACATATGTAACGATTATAGAAAGGACAGCATATAATTCAGGCTACAAGAGACTTTAACTAAAAACAGCTATTTTTCAATTATTAAGTACTGCCTATGTAAAAATTCATTTGCATGTACTTCAGAGTATCACAAATGGGATTACTATAGAATTGCAATAGAAGAGCAATGTTTTAACCTACTCTAGCGTTCTTGCCTGGAGAATCCCAGTGACAGGGTAGCCTGGTGGGCTGCCGTCTATGGGGTCGCACAGAGTTGGACACAACTGAACTGACTTAGCAGCAGCAGTAGCAGCAGCAATGTTTTAATTATTAACTTCCTAAGAATTATGCTGGGGCTTCCCTGGTGGCTCAGAGGTTAAAGCGTCTGCCTCCAGTGCGGGAGACCCGGGTTCGATCCCTGGGTCGGGAAGATCCCCTGAGAAGGAAATGGCAATCCACTCCAGTATTCTTGCCTGGAGAATCCCATGGACGGAGGAGCCTAGTAGGTTACAGTCCATGGGGTCGCAAAGAGTCGGACACGACTGAGCGACTTCACCTACCTACCTACCTAAGAATTATGCTGCTCTTTAAATTCAGATGCCAAGACTCATTTGACCTAGTAAATTTAAACTTCTCTGTGGCTTGTTGTAATATTACGTTTGCAAGCCAGAAAAAATCCAAAAGGCTAATTCGTGATTTCACAATTTAATTTTTTGTTTCCTTGGCTGGATTCTTAGTTTCCCCACAAGGGATCAAACTCAGGCCCCAGCAATGAAAGTGAGGAGTCTTTTCATAACCACTAGACTGCCAGAGAATTCCTTCTTAGCTTTAGTATTTTTTTAAAAAGTCTACAACACCTACATAGGTTTCTGATCAATTAACATGACTTAAGCTTTTGCCTATATATTTTTAAAGGTCTACATTACTGTTTAAAAATCATAATTCTTATTCTAAGAAGATACAAAGTAAAAGGCATTATTCATGACCAATACTTTTATCAATTTAAATTTAAAGTGAGAGTTTTCAATAATCCCATGACTGAGAAATCTTACCTGTTACTGGAAAGATACTGGCCAATTTTCTCTTGATTATTCCATAGTAGACGATGTAAAGCAAGCACATTGCCATCGCTGATGAAGGAAAGACTATGATTTACAGCATCACTTGTAGGACAATCAGATGCTATATCAAGGAAAAACCTTCAAAAATGCAAAGTTATTAGAATTTCAAAAACCAGGTATACTCATAACTATGTTTGAATTAAATTTATGTAAAGTAACTCTGAAATTACTGATATTACAAATATGGAGGTTTTATTCACACATGTAACTATAAACAAAACAAGAAGAGACAAGGAGAAACCTGGTTTTCCATTTGATACCTGGCTTTAGCTTCAAAGTAGGCTCTGAAGTCAGACAACAAAATGTGGGTAGATGAGAATTTATCAGTACTTTACAGATAAGAAATGGAGGCCCAGACAAGACAAAAGACCTCCCCAAAGTTATACAGCCGGTTAGGTCAAAGTCAGGATCAGGACCTTTGTTCTTTTAACTTTCTATGGGTAGTCAATCATTCTGTGGATAGACATGGAATGTGAATCCTATGCTGACATTCACTTTTTTTCCAGTATGATTTACAGTCCAATAATATAGCTTTTGAATTCCAATCAGAAAGAAGTTAGTATGAACTATAAGGAAAAATTAGAAGAGTTGTAGAAGTCAAATCAATTAGATTCACACTGTATGAAAAGTAGAATTCTTTCTCATAAGTTATCTCATTTGTTTCTCTAAAATCAACTCATAGTTAAGTACAGTATTAAACCTACTTTACCAAATCAACAACTCAGAGATAAAAAGAAGCAACTAGCTAGTTATGGGTACCAAGTAGAACTCAAGTTTTCTAAAATCACAAAACTTCCAACAGTTGTCCAGTTACTAATGAACAAAATCTTACGCATTTGCTTTACTTGGTTTAAAGAGTAACCTTTTAGTTTACATACATTTCCAAATTAAAGTATCAAAAATATTCTAACATCAAAAAATTGTGATTATACACTATAATGCATTATCTGTACCAGTTTGGTTTTAGTTTTTACTGAAGAAATCTTTTTCCTTCTACCTCTCTTCCATCTTGTGGTAAACTCAAATCCTTTACTTTAGTAGCTATGTCAAACATCTCTCTTGGTTTTTAAATATGGAAATCACTACCAAATTATAAAGAATATCACTTTACTTCATTAATGTCTTTTATAGTGAAATAAGATTAACTATGTTCTTGACCTCAAGAGAAAAAAACCTACAAAGGAGTTCCATCTAGATCAAGTACATGGACTTAAGTGAAACTGAAAGTATCTGATCCAAACAGAGCAATTGGCTAAGTAGCAGGCTGCTCACCTTCGCGCTGCATCAAAGTTGCTTTTCACAAAATCATTAAAAGGCCGCATATGCTCTTCTTTTGTGAAAAGGACATGATTGGCAATACTTGAAGTATCTAAACAATAAAATAAGGTTATAAAGGATCTGATTATTTATGAGATCTACACATCCATATAACTCTAAAAAATATTAATTTTCTCACTGATACAATTTCTATTGATGCTTAAAATCAGTTATTGATCATTCTGTTTCTATGCTTTCCTAAATATAATTATATAAACACATATACATTTATGCATATAAAAACAGACATGAAAAATTTAATGTATTTAAAAAAATAATATAGTATACATTTTGTTTCCCATTTCAGAATTTCCAAAATGATTACACAGAAAACCATCTTCAGAAGACATTTGCTAAAATATTTTCAAATGATAAGATGTTCCATCAGTATCAGCCTCATGAATTTCTTTATCATATAAAGAAATAAAAATAAAACAAAAGCATGTAAGGGAAAACCACAGGGCATTTCAAAAATTAAGAGTGAGTACAGTGAATAAAAAAACTGAAAATTTATGGAAAAGAAATTTTAAATAGTTATATTATCAAAATGATTCTTCACCTTTGACATTAACTTCAAGCCCCTTTCGATTCTAGCCGGTGGCTTTTTATCTAAAATCCCTGCTTCATATGGTGAGACAATGGCAGGATTGATAAATCTGAGAAACATGGCACTTCCTACTGCACCGATGCTGTTCTGAGGGAAACGCTGGCTAACCACCTAAAAACAAGGAATTGAGGATTGAGTACATGGTTTGAATTAAAACAAGAAAATGGGAAGAAAGAGTTCAAAAGTCAAATTTTGCACAAAGAATCTGAATAGACCAGTCCTTGTAAACAATACATTTATAATTTTTCCTACTCCCAAAATATCGGTAAACAAAAATTTATCCTCAATTCTTGCCCTCTATCATTTAAAATCACAATGAAGGTCTCTAAGGGAAAAAACAAAAAAAAAGTCTCATAGATGAGTTCTGAAGAAGAGATCTGAAAAAAGATATTAATTTTATCATCATTGTTTATACTGCAGGTTTGTTGAGCAACAAAAGCAGAATAACTTTTCACACAAAATTATCATATTTTACCAAGATTAAGAGACACGAGAGTGTGGTCAACTCTTGTAAGGCAGAGCTAAGTGTTCAACAGCATATTACTGAAAAATCCAATACCTAATAGTAAGTACTTACATTTTGTTGTATACCAGGTACAATTGAATTTCTTGAGCAAAATGCTTGCCATATACAAAATAAAACTTAGTTTTCTTAGATTCCTATCAAGAGAAAAAACTTACTTACAAGTAACGTTATTGCCAGTTCTTTTTCTTCATCAGAATGCTTTATAATATAAGGACCTACTTATTATTTAAACCATGGAGGAATGGGGATTCTTGGGGACTTAAAAGAAAAAGGGATCCCACCAGCCTAAAAGAGAGAATCCTCATGAGTACCTCAATTTGTAATTCTGTCAAATAAAAAAAGTTAAAGATACAAGAATTGGTTGCCCACACTGAAAAATAATGTGAGCCCAACATTTCACATGGATTTATTTTCTTTTTATAAAATATTCCACTTTCAAGGCAAATTAGACTGGGAAAGTGCTATGAAGCTGGCTCAGCTCCCATCTCTCCTAGTAGGTCCTGTTTTAAATTAACATGTGAAAATTATATTATTCTGAAATTCACTTTTTTTTACACAGATAACACACATATTTACTTTTAAAGAACACTCATGTAACATCTAAACCGCTACAACTATTCATGCTTAGCGTGGTTAACTGCTGCTTAAAGCAGTGCTGACTAACGACAAGGCCACAGTACACCAACTCAATATTCTGGGATTTTGAGGATAAAACTGCATTTCAAAGGCTATTGCGGGGAAATGAGAAAATACGACTTAGGTGCAGAATCTCACAGAGCTCTAGTTTTCTTCACACTGCCTCAGTAAAGTAACACTTCTTTTCATGAATTCACACAGCTCATGAGTCCAGATTATAACTCTGGAAAAGAGTAAGAATTATTTCACTTCATTCTATTTTTTTCAGTGCTTCATGTGGTATACATTTAAATCGTGTTCTTGTTCACTGTCTAAAATCCAAAATAATTTTCAATTATATTTGACAGGAAGTCAGTAAAATTAAGACTTTAGAGAATGATTTTCTAAGCTAAGAAAATCTTTGTGAGAGGTGATAGTAGGGGTGAGCTATAATTAATACATTCTCACCTTCCTGTGTACTGCACAGCTCAGGAAGCTGTCTTGGTGTTACAACTCTGAGTGCTATGCTACTGCAAGAAGGACGACGACCTTACACTTCGGTCAGAGGAACTGGTGAAGGAAGTTCAATACAGCAGCCTTAGCAGACTGGCTTTAAAGCCTAAATACTGTTTTATAGCTATTTTTAGCTAAAATACAGTTTTAGAAACAGAATTAAGAAGAAAATTCAAGCGCTTTCACCACTGTTGTACTGTGTTTAACCTTCTGGGGAGTAGGAACAGAAAAAAATGTTTATTTTCGCACAGATAAAATTCTTCATCTAATTTCAGAATGTTCACAGACCACTACTGCTACTGTTTTCTTTAGAACTCACAATTTTTAATCTTAAAACATAAAAAAAAACAGATCAACAAACCTAGAAATTTTTAAAGCTTTTCAGGAGTGAGCTAGCAAAAAGAAAGGGAATTAAAAACTGGTTTATATTTCATTGCAAAAGGGTTGTTTTAAAAGAATAGCTTATGTTCAGTTTAATCCACTAAAATCCTTGGAAGGTTTTTAAAGAAGGGAAAGTCAAGAGTTTGGTTTCCAAAGAACTGATTAATTATAAAATACTAACCTGCTGAGAAAGTGTCTCAAAAAAAATCAATCACTTATATGCACATGGAGAACTCTTCAAATGCATTTTTAGAGTAGCTATTTACTCGCTTTTTCCAGGAGAGAAAAGTATTTAAAGTGTGACTCACATTTATACCTGAGGTTTACTCAATATTACTCAATCTCAGAATTTAACGACTGTCTGAGGGAATCATTTCCCAAAAGAAATATTGTAAAACTTACGAAAGGTACTACACCTTCACTATCTTCCACATCTTCAAAAATCATTCATGTCAGAACTCAGAGTATCACACTACAAGAACACACCTTTTTTCACATGTCATATAATTATGTATCTCATCAGTGACAGTATATTTTGGGAATTAAAATCTGATAAAACAATCAATATCTATTAAAATGCTCAAAAAGTTTTATGAATCAAAAAACTTCTTTTCCTGTCACCACTAATTAACATCAGTATAATTTTACCTCATAACATATACATACTGAAAATGTTTTTATTTTTAACCTGTAAAAATCAAATTTATATCCAAAAAACCTGCAGCATAAAAGGTCAAAGTAGAGCCAGTCTGTATGCAGAAGCCATTATCAGTCAAATGGCCCTTTTACTTTCCCCCACTCATAAAAGGTGAACCACAGGTTACAAATAAATATAGTCATACACTATACATCAGCAAGAGGATCACAACCCATCCATCTTTAATTATCTACGTGAGTTAGGTTAATAATGTCAAAGGAGATCTAATCATACAGTACATGTTTGAGTTTAATAAAGAGAATTATCTATGACTACACAGCTACATAATAGAAGCCAGAACCTTCTCTATATATTTTAAATATTCTAATCTATGGTACATAGACCCCAAAACAAAGTTAACTTGCTTTTAAAATGATCATTAGATTCAGTTACACCAACAACTCCATAAACCAACATTTTAGGTTTATAATAACTACACAGTCTTCACACTTCAGAATGTGTTCTAAAATATCCACAAGGACCTCATAGCACTTGTGCTGAGAAATGCATTCCAAAACTTGGTGTTACCCAGAAACATTTTTTTGAAATCTGAAAATAACACTAGTAGAAAAAAACATTTCAAGGAACAACTGTAGATAAAATCTTAATAAATAAAGCAATGTTAGGAAGGCTAGAAAACATGCTCCAGAAACAGAGAAAGCCTGAATTTTAATTTATGTAATATACTACAAAATGGCATTAGTAAACACTGAACAAGAGTGTTAGAAACAGTAAATTAATTTCAACAGTGATGGTGTATATTATGTTAAATCCACATACGCTGAGAATTAGAGGCTGAAGCATTAGAAAGAAATGTTTTTATTAAGCAAGATGGCTATCCAATCCAATCTATTTGCTCACAGCTGACCAAATTTACGTAACATACCCAAAAAAGAATCTCCTGAATGTACATAAAAGCATAGGTTTCTAAATTTTAATTTAGTTCTGAATTTAAAACAAATTTACTAAAGGTAAAGCTCAGACGAAATGAAAGGTGAAACCAGATGAATACTATATACTAAATTTTACCTTTTAAAGTAAACTATCTAAAAAAAAAATAAATAAAAAAATAAACTAAACTATCTATGGGACTCCTGCAGGTTTTCTTTACATCTTTCTCTACATTCATTTGGATTATATGAACAAAGGTAATACTGATAAGGATCAGTCATACTGACAGATAATGGCAAATTTTAAATGAATGCATGTTAATATTTTAGACACATTTCATCCGCCAGAAGAAAATAATTATGACTACCATAATTTTCTTCCTTTTAAATTAGGGCAAGTTTACAGAAGCAGGTAGTACATGCGTATCATGTTTGCAAATGAGGTGTCTCTATAGACCCACTGCTTTTCTTTATTTCAAAAGTACTATATTCTCAGTCCCAATAGCTTATAAAGATTTTCTCTAAGGTAAAAGTGGTTTTGTTTCACCATAAGAATTTTTATAAGCTAAGAACAATTATCTAAATCCTGGCTGAGACTGTCCAGATAAAAATCTAAGTAAAAAATAAAATTTAGCTACTTTTAGTTAAGATTTAGAAAGTGACAGTTTCCTTCTATGTACTTCTAGCAATTAAGAAAAACTTTCATCTCTAGTCAAATCACTCACATTACCCGCAAACAAGAAGCAAGAATGAAGAGAGTCAGCATTTCCTAAGGCCTTGAAATTAAGTTTCTTTTGCATTCATTTATAATTTTTAAAATAACAATAATAAAATTAGACCAGGGATATCAAATGCACCAAATGCCCCCAAAATGCCTTTGGGATAAATCAAACCAAAGGAACACAGAGATGTTTCAATGTAACTTATTCCAGGGTTAATTGAAATGAAAGCTATTTTGTGCCAGAATTAGTAGAATGATTTTACAGTGAAGGTCAAATAGGCTGAAGTGAAGATGTTCTTAACAAACAGCAAAAGATTTTTTGTTTTGCTTTGAAAGAAACAGCTAAAAAAAAGTTCTCCAAACTTACTGATTTTTTGTTTTCCTTTTTTTCTTTTACTGTAGCTTTATTCAGTAGGGAGTGGCAAGTTGCCTACAGAACAGAGATGAGCACAAACAAGTCACAGCACCAACTACATACAGCAACAAAATCAATGTTGGCTTGTACATAAAATTACACGATCAAAATGTAACACAAATGGAATCAACAAAAAATTAGAAATCAACTGAATTTTGAGGGACAAATTTTACTTCTGGATTTTAATCTTTATTATGTCTTTAAGCCAAAGCACTAAATAAATAGCAAGAAATGTGGAGACAATCATATCTACTATTTCTGGCTATAAATCACAGAAAATTTCTCCTCAAATGAACTGAGGATTTAATATTTACATTTCAGTTAATTCCTAGCTTTTGATGAATTTTATATAAAATTTTCATTACAAGTAGATCATACTCTAAAAATACTTCTATGTGTCTACATAATTTTTCTTGATTTACATATATTTATATATACTTCTCTGTGTATCCTTCAATTGACTTAAAAGTTCTTTTTTCAATAGTTGATACTGAACTCATAATACTACTGATTAAAAAATAAACACTAAATGACTAAATATAATAGAAAAATACACTTTAGAGTTGACTTAAAAGTCTCTCTCTTTTAAGAAAGATTACTCTTAAAATTTCACTTATTTTTGTCTGCAGGCTGCTTCCTGAAAACGTTCTAACCAGAGAAGGTTAAAAGCTCTGCAACATTTGGGAAAAGAATGTTATCAGCTCAACTAGAAATAAGCATTAATATCAAAGGGAAGAAACTGCAGAGAAAATCATAGAATAAAACTAAGCCTGCTTAAAATTTTTCACAGATTTGACCGTTTATCAGAATGCTCAAACAAAAAAACCATCATCAAAAAGCCTCTCAAATCCAGAGACATACTGGTTTCAACTCTCAAGAGTCACTTCAAGGCCAAGGAGCTCTATTAAAATTAAAAGATGGACACATACACACAGCTATATTTGAAATGGACAACCAACAAGGACCTGTTGTACAGCACAGAGAACTCTGCTCAATGTTCTGTAGCAACCTGGATGGAAGGGGAGTTTAGGGGAGATGGATACATGTATAGGTATGGCTGAGTTCCCTCACTGTTCACCAGAAACCATCATAACATTGTTAATCGTTGCTAACAATAATCGTTTTCTCTCTCCCAACAAAATATTAAAAGTTAAAAAAATTACTTTTAAAATATTTTGAAAACAAATTAGAATTCTTCAATCTACCATACAAGGTATTTTATTCCAGGATTTCTGTGATTCAACACTATAACCTGAGATTTAAAGTTAGTTTGATTTGCACATCCATCCATCCATTCATTCATCCAAGTAGTTACTGCGCACCTAATTGCTAGATACCCATTCTAAGCACTGGAAGATAGCAAACAAGAATACACAGTCCTTATCTCAAAGAGCTTTGATTCAAACTTTAGACTAAAAGCACTAGTAACCCAATTTATCACAAAAATGCAGTTTTATACACTTTTTGTTTTCAATCATGGTATACAACCAGCAATTATAGCCTTAAAATTTTTCTGTAAACTACTGTTTGGAGAAGCAGATTTGCCAGGAAAAGATGACATTTGTTTAGAATTATATTTAGCTCTTTCTCAGAATTCTCTCACCACAACTTAGGAAAATATCCACTCTGGGAATACTTTCTCATTATTCCAAAACTATCAGGATGAAAGTGGAAATAAACACATGAAAAAATGTCTCAGTTATAAATCTAACACATGGCCATTCCGATATAACCTTAACCCAGACCGCTAAGTAAAGAGGCATATAAAATGAAAGAGCTAGGTAAAGTATGGTTTTAAAAAGGTTTAACAGTCAAAAATACTAACTCCAGTAAAAGACCTAAAGCTCAGAGAAATTTATTAGCCAGCAATGTACTCACATAGCTTTCAAATTTTCCCTAGCAGGTCCCAAAGCAGGAGACATATTTACTAGAGGGAAAAAAAAACAATGGACTACTATCCCTCCCAACAGAACATAAAAGTACAAAGGTACCATTATGTTACTGCCAAAGAAAAAAGGGCAAAGAAAAGCCACAAGATGGAAGATGAATAAAAATAAAAGAGAAAACTAAGGGGAAAAACTATATTTGCAAGGAGACTCAATGAAAGAATATCTTGAGATCTAAGTTTATTTTTCTTTTTTAGTTAGCAAATGTAAAATTTCCCATTATCAGTCACTTATTAAAAAACAAACCCTTATTTATAAATAACATAGCACATCTATCCTCTATAGTACTGTACATTCCAATAATAAGTTTATCCAACAATTCCAAAAACTGTACTAACATTTAAATAATATTCTTAAGAAGAATAATTGTATGTGAAATTTTAATATAATGATTTGGGTCTGTTGTAGTATGGGATACTGTATTATGGAATGTTTTAAAATGCACAACACATAGTGGTTAATAAGCCACCAATTATCACCTGGCTTTATTTTCTGCATTATTTTTACTACCTCCTTCCCTTCCTAACTATGAAAGTTGGCAAGAATATTGTTTATTTGGGAGGGAGGAATTGGGTAATTTATTCCTTCATTAAATATTTCCTAAGTACTTACTAAGTGCCAAGCACTTAGTTCTTTTTTCCTTTTCCAAGGTTCCTAATGATACAAAGCTTTTTTTCCTTAGGGAGACAACTACGTGAAGAATTTCTACTAAAATCTACTAGACCGTATATGTAACCAGGTAGTCAATACTCTTTTAATTGTAGTCAATCACTTTTAACCAACTAAAGTCAAAGCCCCTGCCACTTTAGAAATTCATTTGCTCCCTGAAATGTTATTATTAGGCCAACCAAGAAGCTGGTCCAGACTATTTTTAACATGTGTTTACCATTTCTAGTCTGCCTAGTTTTAGAACAGAAGAAGGACTGAACTGGACTTAAAGAGAAACCTGAATAATGCCCAAACTTAAGATGTTATTTACTAAATTAGATTTCATACTATGAACTACCCTCTGGTCTCAGATTTAACTACCTGCAAAACTCATATGGGGCTCTCCTAAAGTTCCTCAAGCTATTTTGAGAAAGGCAGGAAAAGTCATGATGAATTAAGAGAGTTTTAATGCTAAGTATGCTTTTCATCATCTATGAATATGATGAAACATTTTTTTATAGATACAGCAGATACATCTTTATAAATAGCAATGGGGGAAAAATTCACACAGAGCAGCCCGAAACAGCTTTTTAAAATGATGATTTCACTGATCTTGCTAATGTCTCCAAGCAACTGAAGCCCTGTGCTAAAAACAAATGGCTGGGGATAACTCTGCAAAGAAAAAGACACAAAAGGTATGGGTTTTGGTAAATGCATAAATTCTTTATCCCACACCTGACCTTGTCCCAAACTCCAGATCCACTAATGTTTCTTCCAGAATCAGTTTTAACAGGCTAATGTGGATTTGCACTAATCGCCCTTGGAGTGATTAAACCATTTCTGAAGCTGCATATGCCAATCAAAAATATTGTGGAAACCATAATAGAACACAGGTGTAATTTCCTCAGCAAGTAGGGGATGACTGCACATCTGAACTCAGAAGCATTACCTGCAGTTCTAGTGTTGAAAGTCTAATAACTGGTTGTGAATGATGATGCAATATAAGTAGCATTCTATATAAAATAAACATCAGCCTGTCCTGGGGAAACCTGACACAAACCCAACAGAGTTTAATTTAAGAGAAGAAATTAATTAAAGAAATTAAGAGAAGAAATCAAAATCAGAGATTAAGCATTTCACAAAACAAAAAGCAAGGAAGAGACTGACCTCATATGTGAAAGACTCCATGAATAATTCAGGTAAAAGATAAAATCAGCAACAAAAACTGTGTAACATATCTAACTTCAACCACATCTACTATACCCAGTAGATTGGTGCATTTTAACTTGTTCTCAATGCAAGAAAAATGTATTATTTTTAAAGTAAAGTACCCCCATTAAACTACTCTGTATTTTTAAAGCCAATTTAAACAATTCTTAATGTATTATTAATCCAAACTGATTCAGTATTATCGATCACCAACTATCAGCAGCTGGTTTAGCAGCTAAACCTCTCTTTGGTAAAGCATTCTTTTCAATGTAGCTGTGGATTAATAATGGTAATCTCTAACCTTAAGCATACCTGGTACAAACAGTGGCACACACTTCGTAGTTGAGGGGGAAACTCAGAGGAGGAACTGATAATGGCATGGAAGAATTTTTCAGTCATTTGAAGGAGGTTTCGCTGGTTTTCCTCAAGGCTCTCTGACTGTTCTAACCTACCAAGAGAAAAAAAAAAGGCAAACCAGTTAAAAGCAAACAAACTAATAGACATATTCTTTAAAAGAGACTCCTTAAAGAGACATTCAGCTAAATGCAATGTTGAGACTTTTCTGGAATCCTGACTTCAACAAACCAATTATTAAAAAAAAAAAAAGGGGGGGCCATTTTGAGAACTGTGTATAAAAACTCTTGTTGTTTAGCCACTAAGTTATGTCCTAATCTTTGCAACTCCATGGACTGTAGCCTGCCAGGCTCCTCTGTCCAAGAGATTTTTCAGCAAGAATCAGTTCAGTTCAGCTGCTCAGTCGTGTCCGACTCTGCGACCCCATGAATCGCAGCATGCCAGGCCTCCCTGTCCATCACCAACTCCCAGAGTTCACCCAGACCCACGCCCATGGAGTCAGTGACACCATCCAGCCATCTCATCCTCCGTCGTCCCCTTCTCCTCCTGCCCCCAATCCCTCCCAGCATCAGAGTCTTTTCCAATGAGTCAACTCTTCGCATCAGGTGGCCAAAGTACTGGAGCTTCAGCTTCAGCATCATTCCTTCCAAAGAAATCCCAGGGCCAATCTCCTTTAGAATGGACTGGTTGGATCTCCTTGCAGTCCAAGGAACTCTCAAGACTCTTCCCCAACACCACAGTTAAAAGCATCAATTCTTCGGCACTCAGTCTTCTTTACAGTCCAACTCTCACATCCATACATGACCACTGGAAAAACCATAGCCTTGACAAGATGGACCTTAGTCGGCAAAGTAATATCTCTGCTTTTGAATATGCTATCTAGGTTGGTCATAACTTTTCTTCCAAGGAGTAAGCATCTTTTAATTTCATGGCTGCAGTCACCATCTGCATTGATTCTGGAACCCATAAAAATAAAGTCTGACACTGTTTCCACTGTTTCCCCGGAGTCCGAAATGCAGTACTTGGATGCAATCTCAAAAACAACAGAATGATCTCTGTTCATTTCCAAGGCAAACCATTCAATATCACCGTAATCCAAGTCTATGCCCCAACCAGTAACGCTGAAGAAGCTGAAGTTGAACGGTTTTATGAAGACCTACAAGACCTTTTAGAACTAACACCCAAAAATGTCCTTTTCATTATAGGGGACTGGAATGCAAAAGTAGGGAGTCAAGAAACACCTGGAGTAACAGGCAAATTTGGCCTTGGAATACGGAATGAAGCAGGGCAAAGACTAATACAGTTTTGCCAAGAAAATGCACTGGTCATAGCAAACACCCTCTTCCAACAACACAAGAGAAGACTCTACACATGGACATTACCAGATGGTCAATGCTGAAATCAGATTGATTATATTCTTCGCAGCCAAAGATGGAGAAGCTCTATACAGTCAGCAAAAACAAGACCAGGAGCTGACTGTGGCTCAGATCATGAGCTCCTTATTGTCAAATTCAGACTTAAATTGAAGAAAGTAGGAAAAAACCACTAGACCGTTCAGGTATGACCTAAATCAGCAAGAATACCAGAGTGGATTGCCATTTCCTCTTTCAGGGAATCTTCCCCACCAAGGGATCAAACCCATGTCTCTTGCATCTCCTGCATTGGCATGGATTCTTTACCACTGTGTCACCTGGGAAGCCCAATTATCCTCCTATATTTTCACAAATTTAATACAGGATTTTTAATGAAAAAAATTTTTTTTTGCTATCTAGTAGACTGTGAAGAAGGCTGAGCACTGAAGAATTGATGCTTTTGAACTGTGGTGTTGGAAAAGACTCTTGAGAGTCCCTTGGACTGCAAGGAGATCCAACCAGTCCATTCTGAAGGAGATTAGCCCTGGGATTTCTTTGGAAGGAATGATGCTAAAGCTGAAACTCCAGTACTTTGGCCACCTGATGCGAAGAGTTGACTCATTGGAAAAGACTCTGATGCTGGGAAGGATTGGGGGCAGGAGGAGAAAGGGACAACCGAGGATGAGATGGCTGGATGGCATCACTGACTTGATGGACGGTGAGTCTGAGTGAACTCCGGGAGTTGGTGATGGACAGGGAGGCCTGGTGTGCTGCGATTCATGGGGTCTCAAAGAGTCGGACATGTCTGAGCGACTGAACTGAACTGAACTGAACTGAGGAGAGGGCATGTCACAGTTTAAACTTTTATTTCCCATGCTTTCAGTAAAGTTGACATGCTTTCAATATTTGGGGACCATTCAGGACCTAATCCCCTTCTCCTCCTGCCCCCAATCCTTCCCAGCATCAGAGTCTTTTCCAATGAGTCAACTCTTCGCATCAGGTGGCCAAAGTACTGGAGCTTCAGCTTCAGCATCATTCCTTCCAAAGAAATCCCAGGGCCAATCTCCTTTAGAATGGACTGGTTGGATCTCCTTGCAGTCCAAGGAACTCTCAAGACTCTTCCCCAACACCACAGTTCAAAAGCATCACTTTTTCGGCACTCAGTCTTCTTTACAGTCCAACTCTCACATCCATACATGACCACTGGAAAAACCATAGCCTTGACAAGATGGACCTTAGTCGGCAAAGTAATATCTCTGCTTTTGAATATGCTATCTAGGTTGGTCATAACTTTTCTTCCAAGGAGTAAGCATCTTTTAATTTCATGGCTGCAGTCACCATCTGCATTGATTCTGGAACCCATAAAAATAAAGTCTGACACTGTTTCCACTGTTTCCCCGGAGTCCGAAATGCAGTACTTGGATGCAATCTCAAAAACAACAGAATGATCTCTGTTCATTTCCAAGGCAAACCATTCAATATCACCGTAATCCAAGTCTATGCCCCAACCAGTAACGCTGAAGAAGCTGAAGTTGAACGGTTTTATGAAGACCTACAAGACCTTTTAGAACTAACACCCAAAAATGTCCTTTTCATTATAGGGGACTGGAATGCAAAAGTAGGGAGTCAAGAAACACCTGGAGTAACAGGCAAATTTGGCCTTGGAATACGGAATGAAGCAGGGCAAAGACTAATACAGTTTTGCCAAGAAAATGCACTGGTCATAGCAAACACCCTCTTCCAACAACACAAGAGAAGACTCTACACATGGACATTACCAGATGGTCAATGCTGAAATCAGATTGATTATATTCTTCGCAGCCAAAGATGGAGAAGCTCTATACAGTCAGCAAAAACAAGACCAGGAGCTGACTGTGGCTCAGATCATGAGCTCCTTATTGTAAATTCAGACTTAAATTGAAGAAAGTAGGAAAAAACCACTAGACCGTTCAGGTATGACCTAAATCAGCAAGAATACCAGAGTGGATTGCCATTTCCTCTTTCAGGGAATCTTCCCCACCAAGGGATCAAACCCATGTCTCTTGCATCTCCTGCATTGGCATGGATTCTTTACCACTGTGTCACCTGGGAAGCCCAATTATCCTCCTATATTTTCACAAATTTAATACAGGATTTTTAATGAAAAAAATTTTTTTTTGTCTATCTAGTAGACTGTGAAGAAGGCTGAGCACTGAAGAATTGATGCTTTTGAACTGTGGTGTTGGAAAAGACTCTTGAGAGTCCCTTGGACTGCAAGGAGATCCAACCAGTCCATTCTGAAGGAGATTAGCCCTGGGATTTCTTTGGAAGGAATGATGCTAAAGCTGAAACTCCAGTACTTTGGCCACCTGATGCGAAGAGTTGACTCATTGGAAAAGACTCTGATGCTGGGAAGGATTGGGGGCAGGAGGAGAAAGGGACAACCGAGGATGAGATGGCTGGATGGCATCACTGACTTGATGGACGGTGAGTCTGAGTGAACTCCGGGAGTTGGTGATGGACAGGGAGGCCTGGTGTGCTGCGATTCATGGGGTCTCAAAGAGTCGGACATGTCTGAGCGACTGAACTGAACTGAACTGAACTGAGGAGAGGGCATGTCACAGTTTAAACTTTTATTTCCCATGCTTTCAGTAAAGTTGACATGCTTTCAATATTTGGGGACCATTCAGGACCTATTTGGACCTCCTTTTGTAACAAGCCTGATCTCTCTAAGTATTTCGCCTGTCTGTACCTAAAAGTTTGCTCAAAATTAGCTGATTTTTTCTTTATACTTAAACATCTTATTTTGTGTTCCCCATGTTGTCAATGGTACGATTACTGCTTCAATCATGTCATTCAGGAACTGCTGCTGTCGTTACTGTCTGCAGTAGTCCATTACTCCCCATATCCAATTAGTGTTGCTAATTCTTCTGTAAGACTTTTTTTAAGGTAATTTATTTATTTATTATTATTTATTTAAGGAAATTTATTTAGGAAGAGCAGAGGAACCAGAGATCAAATTGTCAACATCTGCTGGATCATCGAAAAAGCAAGAGAGTTCCAGAAAAACATCTACTTCTGCTTTATTGACTATGCCAAAGCTTTTGACTGTGTGGATCACAATAAGCTGTGGAAAATTCTGAAAGAGATGGGAATATCAGACCACCTGACTTGCCTCTTGAGAAACCTGGAAGTCAGGAATCAACAGTTAGAACTGGACATGGAACAACAGACTGGTTCCAAATAGGAAAAGGAGTACGTCAAGGGTGTATATTGTCACCCTGCTTATTTAACTCATATGCAGAGTACATCATGAGAAACGCTGGACTGGAAGAAGCACAAGCTGGAATCAAGATTGCCGGGAGAAATATCAATAACCTCAGATATGCAGATGATACCACCCTTATGGCAGGAAGCAAAGAAGAACTAAAGAGCCTCTTGATGAAAGTGAAAGAGGAGAGTGAAAAAGTTGGCTTAAAGCTCAACATTCAGAAAACGAAGATCATGGCATCTGGCCCCATCACTTCATGGCAAATAGATGGGGAAACAGTGGAAACAGTGATAGACTTTAGCTTTTGGGGCTCCAAAATCACTGCAGATGGTGACTGCAGCCATGAAATTAAAAGATGCTTACTCCTTGGAAGGAAAGTTATGACCAACCTAGACAGCGTATTAAAAAACAGAGACTTTACTTTGCTGACAAAGGTCCGTCTAGTCAAAGCTATGCTTTTTCCAGTAGTCACGTATGTACGTGAAGAGTTGGACTGTAAAGAAAGCTGAGCACTGAAGAATTGATGCTTTTGAACTGTGGTATTGGAGAGGACTCTTGAGAGTCTCTTGGACTGCAAGGAGATCCAACCAGTCCATCCTAAAGGAAATCAGTCCTGAATATTCAGTGGAAGGACTGATGCTGAAGCTAAAACTCCAACATTTTGGCCACCTGGTGCGAAGAACTGACTCATTTGAAAGACCCTGATGCTGGGAAAGATTGAAGGCAGGAGGAGAAGGGGACAACAGAGGATGACATGGTTGCATGGTATCACCGACTCAATGGACATGAGTTTGAATAAACTCCGGGAGTTGGTGATGGACAGTGAGGCCTGGCGTGCTGCCATTCATGGGGTTGCAAAGAATCGGACACAGCTGAGCGACTGTATTTATTTCTTTGGCCACCCCATGCAGCATGTGAGATCTTAGTTCCCTCACCCCAAACTCATGCTCCCTGCAGTGGAAGCATGGAGTAACCACTGCACTGCCAGGAAAGGCCCTCTTCTGTATGATTCTAAAGTCTTGGTGCTGTGATTAAAGGCAGATGTTCAGAAGGCAGACTTACTATGTTTAAATTTCAGCTCTACCACTTATTGACCTTGATCAAGGTACTTAATCTCTCTGAGGCTCAATTCTTTTCATCAATTAGGAATAATTATAATGCCTATTTCATTGGGAAGATTCATGATAGCTCAGTTGGTAAAGAAACCACCTGCAATGCAGGAGACCCCAGTTAGAGTCCTGGGTTGGGAAGATCCGTTGGAGAAGGGATAGGCTACCTACTCCAGTATTCTTGGGCTTCCTTGGTGGCTTAGCTGGTAAAGAATCCACCTGTGATGCAAGAGACCTGGGTTCCATCCCTGGGTTTGGAAGATCTCCTAGAGAAGGCAAAGGCTACCCACCCCAGTATTCTGGCCTGGAGAATTCCACAGACTCTATAGTCCATGGGGTCACAAACAGTCGGACACAACTGAGCGACTTTCATTTGCCCTGAAGGAGGCCATGGCAACCTACTCCAGTATTCCTGCCTGGAGAATCCCCATGAACAGAAGAGCCGGGCGGGCTACGGTCCATGGTGTTGCAGAGCCAGACACAACTGGGCAACTAAGCACAGCACCATAAAAGAGCAAATTATACCCCATGGCTGTCAAATCCACAAGCCCTTTACTAGAGCTGCCCAACTGGTGTAATTTGAACTCTTCAAAACACATTCCCTATGAAGTCAGTACTTAACTACTTGTTATATGCCTTATCTCCCCTATAAAACTGTAAGCTCCTTGAAGGATGTATTCATCTTTGTCCTCGGATGTATTCATCTTTGTCCTCTTAAAAACTAGCAAGGTACCTTACCAAAATAATCATTGAATAAATATTTGTTGTCAATCTCTTTGCTGCTGCTGCTGCTGCTGCTAAGTCGCTTCAGTCGTGTCCGACTCTGTGCGATCCCATAGACGGTAGCCGACCAGGCTCCCCCGTCCCTGGGATTCTCCAGGCAAGAACACTGGAGTGGGTTGCCATTTCCTTCTCCAATGCATGAAAGTGAGAAGTAAAAGTGAAGTCGCTCAGTCGTGTCCGACTCTTAGCGACCCCATGGACTGCAGCCTAGCAGGCTCCTCCGCCCATGGGATTTTCCAGGCAAGAGTACTGGAGTGGGGTGCCATTGCCTTCTCCGCAATCTCTTAACTAGTAACGTCCTATTTCTATACTAGTTTATGTATTACATAAAAGTTTGGGAGACTGAAATCACCACTCCAGATTCCCTGCAGCTCATCATGTAATGCAGCATATGGATACAGTAAGAGTTTAGAAATGAATGTAGACTATGGGCAGCAAAGATTTCATGGACTAGGTGAGTTCTAAAGGAGGGAGAAAATTTGCACAGGCAAAAAGAAGGGCAGTTCAGAAAGTGGAAGGCAGGGCAAGCACTCAATTCAATCCAATAAATATTTACAATGCAACTACTATTTGCCATCTTAAGGCCACATGCTAAGGATTCAACAGTAATTGGCTTTTGAGTTTCTCAAAGAGGGGAAAGACAAGTACACACCAAGTAACAAGTACAATTATTCAACAATATAAAAGACAAAAATAGCAAACCAGAGAGAGATACGATTAAATCACATGGCAAAAGTTGCCAGGAAGCCAAAGGCAGAAAATGAATTTGGGATACATGAGAACTAAAAAGAGATATGGAGATTTTTTATGCAGGGAGATCACTTAAGAAGCTACAAGTCGAATCTGAATATGGAGGGCATAGGAGCTTTGTAGTATGAAAGAAAAAATTCACAATTTATTAATAGGGCCAGAAGAGAGTCTTAGAAACCTTGACATTCTTATCTAATCTTTGTGGGAACTTTTTCTTAATGAAAAAAAAAAAAAAGCATACCAGCAGCAAGCATGCTTCAGACTCTTTCAAATGTCCCTCTAAAAGATCCCTCCTGCTTCTCACATGCCAATGATAACTCATTGGCTATTCCATTAATTCTGATCTATAATGAAGCTTCATATTCAATTATTTAAGTGTTTGTGTGTATAAAAAATTTTCTCTCTGATTTTCAAACAATCAGCTTTTTTTTTTATCCTATTGGTTTCTTGTTTTTAATTTCATTGATTTCTAACCTAATTTTTATTTCATTCCTTCTGCTCAGTTAGGTTTATACTAAACTTTCTCTAGTTTTTTAAGGTGAAAGTTTAGGCCATTCATTTTAGATACTCCTTTTCTAATATATGCATTTAATGCTCTAAGTATTACATTTCACTACCTTCCACACATTCTGATAAGATGTACTTTAAGTTTTCCTTTTGCTTTGCATTTCAGTTTTCAAAATTTTCTATTGACGTATCTTTAAGTTCACTAATTTTGTACAGGAGACAGGAATCAAGACCATCCCCAAGAAAAAGAAATGCAAAAAAGCAAAATGGCTATCTGGGGAGGCCTTACAAACAGCTGTGAAAAAAAAGAGAAGTGAAAAGCAAAGGAGAAAAGGAAAGATATAAGCATCTGAATGCAGAGTTCCAAAGAATAGCAAGAAGAGATAAGAAAGCCTTCTTCAGCAATCAATGTAAAGAAATAGAGGAAAAGAACAGAATGGGAAAGACTAGAGATCTCTTCAAGAAAATTAGATACACCAAGGGAACATTTCATGCAAAGACAGGCACAATTAAGGACAGAAATGGTATGGACCTAACAGAAGCAGAAGATATTAAGAAGAGGTGGCAAGAATACACAGAAGAACTGTACAAAAAAGATCTCCATGACCAAGATATCACAATGGTGTGATCACTCACCTAGAGCCAGACATCCTGGAATGTGAAATCAAGTGGGCCTTAGGAAGAATCACTACAAACAAAGCTAGTGGAGGTGATGGAATTCCAGTTGAGCTATTTCAAATCCTGAAAGATGATGCTGTGAAAAGTGCTGCACTCAATATGCCAGCAAATTTGGAAAACTCAGCAGAGGCCACAGGACTAGAAAAGGTCAGTTTTCATTCTAATCCCAAAGAATGCTCGAACTACCACACAAATGCACTCACCTCACATGCTAGTAAAGTAATGTGCAAAATTCTCCAACCCAGGTTTCAGCAACATGTGAACCATAAACCTCCAGATGTTCAAGCTGGTTTTAGAAAAGGCAGAGGAACTAGAGATCAAACTGCCAACACCTGATGGATCATGGAAAAGGCAAGCAAGTTCTATAAAAACATCTATTTCTGCTTTATTGACTATGCCAAAGCCTTTGACTGTGTGGATCACAATAAACTGTGGAAAATTCTGAGAGAGATGGGAATACCAGACCACCTGACCTGCCTCTTGAGAAACTTGTATGCAGGTCAGGAAGCAACAGTTAGAACTGGACATGGAACAACAGACTGGTTCCAAATAGGAAAAGGAGTACATCAAGGCTGTATACTGTCACTCTGCTTATTTAACTTTGGGGAGTACATCAAGAGAAGCACTGGGCTGGAAGAAGCTTAAGCTGGCATCAAGATTTCCGGGAGAAATATGAATAACCTCAGATATGCAGATGATACCACCCTTATGGCAGAAAGTGAAGAGGAACTAAAAAGCCTCTTGATGAAAATGAAAGAAGAGAGTGAAAAAGTTGGCTTAAAGCTCAACATTCAGAAAACTAAGATCATGGTATCTGGTCCCATCACTTCATGGCAAATAGATGGGGAAACAGTGGAAACAGTGTCAGACTTTGTATTTTGGGGCTCCAAAATCACTGCAGATGGTGACTGCAGCCATGAAATTAAAAGACGCTTCCTCCTTGGAAGGAAAGTTATGCCAACCTAGACAGCATATTAAAAAGCAGAGACATGACTTTGCCAACCTAGGTCCGTCTAGTCAAGGCTATGGTTTTCCCAGTGATCATGTATCGACGTGAGAGTTGGACTATAAAGAAAGCTGAGTGCTGAAGAATTGATGTTTTTGCACTGTGGTGTTGGAGAAGAGTCTTGAGAGTCCCTTGGACTGCAAGGAGATCCAACCAGTCCATCCTAAAGGACATCAGTCCCGGGTGTTCATTGGCAGGACTGATGTTGAAGCTGAAACTCCAATACTTTGGCCACCTGATGTGAAGAGCTGACTCATTTGAAAAGACCTTGATGCTGGAAAGATTGAAGGCAGGAGGAGAAAGGGATGACAGAGGAGGAGATGGTTAGATGGCATCACCAATTCAATGGACATGGGTTTGGGTGAACTCTGGGAAGTGGTGACGGACAGGGAGGCCTGGTGTGCTGTGATTCATGGGGTCACAAAGAGTCAGACTTGACTGAGTGACTGAACTGAACTGAATTCTTTTCTCAGTTGTGTTCAATCTACTGATAAAGCCCATCTGAAGGCATTTTTCCTTTCTATTATAATGTTCTTGATTTCCAGCATTTCCTTTGACTCTTTCTTAGAGTTGCCATCTCTCTATTTAAATTACCTACCTGTTCTTGCATGTTGTCCACTTTTTTCTGTTAGAGCCCTTAACATGTTAATTATAGTTATTCTGAATTCCTATTCTGGTAATTCCAAAATCTGTTACATCTGAATCTAGTTCTTATGCTTGCTTTGTCTCTCCAGATTATGATTTTTATTGCTTTTTAGTATGCTTTGTAATTTTTTGTTAAAAGATCCAAGACATAATGGGTAGCAGGAACAGAGATAAAGAGTTCTTTAGCGGAAGACTCTATGTTCATCTGGCTAGGACTTGGCTTGTGTTTTATGTTTCATGTTTGCTGTAGGTGTTGATTTCTTCCAGTGTCCTTATTTTTATCTACTGAATTGTCTGGGTTTCCGTAGGAATTTCTTCTTAGAGTGTCGTTTTGCAGTTCTCTATTATAACCCACTATTAATACTTTGGAGTCCTACTGATGTAGTAGTGAGCTCCTAGGGAGGGGAAGCAGTCTACAATCTTATACTTATATCTCCATTATTTTCTTGGGCCAGAGTCACTGGGCTGTGACCTTCAGAAGAATTTCTTAGCTATTTTTCTCCTCTTATGTGACTCAAGAAGGCTAGAAGAAGCTGGAGTTGGGTAGCTACCCATCCTATAAGTCAGATTAGGCTCTGGTAGTTTCCCTCGAAGGCAGGCCTTTGTAGGAGAGAACAGAACACTATGGGCATATTCCAAAATGGTTACTTTCCCCCTTCCCTGCCCAGAGCACAAAGGGACTTTTCTCCAACCTTCAGCATGAGAATCTGGAAGAGATTCTAGAGATCAAACTCACAAAGTGTAGGTGCCTCAGACAGAGGGCGCCCTAGAGCTTCTTAAACTAACCCACAGTCAACCTCAAGTGATTTGTCAATTACAGTCTAAGCACTACTACCAGTTGCTGATGCCAGCAGTCCTTTCCCCTGTAAAATGGGGCTTTCTGAATCCGGCTGTCAGTCTAGTGTCTTCCCCTTATTGCCCTTCAATTCTCTGATGAATCTAAGATGATTTGCTGATTTTCTGTTTTCAACTTTTTCTTGTTGTGAACACAGGAGTGTCAACTTCTAAGCTCTTCACATGTCAGAAAAACATCAGTTTGATTTTTAAGTAACCTGAATATAGGAAGTTTGTAATCTAGTTCTCTTCTCTGTACTGAAGCATTTACCTAGTACAGGAGATTTCTTTCAGGCAGTTAGTTCACTCTCTAAGTAATTTTTTACCCTTTAGAAAGTAAAATTGCTTAAAGGTAACAGAATACAAGATGACATTAAAAGAACATTGCTTTGAAGTTTTAAACTACAACTACTGAAATATTTCAACAGTAACTGGTTAATTTAGATGCCAGAGCTGATTAGTTACTATAGCTGACACTTCAGCAGAGGCAAAGCCCAAAAGACCAACTGATACAAATTGCCAAATAAAACTATTTAGGAAGAAAAACCATCAAGAGGCGCTGAACCTGAAAATAAAAAATAAAACAATGTTTAGGGTCCTAACTGAAAGACAAGCGATGTGGCTTAGAGAAAGCAAGCATAACATAGCAGCCTAGCATTTCATTCAACAAATATTTATGAAATATCAACTATAAGCCAGATACATTAAATACTCATAGAAAGACATAAAGACATGAAATGTAAAAGAGCCAACAGTCCAGGGGAAGATAAATTCATAAAACACATTATCACAACTCAATGTTACAATGATGGTGCAGAACATGCAAGAGATATAGCTTCTCTGTTCACGTGTAGTCTGTGTATATGGGTGGCACTTGGGGACAGGCAGAAAGCTTCACGGAGATGGTGGTTTTTAAAACGCACCTTGCATTATCCCTTGGCCTATTTTCCTTCTCCCAAGTCACTCCTCATTATAGGAGGAATGGTGAGATGGATTTAAAAAAGAAAAAAAAGAGTCAAGTATGCTCAATTCAGTGCCATTCACTATTCCATTCTAATTTTGTCTGCCTACAGAAAAGATATGTTCTGGTCTTCTCTCCACTTACAATAAAAAGCTTGCCAGCCTTTGTGATGCATGCCTGTAGTCACCCAGCTGTGCAAGAGATGGGGAAGAAGATTCTAATTCAAGGCGAAGTATTAGCAAGCCTGTATGTATCTTGTGTGTAAAAGATCTAAAGTCCCACTTTTAATAATTTTTATCAGAAATAAAGCAAAGAGTTGATTGCCGGGTGCTTCCCTCCCACCTTTTCTCTCCCTCTGCCCTTTGTTTTTGAACTTAGGTGGGGAAAGGAGAATATTACTTATTAGGCAACTCTAATCCCAATGAGCCCCAAGTGTCAAGTCACTTTAAAAATGTGTAACGTGCATGTTTCACTGGAGTTAAAGAACAGAGATGACATGGAAGAATGACAAGCAGTGATATAGATTACAGTCAGATGACTGTATTTTTTCTTGGAGTCATTTGGGAACAACTGATGGTTTTGAGAATAAAGTGACCAACAAAATTTAGGTTTCAGAATAGTTTCTATAGCAAATACCTGCAAAAAAAAAAAAAAAAAAAAAACAATGCTAGGACAATAATTAGAAAGTTACTACAAAAGTCAATGGAATTAATATGATATTGGCTAAATTATGATATTGCCCAACCAAACAAAATATTACACAGCAGTTAAAAAGAATAAGATTCATAATCTTTCTACACTGACAATGATGTTAATAAGACATAAGATTATGTTAAAAAAAAAGTTGCAAAACCACATATATAATGTTACACATTTATATTAAGTGCTCACATTATAATATAGTTTCTACAACTAGAAATACATACATGGAAATACACTATAAAAAGGATAGAACAGCCTAACTAGTAACAGTGCTGTCTCTAGAGGTGATAGTCAAAGATACCTCAAATGTTATTAGTGCTTTTCTTTAAGAAAAATGTATTTGTGTGTAACTTTTAAAGAATCAAGGGGAGAAATTATGAGGGCTTTGCCTCAGGTGGCGGTAATGAAAAAAATGGAGAGCTGTTACGAATGAGAGGATGACAAACCTGGTAGGATCCACTTCAAAGCTAACATGCTGCCAATCAGAGGAGGTGATCACAATCCGTAATAAAGGATCCAGGAGTTTCTGTAGGTAGGTAGCACCATATACCTAAAGAAATACACAGGGAGGAATTTATTATGCCTGCTTCAAACATTTTGCATTAAAAAAGACATTCTGCTCTCTATATTCTGTACATAATCACTGTCTGGCATACCTCTGCATTCCCCTCTCCCCCCTCAAAAGAGATAAATGGATACAAACCTTGAAACAGAAGGTCATTATTTTACTGGCCAAGCTGTTGCCTCGGAAAAGAGTCTGCATAGAGTCTGCCAATTCCACTTCCTTAGAAAACATGTTCCAGAGCAGTTGGTACAGTAAATGCCGAGAGTCAAACAGAGTCACTAGAACGCGAGCAAGTTCATCCTGACAACAGAGTAATACTGTGTTAGTGTAAAAGTTCAGTTTTTCCCTAAGCAGGAAACTGAAAGGCAAATTCAAAGCTGATAACCACCTGTTGAACTGAGGTATACGGTGACTGATTAACTTTTCCGCTGGGATTTATCCATGTACATTTGTCTATGATAAATGACTACTTCTGTATACCTACAGTAGCTATTAATTCTAAGGATTAAATGATAAGAAGGTAAGAGAAGCCAAAGGTTTACCACCGGACAGAAAAAATCCAGGATTCAGCTCAAATTCTATGACACAATGAAGGAAAAGTAGAAATAGAAGATGATGACAGAGAATTCGATATGAACAGATCACTTTCCTAGAAAATCAATGACAGTGAATAAGACTGTGGTGACCACGGAGCTCTACTCTTTTCTCCTATGGTCAGGGAAACTCAGCAAACATTTATCATGGGTTAGGAAAGAAACAACAAAAATGGAAAAACTATAGGATTTATAGCAAGATAGGAAAAAGATCTAAACAGTGCATTTAGAACCAAGAGATTAGCCAAATGTATACACAAAGTGGGGATGCATAACTAATTCCCATCTAGTACCTAAATGATAACCCTCAAAATTCCCCACAGTAAAGAATCTTTTGCACACATAAGAAAAATGAATTGATTGTAAATCATTGTTTAACCACACAAGTTGGGAAGAGATTTACAGAGAATGAGGTAGCCAAAATAAGATGGCCTAACAACAAAGTCAGGATCATGGCCTGTAGCTCCTTTAATTCTTGTCTGGTCTCAGGATTACTATCATCTGTTATTTACTAAGTAAAGGAAAAAAAATGAACACTCAACCACAGATAATTGGAAGCCAAATAAGACCCAATATTCTGCTACACTTCCCATGGTTACATAACACATAATTGACTAGATTCCATTTTAAAGCCAAGAATAATTATCAGAGATAATTTAGTTACAAAATAGAACTATTTTTAGACTGTTTTTTCCATTCTAATCCCTCCCCCATAATATTCGAAAAACCTTTAAGCATCGGAATTTAAATTTACAAAACAGCTTAAGATTTTTTGAAGTTATCTTTTAATTTGTTCTCCTTTAGATCTAGCTCTAATAGATCTGACTTAATATAAAAGTCCTCTTTTTTAAAAAGTCCACTTAACATAAAACACATAAACAACCAATGAGAATCTAAAAAATACATATATAAAACATGTAAGAAACTATTTACTGAAAGAAAACAGTGATTAAAGCTTCTTGGACTTTGATTCTTTTTTATCGAAAAAATTACTGAGAATTTTTAGTACTAATTATAGGTAGGTGCTAAAAGGTTTTAGAATAGCGATTTTCAAAATACATGGAGATTTGTGAACGAATGTTAGCCTTCAAGAAGATTTCAATACCTTCCTTTTTCTAACTCCCTACAAGTAAGATTCCATCTTTATTCATTAAACAATCACTTACTAAGTCATGGTTATATGTCAGGCTCTACTCCAAGACCCAGAACTACTGCAGTAACCAACACAGACATGGGCTCAGCTCTCATGTACTTCACATTGAGGTGGAATGAGAACAAGCAATCAAATAAACAGAATAATTTCAGACAGTAAATAAATGCTGCAAAGGAAATATAACAAGCAATTGAATAAAATGACTGTGGCTGTGGTTTTGATTGGATGACCAGAAAAAAACTCAGTAGAAAGTGAACTCTGACCTGAAAACTTGAATAACAAAAGGCCAGGGAATAAGCAATGTAGGCAACAGCACAAGCAGCAAGGGTGCTCAAGGGCAGAAATAAGCTTAATCTATTCGATGGCCAGTGGGGTTCAAGTCTGGTGAACCAGAGGGAAAATGGGCTAAGATGATGTGAGAGAAGGGGCAGGGCCCAGGCTGGACAGAGCCTTATAGATCAAGGTAAAGAGTCTGAGTTTCACTCTAAGTATGAAGAGTAAGATCCTATAGCTTTTAAGCAGAAACATATTTACAGGCAACAACAGATTACCTTATATATAATTTGCTAAGCTGAAATCATTTTTGGTACAGTATAAACTAAACAGCTTTTTAACATGAAAAGGGACAACCTTTTCAAGTATGTAGCATGAAGTGAAAGTGAAACTAACACTTTCATGTCCGACTCTCTGCAATCCCATGGACTGTGGCCCGCGAGGCTCCTCTGTACATGGAATTCTCCACGCAATACTGGAGTAGGTAGCCATTCCCTTCTCCAGGAGATCTTCCCATCCAAGGGATCAAAGCCAGGTGTCCTGCATTGCAGGCAGATTCTTTACCATCTGAGCCACCAGGGAAGCCCAAACTCAATAATGTTTAGCAAGCATGTCTGTTAGCAAAAATGATATGGTTTTAGAAAAATTTTTATTAAGAGATGCCAAATAGCCATATTATGTCTTTTGTATTTAAAACAAACAAAGTCATAATTTCAAATGGCATAATTTCAAAGTCATAATTTCAAATGCAAATAGGAGTGTTGAAGTTTTTAAAAACGGTATAACACTTCAAAAAAAAGAAAGAGTTCTGAACTAGAGATAGTAAGCAGGCACAAGCCTTGAATTCTAGTTCTAGCATTACTAACAATTGAATATGAGATTTAATTCTAATTATCTCATTTACCAAATGCAGACACCAGACAAGATCAATGATTTCAATTTTATTTTGATGAGTGTTCAGACAGAATTTTTCAGTGGGTCAGGTAAGGAGTTTCAGTTTTACTTTAAATATGAGAAGTTAAGATCTTCATCATTAAGAAATCTTGTGAGGGCTAAAAGAGCCAATCACTTTCCACAGCTGAAAATCACTCAAATAATATCTGAAGCTTTTCTAGCTCTAAAAGTTTTAGCAATTAATTCAATTCACTGATACACATTAATATATATAATATAGATAAACAAAGACCTACTGTATAGCACCACGAACTATACCTAGTATCTTGTAATAACCTATAATAGAAAGGAATCTGAAAAAGATATATGAATTATATATATATACACACACACACATACATATGACTCAATCACTTTGCTGTATACCCAAAACATTATAAGTCAACTATACTTCAATTTATCCCTGGGTTGGGAAGATCCCCTGCGGAGGGCACAGCCACCCACTCCAGCATTCCTGCTGGGAGAACCCCACGGACAGAGCAGCCTAGCAGGCTACAGTCCACAGTCAAAAGGACTTGGACATGACTGAGCATACATACTTCAATTTAAAAATAATTCACTAAATGAATTCTGAAGCATCTGTTTTATGCCAGGCACTGTTCTTCTCCTCTTAACTCAATGAACTTACCCACTGAGAACAGGGAACCACATTGGCCAGAGCCATGGCTATAGGGAGCTCTCCTTGATCACCCATCATCGTGACCAACTCCACCAGTCTCTCAAAACGATCTGCCAATACCGTTTCTGCAAGTGTGTCAAACTCTGTGCCTTGCTGAAGGATTTTTGTCAGAACTTCCATAAACGTAGCTCTTGTCTGGAGATCTTTGTGATAACCTAAGCCTGATGTGCACAGACAGATGCAAATTTACTAACATGGTCTTTTTGAAGTAATTTCACTTTTCTAACAATTCTCTAGGTCTTAAATTCCTCTATGAACCTTTCATTGTATCTCACCTATGGAGTGCATGAGGCCACTGTCCACATTAGCGTTGAGTAGGTTTGACATTGCCAGGACTGTGCAGTGCCTCAGTGATGCCAGCCTCCGAGACATGCCACGTTTCCTGCCACCTGTTTGTGCATTTTCATCTTCGACTTCACTACAGTCATTCAAAAGGTTCATAAACAATGTGAAATACCTGAGAAATAAACATACTGAACTTAACCCATGAAGGCCACAAACATAACTAGAAAACTAATCAGACATTCTGAAACCACCACGTGTGCACCACGAGCAGCTCGAGCACCTGCTTCTCTCTAGTCTTAGAGGTAATCAGCCAGCACAGCTCATTAGGTAGTATTCTGTGTTGAATATGATTTTAGCCTGATCAAGTCCAGTACATATTTCATAAGTACCAAATAGATGCAATGTTTCCTGGTTAAATGTATCACGTTTAATTTTCAGAATATAAAAATTAGTGGTCCAAATAATTAAGACAATGACTTTATGGGTGATCTGGGTTTTATTGTCTATAAAAATTCACTGATCAAATTATATTTTCTAGAAAAACCACAGCTGTTTTCCTATACCAGCCCTAAATAGGGACTATTGCTTCAAGAAAGTGCTGTATTTTGTGAGACAGCAGCTGATGGTCATAATAATGAGGCAATGAGGTCCATTTTCTAAATATAATCATTTGCTATTTCAATTACACTTCATTTTGTTGTGTGTGGGGCTTTGTTTTTTGCTTTTTATGTCTGGCAACTGAAATTTACTTAAGAAACAACTGTGATTTGGCTTCCATCAACTCCACACCATCTCCTTCCTCAGGCTGCAGCGGCAGACCAGCCAGGAGTGAAACTACTGCTTCCATGCTTGCCTGGTCCAAATCTCTGAAGAAAAAAAAAGTTTTAAGACCACAAATCTCTCAAGTTCTTACACTTCACCTTCCCCTCAAATAAATGTCTTCCTAACAGACATGAATTTTCATAACTACCTATTTCATTAAACAAATTTCTCTCTCTCTCTCTTTTTAGTCACTAAGTCGTGTCTAACTCTCGCAACCCCATGGACTGTAGCCGGCCAGGTTCCTCTATCCATGGGGTTCTCCAGGCAAGACTATTAGAGTGGGATGCCATTTCCTTCTCCAGGGAATCTTCCTGATCCAGGAATCGAACCCAGGTCTCCTGCATTGCAGGCAGATTCTTTACTGACTGAGCTGTAAGGGAAGCCCTAAACAAATTACTATGAAAACCCAAATAATCGATGAGCTAATATGCAGAGACCAGAATACAAACACACTTCAAGTCAGGCAAAGGGCAAAAATAACTGTCTACAAAGTAATCTTGGCTAAATGACTACCTTAAATTAAAAACGTGTACTGTGGAACCAAGCTTGGCTAAAGAAATGTATGTGAATAGCTATTATGTAATTCATAATGTTTAAATATTTCTGATACATGGCAGTAAGTATTTATCATTAGAGCAAACTTAAGTAATTACATTTCAGAAAGACACAAAACAATTAACTTTCAAATAATATCTTTATCCAGTCAAAAAATAAAAACAATCTAAGGCCTTATAATATCTTATTTTCCAACTGTAGACTATCTTTCCTAAATATACAACATAAACTTTCCAAACAACACTCATTTTTTACTGAAAATCTTTTAGTTAAAAAGAAACAGTAAAGATTAATATCTTTAAATAATCCAAATGCAAGAGCTTGATATCCCCCAAAACAATTTCAATATAAATTAATATGTACACATACTATAATAAGTAGTACTAATGCCTAGAGTAAACCTACTAATATGTAAAAGTCTTTTTCTTTCCTCTTTTTTTTTTTACCTCGTAAGACATTTTACATCGTCATCTGCCGCTTGGTTTGATGTTCCCATAACCCAATCTGTCAAGTATTCTACCATCTTATTCCTAAAGAATGGGAGAGAAAAAGAAAAAAGGAAACTGCTTTTTCAAAGTCACATGTAAAAATTCTTGTATGATTAAAAGTGTAATAATTCAAGTAATTTGCCAAATCACTCAGGCAATAAGACAATTTCATGAAAGAGATATTACTACCACAAATCTAACAGAAAAGGGCACAAACACCAACTGGTATACTACCAGTTATCTACCACCTTAGCCCGCAGCTATAGACTTTGAAAGAAGAAGGGAGCAGCAGAAGATGAGATGATTAGCTAACATCACCAACTCAAAGGGCAAGGATGTGAGCAAACTCCAGAAGACAGTGAGGGACAGAGGAGCCTGGCATGCTGCACTCCATGGGGCTGCAGAGTCAGACAAGACTTAGAGACTGAACGACAACAATGATATCAGTTGGACACAGAATCAAATTCTTAGTTCAAGTGTAGTACAATTTTAGAAAAAGGGAGCACTGTCATGGGCACAAAGCTTTGGGAAATTTAAAATGATCTGAAGGAAAAAAAACACATAAAATACTTCTTTTCCACCTCTCCCGCTTCCCATGATAACCAGGTGCCACTATTTTTCTGTACTTCACTAAACATAGTAAAATTTACAAGACTTTATTTGCTCTTTGAGAACTCACCTGAATTTCATCTCTTGACAAAATGAGAGGTCATCTCTCCTTGCCATCATTACCTCGACTAACTGACACAGTTTTGTTTTTATTTGAATTGCATGGACCATATTTCCAAGTACACGAACATATCTATTTAGATACAGGGGCATTTAAAAAAAAAGTGATCAGATAGAAATGAAGGAAAAAGTTTTCTAAATGCTTTCACCACTAAGTAAAATGATTAAATGTAACCATAAAAATTATAAGATTTTCATTTTGCTCATATGAGAAGATATGTAACTTCTAATTACCTTATTATCACACCCTGATCTGGGTGCAAAAAAGAAAAAGATGGCAAATTATCTTATTGCTAAATACCAATGCAAATGTGTGTCTGCTACACTTCAATAGAATGCCTACCTGACCAGATTTAACATCATTGTTTCAATGCTGGCTTGCCCCAGATGTTCAGAGCTGCCTTCAGTATGATTATCTAGTAAGTTCTTCATTATAGCTATGGTTTGCTCCACAAACTGAGTATTGGTGTCAGTCAATAAAACCTATACAAAGAACAAAATATTGGGAATTGATTGATTTAGGAATCAATGCACAGCAGACAGACCATAGATAAATGTCATACACATGCAGAAATATACCCATGGGCACATATTCAAATAGGCACATAGATATACACAGATGCTCACATCCATGCCCAAGACATTGTTAACCCCAGCCATACCCACGCCCCAGAGTCCCTACAAAGCAAACTAATTTCTGAATTAGATAATTCTCCTTTTTGCAATGTTTTTATCTATTTTTTTAATTATAAGTGAAAGTCCATGCCAGTATCAAAATTAAATAACCTAAAAGAAAAAGGCTTCATTATTTCAAATGAGTCACTATTTACAAGAAAGGGTAAAAAATAAAACAGAGAACACTTTACCTGTCCTTGGGAGTCAAAAAACTTGCTGATGGTATTCTTCAGTTTGTTAAAAAGCATTGGGTAAAGAGCAGGACTCAATTCTAGACCCACAGGTCCTTAACATTGGTCCGTATTTGAAGTCCCACTTTCTCATGGTTACAGACCATTAAGGACAGCAGCCGATCCATAAATTTGCTGACAGGTGTATCTGCATTTCCCTCTGAGGACATCACGGAAATCATGGAACCCTTGCGTTCACTGACAGGGCCCATGGGTGGGCTATAGGTTGCTAAGCCAGAATTGCTTCTCTGCTGCAGGCACACTCCCCCAAGGGCACAAAGAAAGCCAGTCATGTTGATCCATTCTTGTAGCGAGTCCGTGTCAGACAAATCTATGGATCCTCCTCCACTCACATGAGACATTCGCCTCTTTACAATGGTCTTGTGAAGGCTTTCAGCAGCCTAAACACAAAATTTTTATGGAAAGCATGAATTCAACCTAAATTGGTTGAGAGACTTGACAAATTACTTTTTATCCAACATTTCTGTGACAAGAGAACATTTTTTTTACATTAAAAAAAATCCAAGTCTTTGCTCTGCAATTTCTAGTCACATCAAGGTATCTCACTGCTTGAGGACAGATGAGTCTTAATTTACAGAACTGAAGGTAGTAGTAATACATGGATCCAGTATCAGATACAGAAAGTGGTTATAAACTGCAGTTCTTAAAGGAACATACTTTCAAAATATTTGCTTATATCAATTTCTGGACACAGAGGCAATATCTGTGCTGCTTCAAGGAATATAAGCATTTGAAGTTTTTTAACCAAGTAGGATGTGCATTTAATAACTTAGTGACTGCCCAAGTTCAAAAACTCTGGATCCAGCTGTGTGAACATTGTACTACTATTAACATAGACTCCCACATGACAAGATGAGAGTAACCAAGTGGAAAAACCATTGAATATAGTAATGAAGGAGTATAGAATGATAAAACCAATAGAAAAAATAATTAAAAACTGTAATCTGACAGAGGAGGAATCTTCCAGGAATTCTGATCCTTTCAGTTTATGGAGTGGAGATGAGAAAGAAAACTCTGTGTGTGGCATAAATTTTTCAAATTCAATTTCCCTATATACTGCCTACAAGCATAATAGTCATCTTACTATAGGGGATATATCAACCTACGAAAGCAATATATTAGGGACAATCGGTGATATGAATGATGCAGAAGTACCATTGCATTTACTTCATTATGTTTATTCTGTGGGGAAAATGACCTCGCATGAATGATTGCTTTGAATGTGGAACTCTTAAAACTTTGCCATTTCTTATAGCACATGGATTTACTACAGTTGTATCTAGTATTAGGATATGGCTACATGTCTCTGCTGTCATGCAGCACATTGTCCCTTTTAGGCCCTACATTATCAGATATTTATGCAAGCTCCCTGGTCAGGAACCAAGAGAGTGGGGTTCACAGGATGGATGATTTAATGTGTAGCACAGTGAAAGAACCATCAGATACAACATTATGCTTTGATAAAATAAAGTAAGCCTAGATCTTGCATTTAAGTACTTTATGTGATCTCGTTTGACTAAGAGGTTGGTTGGGCTCAAGATAATGAATCAACTTCACAACTTCAACAATATATGCAACAATGAGTCACTGGTATCAGACACAGAAAGTCCACTGAAAAACAACTTGCAGACTGGCTTATAAGCAACAGTAGCGTAGAGCATATATATGGACTGAATTTACATAGTGAGATTATCAAACCCTGTCAAGTGACTTTGAATTTTTTAGCAGCAGCAGGATGACTTACTCCTTAGCATATTGACTGCATATGGGTTGCAGCACAGCTGAAACACTGTGGTTGGTATATACATGACTTATTTCCTTTACTCATCAAGCATTTGGATCCAGCTCCTCTTAGACATCTTCTTAATCTGGTTTCAGGTCTTCAGCCAACTGTTTGTACTGAACAGACACTGTACTTGGCACTGATGTTAATTAAAGCATTATGGAATTGCGTATTAGCAGCTAAGGCTCAGCTAACTAAGCAGCTCTTTTGCATCTTTATTACATACTTATCTTCCCATTGAAAATAAGAAAGAGGAAGAAAAGCTCAGAAGACCAGCTCCATCACATTGTCACCTGCAGCTGGTCTTCAAATAACAGTGAAACTCATCAAAATGGAGGCAGTGATACTGAAATGGATAAGCAACTTACACTAAGAATGAAATATATACAACAGCAGCTTTCAGACACAATGAAATCCAAACAAAAGAAGTTCTGACAAAACTGCCAACAGTCGTGAAGATGGAAGCAGTGGTCCTGGAAGCAACAGTGAGCACAGTAATGGATCTACCAACGAGGTGACTTCTAGTAACTCAAGACAGTCAGCTGGCAGCTCTGCCAAGAGGTCAATCAGAAGACACTGCAGAGCTGAAGCCCTTAAAGAAGATCATAGTCAAAATCCTCTTAAAAGTAGCTGTGATACAGATCTTTGAAACAGAAAGTCAAGCAGGCCTTTGCTTAAGGGAATTCCCAAGGCCTATTAGCAAGCAATGAAACAGGGAAAGACCTGCTTTTTAACAGTCAATGTCATCAGTAGATAATCAAACTCAAATGCTAGATGCCTATTCACAGTCTGAAGATCCAGAACGCATTTCAGAGGAAATGAATGCTGCCCAAACAGCACAAGCGTCTCAGGAATCTTGTATGACACACACTGAGGACTTTCTTGGGAGACTACTGGAAATGAATTATTTGCTTGTTGGCAATCCAGTATCACTAAATACAGCTTCACTACCACGATGGGCACATGGCTGATGATAAGCTAAGTGCAGATGATGTCAGCTGTGGTAGATGCCAGATTAGTGCAAAATCAGAAAAAAATATGGCTGATTTTGATAGTGAAGAATCTGGATGTGAAGAGGAGCTAGCTCAAATTAATTCATAGGCAGAGCTAACATTTCACCCCTAACAACATCTTGCCACTGTAGTATCCATTTACCATAAACATCTTAATCAAGGAACTATAATTCATAAATATCAATTCAACGGTTACTGTTTTAATTAACTATTAGTTAATTTGGATATTGTCTGTAAGAAAGGAAACATCTTGTTAGAATACAATCCAAGATGATGATGCAGCTAAATCTTTCTGAAGGTTAATAAATAAAGCAGAGAAACTTCCTTGGTATACTGGTTTACCAATAGATAGATCTAAATGAGATTCACTGAAGGTTGCTCAAAAATTTAGGAAACAACAGGTAAATAGTAATTTAAAAAATTTTTATGCAATAGTCAAAGTACAGTTTGTGTACTCTTTTCAAGTAGGAGTTAATTCATAGCCTTTCATGTGCCATTATCAACCTATTTTATTGTAACTGTGATTTTCATATTACATTTAAAGATTTCCCTTACAGGGTTCATATTTTATCACCATCTTGTTTTTAAATAGTACTTTTTGACACTTTTTTTGATCAGATCATCTCCAACAGAAACAAAGGAGTAACAGTAATATTTATTCCTTCTTGACTCTAGGAACACAGTAGTGACTACTCTGTTTTCAAACTACAGTTAAACATTCTTAAATTGTGCCACTATATATGAAGCAAAATATTAATGTGATGTTAAAATGAAGCTAATATAACATTTTGATAACAGTACTGTTCTTTCATCTGAGGAATCTTTAGTACATTGACTTTTATACTGCATAAACAACTAGGTTAGTGTTTTTTTTCTCTAGGTTGAATTCTGCTGTATATTTACATACTTCTTACTGGGGCTCAAGTTTCCTGATCTTTAATCGTTCCACTGATTCATTTTCATGTTTCCTTTGTCTAATACTGCTTTGATAATGTTGTTCCATTCTCTGACACAGAGAATTCACTTATTAGCTGAATATATTATACCATATTATATATTTTCAGCGTAGCTCTCCGTAGGCTTGATATAAACGTCTAATTTTATTGAACATTTAAGTGCTTCAAAGTATTTTTTACTAATTGAATTAGAAAAAGTATGTACAATATTTTATTTCCTACTTCTGGTCTTTAAAGGGTTATAATTTGAAGAATTCCAATGAAAAAACTGCCTGTTCATGCAAGTATGTATGTGCTCAGTCACGCCTGACTCTTTGTGACCCCATGGACTGTAGCCCTCTAGGCTACTCTGTCCATGGAATTTTCAGGCAAGAGTACTGGAGCAGGTTACCATTTCCTTCTCCAGGGGATCTTCTGGACTCAGGGACTGAACCGGTGTCTTTTATGTTTCCTTCATTGGCAGGTGGATTCTTTACCCCTGCCATCTGGGAAGCCCTCATGCAAGCATAAGAAACCATTAACAGACCCCGTTAGTGGATCCATTGCCTCATTTGTATACATTCTTTAAGAGGAAAGCTTTTATGGGTTAGGTTATATTTGATCATTTACATAGATTATTATGACAGTTCATTTTATTTCTTTATGTAGCTGCGCTGGGTCTTAGTTGTGTTTTGGCACAAGGTATTTTTGATCTTCACTGCAGGATCTTTAGCTGTGGGAAACAGGATCTTTAGTTGTAGCAGTTCATTTTTAAATGTTAGCTGTCTTCTAAAGTTTTTGTAAAACTATCAAGCAATTTTTTAATGTGATTATATCATTTATATTTCCCATAGGTGCAGTGGCACCCCACTCCAGTACTCCTGCCTGGAAAATCCCATGGACGGAGGAGCCTGGTAGGCTGCAGTCCATGGGATTGTGAAGAGTCAGACACGACTGAGCAATTTCACTTTGACTTTTCACTTTCATTGGAGAAGGAAATGGCAACCCACTCCAGTGTTCTTGCCTGGAGAATCCCAGGGATGGGGGAGCCTGGTGGGCTGCCGTCTATGGGGTCGCACAGAGTCGGACATGACTGAAGTGACTTAGCAGCAGCAGCAACAGCAGCATAGGCGCATCACATATCCTGTGACTCAGCAATTCTACTGTGTGTGCCTTACAGAAATACATCTATAAGATCAGCAAAGGACACATTCAAGAATGTTCATAGCAGCACTATTCAAAATAACAATATTGTAATATCCTTCAATTAAAATAAATAAATTTAAAAAAACAACTAGTCTTTGTATAACTGTCTGATGCCAAAAAGGTACAAAAAGGAAAAATTAAATTCAGGACTGTTGAATAAATAATATATTACAATAACAAAAAATGAACTAGAATTGCACAGATAGTGTGGCTGAATTTCACGAACATTAGGTTGAGTGAAAGCAGCCAGATATTAGAGTATACTTCTATTGTTCTATTCATATACATTTTACAACAGGAAAATGACTGTATTCAATCAGAATAATGGTTAGTTACTCTTGATTGTTAGTGACTGGAAGGAGCACAATGAAAGCTTCTGGGATGGTGGTAATGATTTCTTTCTTGATGTGGGTGCTGACTGCACAAGTATGTTCATCTCCTAATATTTTGCACTGTCACTTCAATTTACACGTATTTTTAAATTTATGTTATCCTACAATTAAAAAAACTATGTGAAAGATGCAAAGCAAAGTTAACTAAAAAAAAACCCCAAACTTAAGATTATCATATACATTTTTAAGGCACCACTAACATATTTTTATCACAGACTAATATAGTCAACACAGAGTATCGAATTTCTTTTTAAAAGCTTTGATTTACATGAATAAACCTTGTAAGCATTATGCCAAGTGAAAGAAACCAATCACTATTGACCACACATTGCATGATGCTATTTATATGAAATGTCCAGAACTGGCAAGTCTACTCAGACAGAAAGTAGCTTAATGGCTGCTGAGGGCCAGGGACAGAGGTGTAGAGGGAGGTTAGGGAATGATAGCTAAAGGGCATGGGTTTTTATTAAATTGTGGTGGGGGCTACACAACTTTGAATATATTAAAATCCACTGAATTACACATTTTTAAACAGGAGAATTTTACAGCATGTGAATTACATCTCAACAAAACAGCCACAAAAAAAGAAAGCTTTCATTCTAAAGCCACATGTCCATCTTCAAATAATGATATTAGGTGCAGATTTTTGCTTCACAAAAATGTGACTTTTCTTATTCTAATTAAGCATGACAAGAAAAAAACAATGGGAGACTAATGAATTTTTCTAAAACGTGTAATAATGAGAACAATATGACCATTACAAATCAAACATACAGAAATATCAATTGTTAATTTTCAGGGTAACAGATGATAACAGTTGATGAGTGAAACGTCAAATTTTAAAATTTCATTTAACCTATGGCTCAATCTTCTGGCTACCAGATCCCTTAATTAGAATACCTAATAAAACAGTAAGAGCTAATGTTTCCATTTTAATTCTTTTTCTCTACTTTTGTCACTCCTTTCCTGAAAATTCTGTGCAATACTCTCATGGAAAAAGAAAAAAGAGGAAAGGAATGGTCTCTATAATAAATCATCTCTAGCTCAGAACTGTGCAGTATTTCTGCAATGATGGAAACATTTAATATCTGTACTGTCCAAGACAGCAGTCAATTTCCATGTGTGGCTACTCTGTGACAGAGAAACTGAATTTTAACTATATTTAATTATAAGTGAAATTTTAATTTGACTAGTGTCTAGTGGCTACCATTTTAGTGCAGGTTTAGATAAACCACAAGTAAACCATCAGTCTTACGACATCTACATACTTATTACACTAAGAGTCATTCACAAAATATTACTAAAGTGTCTGTAGTACATATATTTAGCAGCTGAATCAATAGACAAAATCAACTTCACAAACTCACCTGGCCATCTTCCATTTTGGCTTTAGGGTAGTTGAGGATTAGTTTTGTAGCTTGTTCCCACTTTGCATGCGTATCTTCCCAAGCCTAAAATGAAAGCAATTACCAGTTGAAAGCAACCTTAAACCTAGAGCTAAAAACCAATCAGTAATAGGTCTCAAACTTGATGTATATCATAATATCCTACTTATAATATGCATACATCTTAGATTTGCTTCAAAAGCTATTCCTGGTCACATGCACAAAACACAAGGCTTTGAAAATTGCAGGCGGGGGCCTGGAAAGGATATTTCTGTTACTAAGGACATACCTCAGTGTTTCCTGCAGTGGGATGCTCAATTCGCCGCAGTAGTGCCATCACTCTTTTCTGAAGTGCTGCTCTTCCTAAGCAAGTGAAAGTGAAAGTGAAGTTGTGTCCGACTCTTTAGGACCCCGTGGAATGTAGCCCACCATGCTCCTCTGTCCATGGGATTTTCCAGGCCAAGAGTACGGAGTGGGTTGCCATTTCCTTCTCCAGAGGATCTTCCTCACCCAGGGATCGAACCCAGGTCTCCCGCATTGTAAGCAAGACGCTTTTACCATCTGAGCCACCAGGGAAGTCAAGACAACAGCAAATTAGCCTATTGCACTTAAGAGCCCTGCTTCCCAGTGGAGAATGTGGCAAGCCCAACCCAAAAGGCAGAGGAGGAGGAGGGGAATGAATACTTCAAATGGTAAAGCTGCACACTTCCTTTTACCAGCCTCACAGGAAAGGGGTATTTAACTTGGTCTCTGCAATGTCCTTGGCCTAAAATAGCTATTTCTACCTATACTTACTCGTAACATGTGCTAACGCTCTTAAAACTTCACTATATACAGCTGAGTCAGAGTAAACTGTATACTGTTTTTAAACAAATGCATATGGCATATTAAAAATTCAGTGAGAAAATAACTTACTCCAAATACTATTTACTTTCATCTTACCTTGTGAAAAAAAGGATTTCAGGAAAGGTATTTGAATGAGCCCTGTTAACTTAAAGAAGTATTGATCTTAAATACATGCCTATGTTCCCAGAGTAATCAGGTATGTGATTCAAGGTAGACTGAGTTAAAAAAAAAAATTATGCATGATTTACCTGTTGACATCATATTGCTAACAGAGGCAAATTCCATGAATGTGTTATAGTTGGGCAAGAAGTTGTGTACTGACACTTCATCCACCCCACACCGGATATCTGCTTCCTCACAGAGGTGACGGAAACAGGACATGGCAACCAGAACTGCTTCAGTGTCAGGGCTCCACAGGAACATGTACAGGGCCACTTCTAGTTTGGTCTGAGCTTGTCGGCATATTGGTGGGGTTCCACTGCACCCTGCTGCACTATCCTGGGATCAAGAGAGGCAGGCAAATATTTGCAACTTACGTAATTTTATTTACAAAATCCAATAATTCAACAAGCTGTGTACCATAGGTGTCTGTATACAATAACCCACAAGAGCTTTTCCCCTTTAACCATAACAGAATTTTTACACTCAAAATATCTTGACTGAATGAGAACTCAAATTATTTGGACCAACATAATACTAGTATCTGTTCAATTTTTTCAGATTCTATAAATATAGATTAAGCCTAATATGAACACAAAGAAAATATGCACAGTATAAATCCACTCAATGAAAAATATAACACACTTCTCAGTCACTCAAAAATGACAAAAGAAGAGGAAGTAACAAGAAATTCTATACACCCAGAGGGAAGAAATTAAATAATCACACTGCAAACTGACTGAAAGAAGGACATGAATAAGAACTAAACATGACTGTATAAGGTATATTGGGCTCTAGATAACATATTCTCAAAACACAAAATAGAGAAATTCTCATTTATAAGCGAACATGCAAATTCTGTAGTTAAGACCAACAGAAAATTCCACACTGTTGAGTAGTTCTTTTCCTTTGACTGAAGATTATATTGTAAAATGCTGCTGCTGCTGCTAAGTCACTTCAGTCATGTCCGACTCTGTGCGACCCCATAGACGGCAGCCCACCAGGCTCCCCCATCCCTGGGATTCTCCAGGCAAGAACACTGGAGTGGGTTGCCATTTCCTTCTTCAATGCATGAAAGTGAAAAGGGAAAGTGAAGTCGCTCAGTCGTGCCCGACTCTTTGCGACCTCATAGACTGCAGCCTACCAGGCTCCTCCATCCATGGGATTTTCCAGGCAAGAGTAGTGGAGTGGGGTGCCATTGCCTTGGGATTTAAAAGAGCTTTGGTCTGCCAAAGAAATTCTATAATGATCTGACATTTTCAGTAGTATTATGATTTATTTTTAAAGGGAATTATGGACACAAAAGTCATGAAAACACTTAATACATATAACATTAAGCAAAATGCTTTTTTCCCCCAGTAAATCTGTACTTTTTTTTAGTTGATAGAACTTTTAAACTTCTGGGGTACAAATGATCTTTCTTATGGGATAGAGAGTTATAATTATAGCTATCAGTTACAGCTTTTAAGTGTCAAATACTCAATCCAGTGCTATTTACACATAATCTCCTTAATTCTCATAATAATTCTGCAGCAGAAATTATTATACCCTTTTAAAGTTGAGGAACTGAGACACAGACAAGTTAGGAACTTGCCCAAGTGTCCACAAAGAGCAGTAATGAAACTACAAGCTAAGCAGTTCTTTATTATGCTGTATTACCTAGTTGAAATTTACCTGTTAATTCAGAAAAAAAGTACAGAGCACAGATGATGATACAGGAACACTACAAAAGAAGTCCCTTACCATGGATGAATTTCCTTTCCCCTTCCTGAGAGAGGTTCCAGGAGCACAAGTGCGTAGTAATTCATCATGATCCATGGACATTTGACTGGTATTCCCACTTGAAGGAACATCACATCCTACTCCACAAAGGAAGAGAAAGTGACAGGAACTTCTATCTGCCTGCTAGAAAGGAAAAATAAGTAAGCCTTTTTAAAGCACTGATAGCCAAGAGAAATAAATACTTATATGAGTTGCCCTTCTGTTTGAGATTATCCTCGAAAACCTCTCCTTCCAATTCCTTCTCCTCTCATACTGAAAAACATTCTCTAGAAACCCAGCAGTACAAATAATGTTTCCTCAATGTCTCTGAAACTCCTCTCAGTTTTCCACTCTTCAAATACTCAGAATCAACAGATCTAGAATGTAAATTAAGATTTCTAGGTCTGACACGGACATAAGTTAAACACCAACAACATAAATCTACCACACGCAAAATATAATGTACTTTTTAGTCAGTTAAAAACAAGAAAGATTTCCTCTTATACAATACGGTCAGGATAACGGGAAGTTGACTCTTTTGAGATTAAATTCCTCTGGACCAGAATTAACACTGGTATATACGCTCAGTATGAGTGACTTCACTGACCAGAGGACAATAAGATTCACTACTGGATTACTAATGCTTGTACTCTGGACAATTATACTATAGGCAAGGGCATAAAACACTGAAGTCCAATCTCATTCCTTATCTTTGGCATAATGCCAAATTCTACTATAGTAACAGATGAAGGTTAGCCAGATATGAATAACTCAACTCACCATTAGCTCATTTCTAAACAAAGAAAATTCAACAAGCTGCATGGCACACTGAAAAGTATATGTATTAGATACATTTAAGATTTCCCATAGATTTTATCCATTCCAGAAACGGATAAAAATTTATTGAATCAAGTATTCCTAAAACTATGCCATAACAGAACTTTTTAATTGACTGATTATAGAAACTTTATGTTAAAAGAAACTTAAGGCTCTTCTTTAACCCCCAAAATCTTGTCACCAGGCTTCAACAGTTCAGAATCAAAACTTTTCATTCAACCCCAAGGAAGAAGACCTCAAGAGGTAATAACTTTCTTACAGAAATATAAATAAACCTAGATTGATGTCCTCAATCTCTTTCCTTCAGCTTCTTTATATATATATAGACAGACACCATTCTCTGGACTAGCCTAGACATCAGATTCAAGTCTTATGTATGAACTTGAGAGCAGAGACAGCAAATGTTGTTTCTCCATCTTCTTTGGTTATAGAGGCCCCACTCCTCCTAGATCTACCCCCACAGAATTCTGCTTAACTCGTCTAGATTTTATCAGGATTGTGGCTTTAAGGGTAATGGCTCAAAATAATTTTTACTTAAAGTGCTGATTTCTCAGCCGTTGTCTCCTGCATGTACATTTCCCTTGAAGACGTTGCAGGAGAGAGGAGCTCAATAAGGACTTGATTTGACTAATAAACATTTCCTTAATCTCATTTCATTACCATTCCAAATATTCTTCCATTTCAAAAGATGTCATTTTGCTTACCTTATTTTTAAGAAGAAATTTATTCCTGCAGATCAAAATTTCCCGCAACCATTTGAGAATTTCTGTGCTACTAAGCATTTGATGACTAGTTAATTTCTTGCAAATGTAAAAAAGCATTTGTGAGCTGCAGAAACAAAGTTCACTGTTACCAGCATTGCCAATAAACAACCCAATACAGATAAAGTCAGAATAAAAGAATGGCATTCTCTAATAATGGACAAAGTTTAAAGAAGCTTATCTTCCTTTCCAGATTTATTTTAGAGAAATGGTTATCAAAATGTTAATAGCACTATAATGAAAGGAAGCATGCAGATTACATTAAAAAAAAAAAAAAAAAGTACTTCTAAACCCCCTTCTCCCCCAACCACTCTATCCATGCATCTCATCCTCACAAACGACTCAAGAAAAATTATAGATCTGTACAGCACAGGCTATGTAACCCTAGTGCTCTAGAACAAGGGTTGGCAAACAACTGCCTGCAGGCCAAATCCAGTCCATCATTTGCCTTTGCAAATAAAGTTTTAGTGGAACATAGTCACACTCCACTCACTCACTGTCTATGGCTACTTTCATGTCCCAAGAGCAGAAGTAAACAGTTATAAAAGAGGTTATCTGGCCCACAAAAACTAAAATGCTGACTATTTGGCCCTTGAGAGAAAGTTTCCTCATTTCTACTCTAGAGCTGCACTGTCCAGCACAGTGACCACAAGTCAGCCGCATGTGGCTACTGTGCACTTTAAATGTGGCTGGTCTAAACTGAGATGTTCTGTACGTATGAAACATCCCAAATTTTGAAGACTTTAGAAAAAAGAACATAAAATATCTTATTAATAACTTTTATACTGATCAACATATCAAAAATATTCTCTCTATATATATAGATACACACACACACACTGGGTTTTAAAATATACTATTAAAATTAATTTTACCTGTTTATTTTTTTAATGTGGCAACTAGAAAAATTTAAATTACATATGTGGTTCACATTACATTACTATCAAAGAGCATTGCTCCAGAATCTAAGATTTAACTCAGCTGCCAAGTGACTTGGTGTACCCAGTTCTACAAGATAATAACAAAACCTGAGGTTTACACACTTACATTTTCCTCATATGTTACCTCTATGCTCACTGAAAGATAATAATTCATATAACCAAGGAAATAAACTAAGCAGATATTCATTATATTAATTCATCCACAAAAAACACCAGTATTATTGAAAACATGAGATTATAGTTTAAAAAACTGAAACAAACTATTAATATTTAAACTTTAACACTCTAAGCTTATAAATGATAAAAATCAAATTAAAATACAGTTTAAACATATAAAAATCTGAACGAGCAGAAGACATACCAAATAATAGTACTTATGGCTGGGTAATGAAATTTAGCACAATTTTTAAAAATTTATTTTCTAATTTTCTGTGACAATGTTCTTACAGTTAAAATAAGAAATAACCTAATAATTTCAAGTAAAATAAAATACAAAATCATAAAACATCTGGCAGTATAAGTGAATAAAGTTAATAAACCAAGTATGTAGAGTTAATATTTAAAGACAAAAAAAATTAAAAATTTAAGTTGAATTAAAAATAAGGGTGTGTATACCTAATTTCCCAAAATGTTTCTACAGGAGCATCAGGATTCCACAAATCAATGCTATCTAACTGATGAAGAACCAGCAGAGCCTGAATTTTTAAAAAGAGAGAGAGAAGACTTACTCAAAAAAAAATTTGGTAAACATAACACTGGAGTATTTATTTTACAAATATTGACAAACTGAGCTACTTAATTATAGCCTCAACATACAGTATAAGGCACAAGAGAAAAGCTCTGAAGAACCCAAATCTCTAGGGATTATATATACAAAATGAAGTCACTTTACTCCTCTCATTGTTACTTCAAATGCCATGTACATGTAAGTTACATACTGATGAATTTAGAATAGCAATATACATGTGTAAAAACTGCTTTAAGACACAAATAATATGATTTCAATAAGTATCAAAGAACGCTATGGAAAATAAAATTAACCCGCAAAGAAGGAGAACTCTCCAAAACTAATATACACATTTTACTTCTAGGTCACAAGTTAAAAGTAGAAATTACCTTGTTTGCCACAAATTCTTAGAATAGAAAGGTCAAATTATTTTTCAAAAAAGGAGAAAGGGGGAGGAAAACAGATTTTTGCACTGCATAGAGATTATTCATCCTAAAATATTTCAACTGACCATAGAACTGAAATGGATTTGGCTCACAGAACATTAACAGGAATATACAACTAATAAAAAAAACACTACTATTAAATAAATCAATGCCATCACAAGTACAGAGAGTAGAACTAGCCTCTTCCTTCAAACCAACCCTATCTTAAGTCCAATAAGTTAAGTTCACAATGGTTCCCCCAGATGCACATTACTGAGCTCTGCACATTCCTCTCAGTCCTTGGTCAGCGGATTTGGAGATTCTTTACTCCTCTTTAAGGCTTTGTATTAAAACTCCAATGAAACACTGTTTGGAACACATAATGAGAACTGATTTCTTCTCTTAAAATCCAATCAAATGAATAAACTGCAAATAGAGCTGCAATGATAACCTGTGCAAATAAGCTGCAATGACTCCCTTTAAATTAGGGGGAAAATATGTAAATTTCTAACCTTGGACAACTTTATAACTCCAAAAGCTATAAATGGTATAAAGATCAGACCTATATTATCTTATTTCACATACCTTCACTGTAATTATTTTGAGATATTTACTGAAAACTGCAATGCACTGTGAGAATCTTCAAAAATTATATGTTATACCTCTCATATCAAGGAAAAGCAGCACAAATTAACATTTAATTTTTGTCACTAACGTGCACAAACTTAGTACTATTTACTGACATTTTTAGTTTAAGTGGCAAATTCTCTAACATTTTGTTTTAACATTTTTTTTAATATTCAAAGAAAATCTATTAGGCTTTTCTCTCCCTTGGTGGTTATTTTCCTTTTCCTGTTCCTTTCTATTTTAAAACTTTCCACATATAATTTTAACAAAATTGTATAACAGTATACTCATTTGACATTTCATAATTTTCCATATTGCTATGTGACCTGCATGGTTTAATGGATGCTTAATAGTTCACCAAATTGAAATATCATCCTCTTGTTACTGAATCTCTTACTAGTGAATATTTAAATTTCCCCTTATGTTCTATTATAACCAAAAGCAGCAACCATATATGTGTGCAGCTTTTTCCTTTTCATTTATATTCATAGGATTAAAAAATTACAGGAATGGAATTATTTGGACCAAAAAAGTGACATTGTATGGCTCCTGCCAAATACTGTCAAAGAGCTTTCCAAAAAGAATGCAAAGAATATACCTGTTTACAGAACCAACAGCAATGCACACAAATATTAGTTTGGTGCAAAAATAATTGTGGTTTTTACATTGTTGAACTCTGTTGTTTGACATTAGAATACATTCTTAAATAAATGTGGTTATGTTACACATCATTTTAATGTGCATTTCTTGCTTTATGTTTTTTTGTTAATGACATTACTTGCTGTTGATATTTATTTTAGACTATAGAAATGATGTTAGACAAAAAGCAAATTTTGAGTTATTATTTTATTCACATTCAAAATGGGTTGTAAAGCAGCGGAGACAACTTGCAACATTAACAGTGCATATGGCCTAGGAACTGCAAATGAATGTTCAGTGCAGGGTGGTTCAAGAGGTTTTGCAAAAGAGGCAAGAGCCTTGAAGATGAGGAGTACAGCGGCTGGCCATCAGAAGTTGACAACGACCAACTGAGAGCAATCATCAAAACTGATCCTCTTACAACTACATGAGGAGTTGCCAAAGAACCCAACTACTCTATGACTGATTGGCATTTAAAGCAAATTGGAAAAGTGAAAAAGCTCTATAAGTGGGTGCCCCATGAGCTGACTGCAAATCAAAAAATCATTTTGAAGTGTCATCTCTCCTTATTCTATTCAAAAACAATGAACCATTTCACAATTGGATTGTGACATGTGATGAAAAGTGGATTTTATATGACAACTGGTAATTACAAGCTCAGTGGTTGGACCTAGAAGAAGCTCTCAAGCATTTCGCAAAGCCAAACTTGCACCAAAAAAAGGTCATGGTCATTGTGTGGTGGTTTGCTCCCTATCTGATCCACACAGCTTTCTGAATCCTGGTGAAACCATTACATCTGAGAAGAATGCTCAGTAAGTTGATGAGATGCACCAAAAACTACAACATCTGTAGCCAGTATTGGTCAACAGAATGGGCCCAATTCTCTACTACAAGGCCTAAACACACGTTGCACACCAATGCTGAAAAGTTCAACAAACTGGGCTAAGAAGTTTTGCCTCATCCACCATATTCACCTGACCTCCTGCCAACCAACTACCACTTCTTGAAGCAACTCAACAACTTTTTGCAGGGAAAATGCTCCCACAACCAGCATGAGGCAGAAAATGCTTTCTAAGAGTTCATCAAATCCCAAAGCACAAATTTTTACGCTACAGGAATAAAACAACTTATTTCTCATTGGCAAACAAGACTGTAACAGTTCCTACTTTGATTAATAAAGATGTGCTTCAGCCTTGTTATGACAGGGAAGCCTGCTATGCTGCAAGCCATGGAGTCGCAAACAATTGGATGTGACTTAGTGACCAAACAACAACAATAATGATTTAAAATTCACAGTCTGAAACCACAGTTATTTTTATAACAACTTAATACAAGCAAGAGAGAAGCTACCCCACGTCCAAGGTCAGGGGCAGAAGCCAGGAGAAACCCATGCCCAAAGGGCGGCGGCCAAGAGGAGATACCCCACGTCCGAGGTCAGGGGCAGTGGCCGAGAGTGCCAGGCTGAGACGGCACAGCAACGACCGCAAGGAGCCACCCCGCGCCCAAGGCCAGGGGCAGCAGCCAGGAGGAGGAGCAACCCAATGTCCAAGGAGCGGTGGCTGTGAGGGCGCAGGAGGGCCTAGAGGAGCTATCCCACATTGAAGGTCAGGAAGGGCGGCAGTGAGGAGATAACCCTCGTCCAAGGTAAGGAGCAGCAGCTGTGCTTTGCTGGAGCAGCCATGAAGAGATACCCCATGTCCAAGGTAAGAGAAATCCAAGTAAGATGGTAGGTGTTGCAAAAGGGCATCAAAGGGCAGACACACTGAAACCATACTCACAGAAAACTAGTCAATCTAATCACAATAGGATCACAGCCTTGTCTAACTTAATGAAACTAAGCCATGCCCACGGGGCAACCCAAGATGGGCGGGTCATGGTGGAGAGGTCTGACAGAATGTGGTGCACTGGAGAAGGGAATGGCAAACCACTTCAGTATTCTTGCCTTGAGAACCCCATGAACAGTATGAAAAGGCAAAATGATAGGATACCAAAAGAGGAACTCCCCAGGTCAGTAGGTGCCCAATACGCTACTAGAGAGCAGTGGNGAATACCAGACCACTTGACCTGCCTCTTTAGAAATCTGTATGCAGGTCAGGAAGCAACAGTTAGAACTGGACATGGAACAACAGACTGGTTCCAAATAGGAAAAGGAGTACGTCAAGGCTGTATATTGTCACCCTGATTATTTAATTTATATGCAGAGCACATCATGAGAAACGCTGGACTAGAAGAAACACAAGCTGGAATCAAGATTGCCAGGAGAAATAAGAATAACACAAGCTGGAATCAAGATTGCCGGGAGAAATATCAATAACCTCAGATATGCAGATGACACCACCCTTATGGCAGAAAGTGAAGAGGAACTAAAAAGCCTCTTGATGAAAGTGAAAGTGGAGAGTGAAAAAGTTGGCTTAAAACTCACCATTCAGAAAACGAAGATCACGGCATCTGGTCCCATCACTTCGTTGGAAATAGACGGGGAAACAGTGTCAGACTTTATTTTGGGGGGCTCCAAAATCACTGCAGTTGGTGACTGCAGCCATGAAATTAAAAGATGCTTACTCCTTGGAAGAAAAGTTATGACCAACCTTCATAGCATATTAAAAAGCAGAGACATTACTTTGCCAACTAAGGTCTGGCTAGTCAAGGCTATGGTTTTTCCTGTGGTTATGTATGGATGTGAGATTTGCACTGTGAAGAAGGCTGAACGCCGAAGAATTGATGCTTTTGAACTGTGGTGTTGGAGAAGACTCTTGAGAGTCCCTTGGACTGCAAGGAGATCCAACCTGTCCATTCCGAAGGAGATTAGCCCTGGGATTTCTTTGGAAGGAATGATGCTAAAGCTGAAGCTCCAGTACTTTGGCCACCTCATGTGAAGAGTTGACTCATTAGAAAGGACCCTGATGCTGGGAGGGATTGGGGGCAGGAGGAGAAGGGAACGACCGAGGATGAGATGGTTGGTGGCATCATGGACTCGATGGACGTGAGTCTGAGTGAACTCCGGGAGTTGGTAATGAACTGGGAGGCCTGGCGTGCTGTGATTCATGGGGTCGCAAAGAGTCGGACACGATTAAGCGACTGAACTGAACTGAATACAAGCAACGAGTAGCTAACAATGAGTGCGGAAACATTTTTGGCAAAATAAAGCATGATAAATAATGAAGTAGTAAATCTTAAATATATCGTTTGATGAGTTTTCACAATAGTATATATCCCATATAACCAACACTGAGACCAACAGTATCAACGCTCAGAAGCCTTTTGCACATTCCTTTCCAGTCATCAGCTCTTGACAAAAGCAGCCACTGTTCTGACTTCCATCGCCATATATACCTCTGCCTGTTTCTGAACTTTATATAAAGGGAATCATACAGCATGTTCTCTTTTGTGTTTGGCTGTTCTCACTCAATATCATGTCTGTGAGATTCACTCATGCTTTGCACTTAGCAGTAGCTTATTCTTTTTGCATTGCTATAATCAATGGAATGAAATAATCCAAATTATTTATCTCTACTGTTCATTAGTGTCTGAGCTGTTTACAGCTTTTTCAGTTCAGTTCAGTCACTCAGTCATGTCCGACTCTTTGCAAACCCATGAATCACAGCATGCCAGGCCTCCCTGTCCACCACCAACTCCCGGAGTTTACTCAGACTCACATCCATTGAGTCAGTGATGCCATCCAACCATCTCATCCTCTGTTATCCCCTTCTCCTCCTGCCCCCAATCCCTCCCAGCATCAGGATCTTTTCCAATAAGTCAACTTTTCACATGAGGTGGCCAAAGTATTGGAGTTTCAGCTTCAGCATCAGTCCTTCCAATGAACACCCAGGACTGTTCTCCTTTAGGATGGACAGGTTGGATCTCCTTGCAGTCCAAGGGACTCTCAAGAGTCTTCTCCAACACCACAGTTCAAAAGGATCAATTCTTCGGCATTCAGCCATCTTCACAGTGCAACTCTCACATCCATACATGACCACTGGAAAAATGATTTCCTCTGTTATCCCCTTCTCCTCCTGCCCCCAATCCCTCCCAGCATCAGGATCTTTTCCAATAAGTCAACTTTTCACATGAGGTGGCCAAAGTATTGGAGTTTCAGCTTCAGCATCAGTCCTTCCAATGAACACCCAGGACTGTTCTCCTTTAGGATGGACAGGTTGGATCTCCTTGCAGTCCAAGGGACTCTCAAGAGTCTTCTCCAACACCACAGTTCAAAAGGATCAATTCTTCGGCATTCAGCCATCTTCACAGTGCAACTCTCACATCCATACATGACCACTGGAAAAATGATAGCCTTGACTAGACGGATCTTTGTTGGCAAAGTAATGTCTCTGCTTTTTAATATGCTATTACAGCTTTTTGGAATATTATAAATTATGCTATTAATATTTTATATGTGTTTTTTGGTAAACATACTTGTTGGATACATACCTAGGAGGAGAATTGCTAAGGTGTACGTTTAGCTTTTGTAGATACTGCAAACCAATTTTTAATGATGGTATACTAATTTATTCTTTTATTAGCAGAATATGAATAAAAACAAAGTACAGTTGACCCCTGAACAATGAGGAGGTTAGGGGTGCTGCATGGGGGATGCAGTGAAAAAAACTTACATATAACCTTTGATTGCCGTTATAACAAGTTAACTACTGATAGTCTACTATTGACTGGAAGCCTCACCAATAACAGAGTTGTTAACACATTTTTGTATGTCATATGTGTTATATATTTTTATAATAAAGCTAATGAAAACAAAATGTTGCTAAGAAATCATAAATAAAATACATTTGAAGTGCAGTACAGTATTTATCAATATTGTAAGTTTATTTCATGTTACAAGCTGCATCAACTTTTTCTATAACAATGATGGCATCTTTAATAGTGTAATCCTTCCGGGCTTTCATGATGTTCTCTTTACTGGGGTTCTCTTCCATAGTGTCAACAATCCTTTCCATAGAATACCATGTGTAATGAGCCTAAAAAGTCCTTATTAGAGACATGTTTTGGGCAATGAGACCACTTTGACATCTTCAGTGTTAAACTCATGGGGTTCTGGGTGGCCATGGGCACAGTCCAGTATCAAAAGAATTTTAAAAGGCAGTCCATTACTGGCAAGATACTTCCTCACTCCAGTAATAAAGCATTGATGGAACTAATCCAAAAAAGGCTTTCTTATACAACTAAAAGACTAGCGACTGGTATCTTTCTTTTCCTTTCCAGCCTTGGAAGTTTAGAAGCCTTATATTATAGATTAGGGCAGTTTTGATCACACAGTATTTGCACAAAGCAGTAGAGGTAAGCCTATCCCTTCCTACCTTAAATCCTGGTGCTTGTTTCTCTTCTTAATAAATATCCTTTGTGGCATTTTTTTTCCCACTAGAATAAGGCACTTTTTATCCACATTATAAACCTGTTCAGGCTGGTATTCTTTTCCACCAATAATTTTCTTAATGGAGTCTAGGAACCCATCTGCTGCCTTGTGGTCAGAAGCTGCTTCTCCTTCATCTTGACATTTTTAAAGCCAAACCTCTTTCTAAAATTATCAAACCATCCTTTGCAGGCATTACATTGTCTAGCTTTAGATCTTCCACTTTCCTTTTGCTTCAACTTGTCACAAAAAGACTTCACTTTTTCTCAAATCACACTGAAGTCAATAGGTATACCTTTCTTATAGCAATCCTGCATCCACATAAAAGGACAAGATTTCATGCCTACTGGAGTATTTGCAGCAACAGCTTCATGAATTTCCATTTTTCTCCCTCAACAGTCTGTACGTTGGATTCATTTATCTTGAAATGGCAGACAACCACAGCTGCATATCTCAATCTACAGCACATATCAAACAATTCAGCTTCTATAACGTCATGACTTTGCTCTGCTCTCATCGCTAGTGTACTTTGTGTAGGTCACAAGGTATGGCACTGCACCGAACATGATGAAAAATACAGGAGAACCCACGAGATCACTTTTTGCTGATATACAATTTAGTGGGAGAGACAAAATTCTCAGAGAACATTTTAAGCAGATACAACACTTGAGCTCACCCAATAGTAACAAAACACAGATCTGTAGTTATTACAGTAGTATAGTATGTACTACAGTTAACGTTATGCAGCTAGGCTTTTTATTTTTTGGCCACACCAGGAGGCACACGGGATCTTAAATTTCCTGACTAGGGATCAAACCCAAGACCCTGCCATTAGAAAGGCAGAGTCTTAATCACTAAATTGCCAGGGAAATCCTCTATGCAATTATGATTTAATACTGCATCTTTACATTTGCTTACATTTCTCTTGACTGTGAAAGACACCATGTACAGTCTGTAAGCTTTTGTAAATTTTAACTTTTTATAGTATATTTATATATATTTTATGTAGTAAATAATAATATTTGGATAAACAACAAGGTTTACTGTATAGCATAGGAAACTATATTCAATATTATGTGATAAAACATAATGGAAAAGAATATTAGAAAAATAATGCATATATGTAAATTGAACCACTTTGCTGTATAGCAGAGATTAACATATTGTAAATCAAATATATTTCAATTAGTGAAAGTCAGTCAGTTGTGTCTGACTATGACCCCCATGGACTACACAGTCCATGGAATTCTCCAGGCCAGAATACTGGAGTGGGTAGCCATTCCCTTCTCCAGGGATATTCTCAACCTAGGGATTAAAACCAGGTCTCGTGTTGCAGACAGATTCTTTACCAGCTGAGCCACAAGGGAAGCCTAAGAATACTGGAGTGGGTAGCCTATCCCTTTTCCAGCAGATCTATCCAACCCAGGAATCAAACTAGGGTCTTGTGCATTGCAGGTGGATTCTTTACCATTTGAGCCATCAGGGAAGCCAAAAAATTTTTTCTTTTAATTTTGTAATATTTCAATTTAAAAAAGCAAAAAGATGTAATAAATGATCCCCCCAAAATGATAATATAGACTGGTATCCAGATATATTATATGCCATGACATACCTTTTCTTAATTGTTTTGATATTGCGAGGCCAGCAATTCACCTGCAGGTTTTTTCAAACTGTCACAAATACACAAAAATGTTTGCAATATGTCCAAAAAATCCGCATATAACTGGACCTGCACAGTTCACACCCATGCTGTTCAAGGGTCAAAATCACTTGATATTTCATAAAGCTTTCTGTTATTTGCTATCTAGCTTAATTCCAATATAGTCATAAAAAATTCTGAATGATTTGAATCCTTCAGAATTTGTATGACACTTACTCAAGATACACTAAACGTCCTACATGTACTTGAAAAGAAAATGCACTTGTTGAATGTAGTTCTCCATATGTGTCAAATAGGTCAAATTTGATAATCATGTTTTTCAAATCTTCTATCCTTACTATTTGTTTGCTGGCTTATTCTATCAGACATTGAAAAAGGTATACTTAAGTATCTCGCTATAACTATGTATGTCTATCTGTCCTTTCACATGTTTTTATATCATATATTTAGAAATTTTATGTATTTTTGCTTTATATATTTTAAATCTTTGTTATTAGACCCACATAAAGTTTTATTTTTGGATGGATTGGACCCTTTTGTAATAATATGATGTGTCTCTTTATCATCCAACAGAGAATAACCTAAATACATAAAGCAAATATCAACAGATATAAAGAGAGAAAGTGACAGCAACACAATAATAGTAGGTGGTTTTGACACACCATTTACATCAATGGACAGATCATCCACACAGAAAGCCAATAAGGAAACACTGGCCTTAAACAACACATCAGACTAGATCAACAGATATACAGAAAACATTCCATCCAAAAGAGCAGGATACACACTCCTTTCCAGGTGTACATGGAACAATCTCCAAGACAGACCACATGCTAGACCACAAAACAAGTCTCAATAAATTTAAGAAGACTAAATCATATCAAGATTCTTTTCCAACCACAACACTATGAGACTAGACATCAAGGAGAAAAATACAGAAAGCACAAACATATGGAAGTTACCAATGGGTTACTTAAGAAATCAAAGAAATAAAAAATACCTGCAGACAAATGAAAATGAAAACACAATGATCCAAAATCTGTGGGATGCAACATAAGCAGTTCTAAGAGGGAAGACTCCCCCTAGTTCTGAGAGGAAGCCTAGCCCAGGAAACCAGAAAAATCCAAAATAAACAAGTTAAACCTAAAGAAATGAAAAAAAGAACAAACAAAACCCAAAGTTAGCAGAAGAAAATCATAAAGATCAGAGCAGAAATATTTAAATAGAGACTAAAAAAAAAAAAAAAATCAATGAATCTAAGAGTAGTTCTTTGAAAAGATAAAACTGATAAACTTTTAGCCAGACTCATCAAGAAAAAAAGGTAGAGGGCCTAAAATATAAAATCAGAAATGAAAAAGGTGAAGTTGTATTTCTAGCATCACAGAAATACTAAGAATCATAAGAGATTACTATGAACAGTTACATGTTAATAAAATGGATACTCTAAAAAAAAAAAAATTCCTAGAAAGGTACAATCTTCAAGACTGACTCAAGAAGAAATAGAAAATATGAACAGACCAATCACCAGTAATGAAACTGAATCAATAATTTAAAAATTCTCAACAAACAGAAGCTCAGCACCAGATGGTTTCAAAGGTAAATTCTACCATTTAGTGAAGAGCTAACACCTATCCTTCCCAAACTATTGCATAGGAAGGACTGCTTCCTCCCTCATTTTACAAAGCTACCATCACCTTGATACCAAAATGAGACAAATATATCACAAAAAAAACTGTAGGCCAATATCACTGATGAACACAGATGTAAAAATTCTCAAAGTATTAGCAAAAAATCAGCAAAATACATTAAAATGATCACACACCATGATCAAGTGGGATTTATCCCAGGGATGCAAGAATGTTTCAATATCTACAAGTCAGCCAATGTGATACACACATTAACAAACTGAAAAATAAAAATCCTACAATCATCTCAATTGACGCAGAAAAAGCTTTTGATAAAATTCAACATCAATTTGTGATTAAAAACAACTCTCTGGAAAGTGGGCATAGAGGGAACACACCTCAACAAAGGCCATTTACAACAGACTCACAGCTAACATCATATTCAATGGTGAAAACCTGAAAGCATTTCCTTGTAAAATCAAGGGAAAAAGACAAGGATGCTCATTCTTGCCACTTTTATTCAACACAGTTTGGAAGTCCTAGTCATAGCAATCAGAGAAGAAAAAGAAATTAGAGAAATCCAAATTGGAAAGGAAGATTAAAACTGTCACTGTTCACAGATGACATGATACACACAGAAAATCCTACAGACAACTACCAAAAAACTATTAGAACTCATTAATAAATTCAGTAAAGTTATAGGGTGCAAAATTAATATACAGAAATCTGCCACATTTCTTTAGACTAATTATGAAATACTAGAAAGAGAAATTCATGAAACAATCCCATTTACCACTGCATCAAAATAAAAAAGCTATATACCCTGGAATAAACCTACCTAAGGAGACAAAAGACCTATACTCCAAAAGACTAAAAGACACTGATCAAAGAAATTGAAGGTAACACACATATTGATAGATACACTATGATCTTCGGTTGTAAGAATCAATACTGTTGGAATGACTATACTACCCAAAGCACTCTATAGATTTAATGCAATCCCTATCAAAATACCCATGGTATTTTTCAGAAAATCATAAAAAAATAATTTCAAAATTTGTATGGAAACACAAAGGATCCAAAAAAGCCAAAACAAACTTGAGATCAAGAACAAACCTGGAGGAATCATGCCCCCTGACCTTCGACTGTACTACAAAACTACAGTCAAAACAGTATGGAACTAGCACAAAACCAGATGCACTGATCAATGGAACAGGATAGAGGACCCAAAAATAAATCTATGCACTTACGGTCAAACTATGACCAAGGGGACAAGAATACACAATGGAGAAAGACAGCCTCTTCAATTAAGTGGTGCTGAAAAAACTGGACAGCTATTTTCCTTATATAAAATAAGGAAATTAGAACATTCTCTAACACAATACATAAAAATAAACTCAAAATGGATTAAAGACTTAAATGCAAGACCAGAAACCATAAAACTCCTGGAGGAAATATAAGCAGAACATTCTTTGACATACACGGTAGCTGTATTTTTTTTAGATCTGTCTCCTAAAGCAAGAGAAGCAAAAGTAAACAAATTGGACCTAGTTAAACTTAAAAGCTTTTGCACAGCAAAGGAAACCATTGACAAAATGCAGAAAGAGCCTACTGAATGGGAGAAAATATTTGCAAATTATATGACTGATAAGAGATTAATATTCAGCATACATAAATAGCCCATACAATTCAACATTAAAGAAAAAAACCCAAACAACCCAATTTTTTAAAATGGGCAAAAGAAGTGAATGCACATGTTTTCAAAGACATACAAATAGACAACAGGCATATGAAAAGATGCTCAACATCACTGATCATCAGGGAAATGAAAATCAAAACCACATGAGATGTTACTTCACACCTGTCAGTATGGCTATCATCAAAAAGAACACAAGTAACAAATGATAGCGAGAGCATGGAGCAAAGGGAACCCTTGTACACTGCTGGCAGGAATGTAAATTGGTACAGCCACTGTAGAGCACAGTATGAGGGTTCTTTAAAAAACTAAAAATAGAACTATCATATAACCCAACAATTCCACTTCTGAGTACTTATCCATAAAAACTAAAAATACTAATTAGAAAAGATGCATACACCCCAATGTTTATAACAGTATTATTTACAATTCCCAAGATACAGAAACAACCTAAGTGTCTTTATATACATGAATGCATAAAGATGTGGTGTGTGTGTGTGTACATATATACACACATACACACATACATACAATAGAATACTACTCAGTCATAAAAAAAGAAAGAAATTTTGCCATTTGCAGCAACATAGATGAACTTGATGGACATTATGCTATATAAATACATCAGAGAAAGACCATGTGATATCACTTATATGTGGAAACTGAAATATCCACAAACTAGTTAATGTAACAAAAAAGAAGCAGACTCATAAATACAGAGAACAAACTAGTGGTTACCAGTGGAGGGAGATCTGGGGGTTGACGATACAGGTATTGGGGAGTGGAAGGTACAAACTGCTGGATGTAAGGTAGGCTCAAGGATGTATTGTACAACATGGGGAATATAGGCAATATTTTGTAGCAACTGTAAGTGGAAAGTAACCATTAAAAATTGGATAAAAAATTCTTAAGGAAAAAATTTTTAAGGAACAGACTTAAAAAAATGAGAATCTACATAGTTACAATGTTACATTCAAGAGCCTAGAATTCATTTCCCCTTACCTCCATTGCTTCCTGAGCAATCTCTGGCATGTGTGACTGAGGGACCAGTTGGACAAGCCCTGTAATTAATTCTGCAGTACTGCCTTGGGTTTCGGGTCCCTGTTTTCTTGGATTCTGCAAAGAAAAAAGCAAATTTCAATTAAAAACAAAATCACAGGACAGGGGCCAAAGGGTGGAGGGAATGGAGACTGGCTGCTAATGGGTTTTAGGTTTATTTTTGAGGTCATAAAATGTTCTAGACCCAGATAGCAGTGATGGCTACACAACTTTGTATACATATCAAAACCCAGTGAACTGTCACTTTAAAAAGGCAAATTTCATCATATGTGAATTTTACCTCAAAAATAAACACTATAAGATTTTTTAAAAGTAAAAAGCTTGCTGCGAGGGAGATAGGAAGGGGGTTCATGATGGGGGGACACATGTACCCATAGCTGATTCATGTCAATGTATAGCAAAAACCACCACAATATTGTAAAGTAATTATCCTCCAATTAAAATAAATAAATTAACTTTAAAAACTGCTCTTGTTAAGAATTCTCTTAATCTACATCTATACTTCTTCATTAATGTAAATAATATCCAGAGAAAATTCTAATTAAAACAAAAACTAGGTACTAGCTTTTCATAAGAAATTTATCAATAATAGGAGAAATAAATTATTTTTTTCAGCAACACTACATTGACTAAATAATATATCTCTGATTTGGAACTTACGGTTTTGGACCTCAAAACTACTGTGAGGAAAGGCAATGCTTGATGAGAACGACAGTTACCCTGTGTTGCCCTTTTGTCCAATACAAGGACCTAACCACATTTACATAACACTAGTAATATTAGTGTTAATGTTAATCCACACCTCCAGATACTCATACTTCAGGCTTTTTCACAGTAGAAAGACATTGTATACAAAGCAAAATGGTATATATAAATGTGAATGTCTGACTACTTAAAGAGACTAAAATGCTTCCTTGTAACTTTGGAAGAATCTATTTCCATTTCAAGCATATATGGTTCATTTAATTGAAGCCAATAAAACTAGTGCCCTTATTTTGCTAATGCCCTTACCCCCATGCGTGTGTGTGTGGGTATTTATGTATCAGAAAATAGGCCATTTTGAACTATATATATATATATAATTTCAATTAAAAACAAAAAGTATAAAGGACGCATGAAAAATAATCTGATCAAGAAGTTTAAACTGCAAATGAAAAAGAACTATGAAGTTACATGCTGGTATGAGCACCTGTAACAGGAAAATGTGGTATAATCAGGAGGAATGATTCCTTAGGGCTGTGATAACAGCTCAGAATTAGTAGGAATTACTATGTAAAGAGGAGAGGGAAGCATATTGTAGGCAGAGGAATTGCAAGGGCATAGACAGGCAGGAAGGAATGTAGTAAGAGACAGTGAAAGACAGGCCATCATAACTAGGGTAAAGAAGACAAATATAACTCTAGATGTTGCAGAGGTGATTGGTGGGAGCCAAAAGTTGTATGACCTTATAGGTCATTAGGAGTTCAGTATCCTCAAAGCTATTTCAACCAAAAGATTTTAATCTGGGCAGAAAGCATAATATTTGCTTTTTGAAGAGATCACTGTAACTTTAGTGGAGAGAAATGATTAAAAGAAAGCAGGAAATGATGTAAGCTGAACAACAGGAAGCTTGAAAAATTCACAGTAGTATGATTTAAGATAGAGATAGTGGAGACAGAAGACAATAAAAACACATTACTTTAAAATATCATGATTTAGATCATTTCATAGTTATTCCTATATTTATCCTACTTACAAAGATTTAGGTTTTTTATAAGTAAAAATATAAAATAAATATTTACAATGAATTTTTCACTATTTTAACTTACCTTTCATTACTCTGAGAAAAGTTGTTTAACCACTAGATGGCAGCAAAGAAAATAATTTCAACTTTGATCTGTTTCTGCCCGCTAATTTCAAAGCTGGCCAAACAGTATGTTTTGCTTAAATTCTTGCTCCTTGACAATAAAATATTTAACACAGAAGGCACTGGTGACTTTGATGCATTCTTTGATCCTGAGTTACAGCCATGCAAACAGAGTGATGCTAAATATATGACATGCATGATGAGGTAACACCTCAAGTAATGTGTGCTACATAGCAAAGAAAGGAGGGGGAAAGGTATTTCACTCCTTTATAGAGTCTTAATGATAGATTTTAAGACTTTTTCCATACCAAAGTTCTAACAATTTCTTCTATCAGACTTCCAAATTTGGATGGGCTTTTCAAAGAGTTCAAAACAACATAGGCCATTCTAGGGGTCACTAATCCTTTTGGGAATTGTTTCTCCTCCCTCTCTCAGAAAAAAATAGTTTTTAAATTCAGGGGGTTCAAAGAACTCTTGAAACTATGGACATCAGTTTATAGACTTCTACAGTATAGTAATTTGAAAATATACCATCAAAATTAAAAGTATACTTAGCACTTAAGCCTGTTACTCAAAGCAACAGGAAATTGTTTTAGATACTGTTTTCCCAGGACTGGAAAATTCCACAGAGGTTAAATATGTTATGCTATGAGCTTCAAAATATATTTCTGCTATGTTTGGGGCATTAATAATATTAATGTTAATATTAACTGTATTTTAATAATAGTAATAACATCCTAACATTTATGTAGTACTCATTATACATTTATTCTGCACTTTCCTAAGAGCATGACATGTAATATCTCAGTCTGCTTAACAATACGAATTATTATCATTATTACAGTATTTCAAATAAGAAAACTAAAGCACATGGATTTCCCTGGTGATCCAGTGGTTAAGACTCCACACTTCCAAAGCAAGGGGCATGGGTTCAATTCCTGGTTGGGGAACTGGTTCAACCCCTGGTCAGGGAACTAAGATGCTGCATGACTCATGGTGTGGTCAAGAAAAAAAAAGAAAACTAAAGCACAGAGAGGTTAAGTCACCCAAATCACACAGCTAATAAGTCTCCAGAGGCCATGCTTTTCAGCATTTCATATAACTACCACTCATTTTCATTTATTAGTTCCAAATTATCTTGTGTATTACAGTAATGCTCTCAGGAATTTAATACCATCTCAGGCTGTGACTTGATACTTCAGTGCTAACCATACTCATTTTTATCTCTTTTTCCTCCCAATACAGTATAGGCAGGAGAAGTCAGTGAAAATAAAAGGCTGATGACAGGAAGAAATAAGGATAGAAGAATTCAATTTTTAGGCAACAGTGATTAGAGACTTAAAAAAAAAAAACAACTGAACAGATACAGGAAGCACTTGATTTATGGCTGCTTCATTATATCCAAACCCCATCCTAGGATTATATCTGAATAATACATAATCTGGTAGCAGGGTATGGACAGAAGATCTCACCAAAATATGTTAGTTTAGTGATAAGATAAGAAAAAATAAGACAAAAGAGTAAGATCTGATATAATTATATTAGTAATCTCTATAAGTTCACTTTCTTAGGAATGTCAAGTTTCACGTACGATCAGGAAGGTTCAGTATGTGTTCTAGAGCTAACAATCATCTTCAAGGTTTTGGCATTTCAGTTAAACCAAATTAAGTTAGTACAATAATTTCAAGGCATTTTATAAAAACTACTCACACAAAGCAAGAGCTTCGGATCTGCATGAATTAGTTTCACCATGGACAAGAGAAGATACTTATAGCTTCTTGTCTCCAGGTCTGTAGGTTTTCTTTAAATTTAAGGCTTGTTACTTTTTCTTTAAATGTAAGACTCTAAAAACAAAAACATGACATTCACCTTCTAAGAATCAGACATCAGAATCATGATAATAGCTATTCAACATTTTCAAATAAATTTATTTTTTAAAAAATTTTGAAAAATAAAGGGACATATTGTATATCACCAAATGTGTGTTATTAGTAGAAACATTCAATAGAAAGTATAAGATTAACACAATCAAGCTTAAAAAGCAAATAAAAAGTATTTTTGCAACATCTATACTGTTATTTTTGTTGCCATTATTCAGGCTCTAAGTTGTATCTGACTCTTTGCAACTCCATGGACTACAGCACGGCAGGCTCCCTGGTCCTCCACTATCTCTGAATTTGCTCAAATTCATGCCCACTGAGTCAGTGATGCTATCTAACATCCCATCCTCTGGCACCCCTTTCTCCTTCTGCCTTCCATCTTTCCCAGCATCAGGGTATGGGTCTTTTTCAATGAGTCGGCTCTTCATATCAGGTAGACAAAGTATTGGAGCTTCAGCTTGAGCCACAATTCTTCCAATGAATATTCAGGGTTGACTTCCTTTAGGACTGACTGATTTGATCTCCTTGCTGACCAAGGGATTCTCGAGTCTTTTCCAGCACCACAACTCGAAAGCATCAATTCTTCAGTGCTCAGCCTTCCTCTTACATTATTCGTATATAATCTTATATACATTCTTATATAATCTTGCAATAAGTTTAAGTGAAAATCTGCTAAAATACTAAAATCTTTAAAATAAGGTTGGCTGACTCCTTTCCAAATGTTAAAACAGGGATAAAATATTTATTCTATAGCTCTCACAGATACAGTGAGTAACTCATGTAATAAAATATCTCATATACATATATATATAAACATTTCATAGAAACAGTGACATTATCAACTGTAAGATGCATCATTATTTTATGTATCATAAGGAATGAAAATTGTCAACTGCAAGATATCATACAAATAAGATCCACTCCCAAATTCAGAAATGTTAATAGGTGCTTCTTAGAATTGATGAAATATGCTAGACAGGCAATCTCTGTATTTAATAGTTTAATTTTTCTTTTTCCTTTAATGGCATTCCATCTCTCAAGTTACAGAATGCATGTATTTTGCCAGAAGAACACTGATAGAACAAAGAAAGCTTTCTTTGAGAAAAATTCAATCATGGAAAATGTGCTTCAATTACAGAGATACTATTGTAGAATACTATAATTATGGATGCTATTCAACCAAAAATCCAACATTATATTCTGGATCCAATACTACCTTTTTATCTATTCTTATAAAACATCTCCCCTTTTCTTTTAAAAGGAAACAAAAATACATGCTTTTGACATGTATGGTTTTAATGCACACAGTATTCTTGACTGGAGAATCCCAGGGACGGGGGAGCCTGGTGGGCTGCCGTCTATGGGGTCGCACAGAGTCGGACACGACTGAAGCGACTTAGCAGCAGCAGCAGCATATGCAAATACACAGGTGGGAGACTATCCAGCATCTACGGACTCTGAGTAAAAAATGTCCATGTAAACAAGCAGATGCGTTATCTATAACACGCAGCAACTATTCCCAATGTTTATGTGTGAGAAAAGTGTTTGTTATAATGCCCAAGAGCACTGAAGGTTTTTGTCCTTTTGTTTAATGAAATATGAGATATTTTTAAATATAAACTTTGAATTTTATTTCTAATTTCCTGTGTGCAATATGTAGCATCCAATGGGCAAAACCGTGAATTAGCAGGAACATTCACTCTAGCCCAGGAGTCAGTTTCCCCTACTCATCCCCAAAAGATAAAGAGCTAATCAAAGTATTTTGATTCATAAGGAAAAATTAAAGGAAAAAGAAACCAAAAAAAGAAAAAGTGACATTCACTAAGATTTTAACAGCATTTTGTTAGAAAATATCTCTAAGAAAAATAAGTTTAACTCACTGAAGTAATGGAAAACATACATCACTAATTAGCACTGCAACAATACTGCAGTATTAGACATACCACAATTCTTATGGAAAAGTCTATTTGATTTTCTAAAATAATCAAAACAGCAAGAACGGGATAAAGACACTGAAAAAATGCAATCTCAAGAAGGCGGAATTCAAAATTCATGATTAATCTTACCGGTGCCATTCGTATTGCTGGGTGTGCTCCACAACCCTGGACTGCTTTATGAAGTGTTTCACCAAACATATTTCGAAGTTCAACTGAGTGGCAATATACAGCATCAATCTTAGGCCACCAATCCAATGCAGACTGGAGGAAAACAGAGACCATACGAAAGAAAAAGTCCAAATTTGCACGAGTTATATGCTCTTGTTACCACTGTGGTTTTATGGTTGATTACTTCGTAAGAAACTTTCTAAGACCATGCAAACACACACTATGATTTCCAAAGTCTTCAAGTAATGTCTTTAATTCAAACAGTAAACCATACATCTATTTTAAAATATCATAATGAACATGAGACAGATAGCCCACTGCATGAGCATGAACATATGAGACTGTCTTTTCTCACTGATAATCTAATGAATCTGAAAAACAAAGATTTAGAGAGCTAATTCTGTAGCCAATCTTTTTTTTGTAAGTTTAATGTTTTACACATTACAGAAAGGTATGCATATATAGTATATATTTTCCCAAAGCAAGAATGCTGTTATCAGTTTTAAAAGAGATCAGTGGTTCAACACAGTGTTCAAGGAGTATGTGGTAAACTATTGCTTATACGCCTACAGACAAACAGCAATGATAATTACAACATGAAATTAGTAAATGAGATAAAGCTATTAGTAAACCTATAATCTTAAATTGATATGCAATGATGGCACAATACAAGAGCAGACTAATGATCACCACAAAGACAAAATGATCATAGCTAAATATTTTTAAAGGTAACTGGTTTTTTTAATGTAAATATTTTTCTGTAGTTCAACTTGCTTAGCTTTGGTTCTAGTTTTTAGTGCCTATTTTATTTGAAAGTGTATCTTTAACTTTTAAATGAAGTAATAACTATATTATGAAAAATGACAACTATGAAAATCACTAAACTATTAAGTTCATCTCTCTGTGAATACAAAAATGACTGGATGAATTTTTCACTACATAATAGAGAGTATGCAAGGAACAGGATTACCTAAAATACAGGCTTTATAATACTCCTGCAATAAAAAATACCTGAAAGAACAATTTGAAACAGTAGATAAGGGGATATAATAGCTTCATATCCTGTTCCCATGTTCCTTCTAATTCAACACTAAGCTAATTAAATTCTCAGCATTTAATTTTTTTAGACCTAACCCTTAGAATATTTTGAGGAGCATCGGGTTATATTACCTAAACCTCAGATTTTGGATTATGAACTCTATTTACTGGATTGTTGTTATTTAGTCACTGCATCGTGTCTGACTCTTTTGTGACCCCACAGACTGTAACCCACCAGGTTCCTTCTGTCGAAGAGATTTTCCAAGCAAGAATATTGGACTGGAAAAAAAAAAGAATACTGGAGTGGGCTGCCGTTTCCTACTCCAGGGAATCTTCTTGACTCAAAGATCAACCCACGTTTCCTGCTTGGCAGGCGGATGCTCCACTTGGCAGGTGGAGCCACATCTATGAATGTGTGTGTGTGTGCGCGTGCTCAGTCGCATCCAACTCTCTGTGACTCCATCGACTGCGGCCCGCCTGCATCCCCTGTCCGTGGGATTTTTCAGGCAAGAATACTGAAGTGGGTTGCCATTTCCTGCTTCAGGGGATCTTCACAACCCAGGGATGAAACCTACGTCTCTTGCATCTCCTGTACTGGCAGGTAGATTCCTTACCATTAGTGCCACCTGGGAAGCCAAGACACATCTACAGTGTACTATAAAACCAATTTACAAAATAAAATCAATACTTAATTGCATTCACAAAAAAACTTCAAAGCTATGAGGGAAGAAATACTTTTATTTGGACAGTATAGTTGTCTCCATTTTTCCCTCAAATTCTTTATTTACTTCCTAACAAATGTTTATTAGTTTAGTTATATAGTGAATTCCTTAAACTTTAGTCAATTTGGTCACCTGACTTGCCCGGGCAATCAATACTCCTTGATTCCATATACTTACTAATTTATACAGCTTGTGTTAATCAACTTAAAGTAACAAAAAATGAATAATCACAAAATGCACTGAGATAAGAGTCCTCTGACTATACTGAACTCATAATGTCAGAAACTGCTTAGAGACATACACATCCCATGTAACATCCTATCCAAATTATTATGTCACTGTGATAGCTGCTGAAACTGTCTCATCATGGTACCAGGTATACCCTATGTGACTTTAACTTAAGATGCAGTAACTGACATAATTGTTATTTTATATAACAAATAAGGTCACTCATTTTAAAGTAAAAGATACACTTTCAAATAAAACAGGCACTAAAACCTGGACATTATGTAGTTGGTAAAAATTTTAGGGTTCCAAGCAATGATTAAATATGTCCTTTCAGAAACTAGGCAATTAAAGTAGACTTATTCTTTTTTGTCCTTGAAAATCCTAAGTTTATTGTCAAGTAAATGGCAATACTTTTATAATATGAGCAAATCATATGGCAATACTTTAAGATTATTTCAATAAATTTCACATGCCTTGGAAATAATTTCTCTCAGCAGAAAGAGATCATCTCATTCTCAATATGTGAACTATCCATAAGTAAACTACAGCAAAGTGCTATAAGGAAAAAACAATAGTAAGTATTAAGCACTATAGCAGCTACAGAATGTTGCACTGATGGGTGAAATATTTGGTTCCTATTGTATCTATTATTTCCCAATGATAACAACATATCTAAACTAACCTAAAGGAAGCCTATAAAGATTAAGCACATAACAAAGATTTTATAGCTAAAATTCATCACCTATGGCATTCCATAATAAAAAAGATGACAGATCTACCCGTACCATTTTCAAAACGGATAAAAAGCTTAAATTATAATCAAATTCAAACAGTTACTAGATTTTCGGATTTCTTAAGAAGAAACGGGGGGACTCTTTTAGACCTAAAAACAGTACTTATGAACTGAATATGAGTATGTGTCATGAAAGCAAAACAAACTGCAAACATTATTACTACTTCTACACAAACCCTCAAAACCACAGCAGTAATAAAAATTTTATCTAATTTGAGAATGTGGTAATTTTTAAAAATCTGTGAACTGGCTAAAGAACCAAGGAAGAAGAGAGCTCATGAGGTGTAAATGATTCACGAACCAAGAATCATTATAAAGAAAATCTTTTACTATGAATAAATTTAAGATTAGGAGTTCAAATGCCTAAGAAAAACTTTATGTGATTTCAAGACAAAATATTTCTATAATAACTACATTCAGTGAATTCCATAATAGTCAATTCTATAAATTTGCTTATGTACAGAAAGTCCTTTTCAGTCAGAAAATACTTTAGATTCAGAATGTATTAGCCTCAAACCAAAGGAAAGAAAAACCCTAACAAGAAACAATTTATCAAACAACCTATTATATTATGATAAAGTATCATGATCTAAGGTCCAACTTTAAAACTATTTTATAGACTCAAATTTATGCTCCTTTTCAAGCTACTCACTAAAAGGTTACTGATGCTTACTTAATATTTTAAACATTTATTCAATACAGGTTTTTCTTTATAAAAATAGATTTCTTAGATGTGGCCTGATACAGACACACTCCACCTTCACACATGCAGTAGGCATTGGAGTATAGGAGGATGCACAACCACTTCACCAGATACACTGAGGCATGCATGAAGTACCACTCCAGGCATGCTTTAAACCCACAAAGGAGCAGCTCAGCCACTTACAGCAGTGCCAAGTCCATGCTTGAAAGTGCTCTATATATTCAATTGTAGACAAAAATATTTCACAATTAAAGTAACTAGCCACAGAGTACCAAAAAAGTATATACTTGGGTTTATTAAATATAAGCTTTAAGCATTTATGTAAACCATCCACTCTAATAAATGGAATGTTTTTAGTATAAGCCAAAGGATAAAAAAAAGTAGTAATATTTTATTTCTGAATTACACATAAAATTGAAACATAAAAATCATTGTTGCTTCTTTTTAAATAATGCCCTTGAAATAAACCTTAAGGGTACAATGCCCTAGCTCATTACACTGGCAAAAGGAAAGCATAAAATTTTCTAAGTTTTTACTACAAATATACCTTATCTGCCATATCAGATTCATTAAACTTTCCCTTTTCAAAGAAATAGTAGTTAATGTTACTTCTACTTGTAACTGATCCTCAACTGAGAGAGGAATCATTCCCTTGGGCATTTTTAGTTATTCATAAAGTCTGGGGGCAGAGATGGGAGAGGAAGGAAGTGGCACAAATGGTACTTAATGAAATGAGGACCAAGGATACCAAATGTCCTACAATACACAAAGCAGTTCTGCATAACAAAGACTGTCCCTACCAAAAATGCTACTAGCGCCCCACTGAGAAAAACGAAATGTGTCACTAAATAGTTTCATTAATAGTTATTACTCTTCTGCAGGAATGGATAAAAGAAAATGTGGCAGAATTTGGTATAATTCAATACATCCAAGGCAATGAAGGTGGGAAGGACATCTTTTAACTCCCCAGAGACACACTCTTAAAGTGAAATGTGACTATAAAGAGGACAAGTATACCTAAGTTAACAATGATTAAAGTCTTTTTTTAAGGGAGGAAAAAAGGAAAAAGTTGAACAATTTACATATACATGTGAATATCTAAAAATGGATGAAAGTGGAGATACTATAAATAACACCTGAAAACCCTCAAAATATGATTTAGAACAGAATTTTTTAAATCCTTGGTCCAAATGGTCCAAATATGGTAAGGTTACTATCTTTCCACTTAACATACTGACATCAGAGTTGAAGCCTTCACAAGTACCTTTTAATGAGTTAACCTACTTTGTCTGATATGTTTTTGTATCATATAAACACCTTGAAGTATTGTTCATTTGTTTAAGGAAGAAAAATACAAATATGACTCACCATTTTTCTTTAATGTACATAATTGGCTACAACATAAATACTGCTACTTTTAACTTAAACAGTAAGGTGACAATTCAGAATGTGTCAAATGCTGGGAAACAGCTGAGTATTAAAATATAAGTAGAGCTTTAGGATGAAAATGTTAAGTTATATTTTCAGTGACACTGTTCTCAAGGGTTTTGATCCAAAAATCTTTTAAGTTTAATCTTTCCAAAGGACCCTATTAATTTCATCTTCCTTCCAGTAAGGGTCCTGGGATCCAGATTAAATATGAAAAATACAATTGTATATCAGTTATTAGATAGAATCTTATATGAGAAACCTTCCTGTATCATACATCTAAATTCAAAATCTTTTGTAAACCAGAAACACCTTTCTTAAAAAGAAATAAGATAGGATGAAAGAAAAAATTTTAAGCAATTTAGCAATACCTTTTGGACTTACATTGGTGATGATTCGATGGAGTGAATTTACCAGCACATAGTGAAATGTAGAAGGGGAATTCTGAGCCAGGCAGATCTACAGAGAAAAGAAAAAAACAGTTAACTACTTCTAGGAGAAAAATATATAGTAACATACACAAGGACAAAAGGAACAACAAAAAGGAAATGTTTAAAAAACAGAATATATTTTTTAGGATCCTGAAATTAACTTTAACATATAAAAAGAAATATTGATAAAGGTGTACTCTATCATCTTTCTACTCATTTCCCGTTTATAAAGGATAAACGGCGTCAGTAAATGAAACTGATCCAAACCAATGCTCTCACCTTGAAGTGCTGGTTATTGTGAGGGCTTATCCGGAAGCAAGAGACGAGGCAGTCGATCATTAGGTCCACATCTGCCGGCTGACTGCCCCTTGAGAATGGCTTACTCGGATTAAACAGCAGGTTCTATGAAAATTCCAAGCGAAAATAAAAGCTTTTCATGCAATGTTTTTTCTACTAGCATTTAATAACAACATATCATCCACACAGATGGCACTAACATGTAGTTGCCAGAAGAAACATAAAGTGCTAATATTGTGGCTCATGATAAAATTCTTACTAGACCACATATGGTTCCTTTAAGGCCCAAATTTCTACATTATTTTATACCTGTCTGAATATTTATGGAAATTTAAGAAAACTGGTTAATTCGTTTTCTTCATATTCTAAGCCACTTAATGTAGCCTGAGGAGCAGTAGCAAAAGCAGGTCCTATGAATTTTAAAAAGTGAAAGTGAAAGTCACTTCAGTTCAGTTCAGTCCAGTTGTTCAGTTGTGTCCGACTCTTTGCGACCCCACAAATCGCAGCACACCAGGCCTCCCGGAGTTTACTCAAACTCATGTCCATCGAATCGGTGATGCCATCCAGCCATCTCATCCTCGGTCATCCCTTTCTCCTCCTGCCCCCAATCCTTCCCAGCATCAGAGTCTTTTCCAATGAGTCAACTGTTCACAGGAGGTAGCCAAAGTATTGGAGTTTCAGCTTTAGCATCAGTCCTTCCAATGAACACCCAGGGCTGGTCTCCTTCAGAATGGACTGGTTGGATCTCCTTGCAGTCCAAGGGACTCTCAAGAGTCTTCTCCAACACCACAGTTCAAAAGCATCAATTCTTCGGTGCTCAGCTTTCTTAACAGTCCAACTCTCACATCCATACATGACCACTAGGAAAACCATAGCCTTGACTAGACAGACCTTTGTTGGCAAAGTAATGTCTCTGCTTTTGAATATGCTGTCTAAGTTGGTCATAACTTTCCTTCCAAGGAGTAAGCATCTTTTAATTTCATGGCTGCAATCACCATCTGCAGTGATTCTGGAGCCCAAAAAAATAAAGTCTGACAGTGTTTCCACTGTTTCCCCATCTATTTCCCATGAAGTGATGGGAACAGATGCCATGATCTTAGTTTTCTGAACGTTGAGCTTTAAGTCACTTAGCTTAAGTCACTTGCCAACTCTGTGCAATCCCATGGACTATACAGTCCATGGAATTCTCCAGGTCAGAATATTGGAGTGGGTACCCGTTCCCTTCTCCACGGGATCTTTCCAACCCAGGGGTTAAACCCAGGTCTCCCGCATTGCAGGCAGATTCTTTACCAGCTTAGCCACAAGGAATAAGACTCAGAACTTTTGTGTTAGCAATGATCTTCAAAACTAGTATAGTATTTATACAAGAGATTATTTTTCATTTAATATTTTTAAGTTTAAGAGAAATAATAAGCATGTTACCTTAAGATCAACCACCATGGACTGAACCAGTAGAAAGATGACAGAGTTATCTTCCCAATTGATGTAAGTACTTGCTTTACACAGTTTGACACAGGCGATTGCAGCACTTTCAGTGAGCTGCCTGCTTCCTCCATGGCCAGCAAGTGCTTTTCGCAGACTGTCCAGAAACAGCTTCTACAAAATTCAAATACAGCAATGAGATAATATATGAAATTTATTGGATTTCAGATTGATCTAATAAACTGCTAAATCATCAACCACTAAAAACTGTACTCTCTATAAAAATACTGATACATAATCGATACTCGTGGTTTTAAATTTCATAATTTTAAGTAGTTGTCATAATTTAAATGATTCTTGAATCAAAAAAAAAAAAAGAATCTGTTCTTCCCTTTCTTTGCTGAATTATTAAAAGAACATGAGAAACAGTTCTTCCCAAACAATGTAGTTGACTTCTCAACCCTGAATTTAGCGGATCAAATTCTCTTTTTATATTACCTGTAATTTCTAAACACTATTCTTTCTTGGTTATGGTCTATCTCAAACTGTTCCATCTTTACCTAAAACTCCAGGCTATATTCAACCTTCAGCCTTCTAACTAAGGATATGATATATTGAAAGCTCTATTGCTCTAAATTCCATTCTTCACAGAAAATTATGCAGCTTGTAGAATACATATCCCTGACCTGGGATTGGACTGGGATTCTCTGCTTTGGGAGCACAGAGTCTTAGACACTGGACCACCAAGGAAGTTCCTAATCCTAATCTTTAGATTTTTTCTAATTGCCTAAAGAATGAAGTTGAAACTCAAACTGGCTCACAATGTCTTCCAGATTACTCAGTATCTGCTCTTCATCTTCACTTATAACTGCCTGTGAGAACCTTCCACTTTCCAGCTAACTTTTCTGAATATACCTTCAACATTTTTAGATCTATTTTATTGACTTCCCTGGCTTGAATAACACTCATCTTTTCTAATCTAAATTCCTTTCTTATTTCAAGTTAACTAAGGTTCCACACCTCTTCCATAAAACTTTCCTCACTATTCAAGCTTTATCTGAAGAGATAAATGCCTGGTAAACAGATATTCTTGAAAAATAATTTTTTATCCATAAAGAAATAACTTGGAATTCTAGGGAGACAGCAGTCTAAGCTATCCTTGACTCCTGATTTTTCCCCTAGCTCCTTTATTCCTTGGTCTCCATGTTCATCTCATTCTGGAGTTACAGTCATATTTCTCAGCCTCTCTTACAGTTAAATATGGCTATATGAATAAGTTCAATCAATGGAATGTGAATGAACGTGATCCATGCCATTTAAGGGCCTGGCCCACAAAAATCCTCAGCATGCTTTTTTCTATGCTATCTTTTTTCCTTCTGGCTGGCAGAATGGAAACAACTCCTATAAAAGCCATGTATGAATAAAAATGGCAGAATCTTTGCTGGCCAAGGTCCTAAGAAATCACAAAGAGGACGACTGTCCTGCAGAGCTACTCAGCAGTATTCCATTAAGTATACGAAAGTTCTATTGTGTTGACCTGTTATACTACCTACCCTAATACAGACAGTAATACAACTAAAAATAACAATAAAATTTAGAAGTTGAAAAAAGAGAACTGCTTTTCACATATGATCTACAGTCTAGGATGGTATAAATTAAAGCTTGATTTGATCTGTTTAGGGTTCTATTTATTTGTTGTTTACTGCCTTGCTTCTTTTATACTGAAGTGCTAAGCATAATTTCAGTTATAGCGCCGGCTGCAACGAACCACACAGAAGCGTGGCCGAGAGGAGCTCGCCCAAGGTCAGGGGTGGTGACCGAGAGCACCAGGCTGCGACAGCGCAGGAGCAGCCGAGAGGATCTACCCCACGTCCGAGGTCAGGGGTGGCAGCTGAGAGGAGATACCCCACACCCGAGGTCAGGGGTGGCAGCCGAGAGGAGATACCCCACGCCCAAGGTCAGGGGCGGTGGCCGAGAGGAGCTACCCAACACTCGGGTCAGGGGTGGCAGCCGAGAGGAGCTAACCCACGCCGGAGGTCAGGGGCAGCAACCGAGAGGAGCAACTCCATATCCAAGGAGTGGTGGCTGTGCCAGCGCAGGAGGGCCGAGAGGAACTATTCCATGTTCCAGGTCAGGAGGGGCAGTCATGAGGAGATACCCTTCGACCAAGATAAAGAGCAGCAGGTGTGCTTTGCTGGAGCAGCCCTGAAGAGATACCCCACGTCCAAGGTAAGAGAAACCCAAGTAAGACTGCAGGTGTTGCCAGAGGGCATCAGAGGGCAGACACACTGAAACTATAATCACGGAGAACTAGCCATCTGATCACACCGACCACAGCCTTGTCTAACTCAATGAAACTAAGCCATGCTGTGTGGGGCCACCCAAGACGGACATGTCATGGTGGAGAGGTCTGACAGAATGTGGTCCACTGGAGAAGGCAATGGCAAACCACTTCAGTATTCTTGCCTAAATAATTCCATGAACAGTATGAAAAGGCAAAATGATAGGATACTAATAGAGGAACCCCCCCCAGGTCGTAACTGTCCAATATGTTACTGGAGATCAGTGGAGAAATAACTCCAGAAAGAATGAAGAGATGGAGCCAAAGCAAAAACAATACCCAGCAGTGGATGTGACTGGTGATAGGAGCAAGGTCCGATGCTGAAGAGAGCAATACTGCATAGGAACCTGGAATGTTAGGTCCATGAATCAAGGCAAATTGGAAGTGCTCAAACAGGAGGTGGCAAGAGTGAACGTTGACAGTCTAGGAATCAGCAAACTAAAATGGACTCGAATGGGTAAATTTCACTCAGATGACCATTATATCTACTACTGTGGGCAGGAATCCCTTAGGAGAAATGGAGTAGCCATCATGGTCAACAAGAGAGTCCAGAATGCAGTACTTGGATGCAATCTCAAGAACGACAGAATGATCTCTGTTTGTTTCCAAGGCAAACCATTCAATATCACCGTAATCCAAGCCTATGCCCCAACCAGTAATGCTGAAGAAGTTGAAATCTGTGGGCAGGAATCCCTTAGGAGAAATGGAGTAGCCATCATGGTCAACAAGAGAGTCCAGAATGCAGTACTTGGATGCAATCTCAAGAACGACAGAATGATCTCTGTTTGTTTCCAAGGCAAACCATTCAATATCACCGTAATCCAAGCCTATGCCCCAACCAGTAATGCTGAAGAAGTTGAAATTGAACAGTCCTATGAAGACCTACAAGACCTTTTAGAACTAACACCCAAAAATGATGTCCTTTTCATTATAGGGGACTGGAATGCAAAAGTAGGAAGTCAAGAAACACCTGGAGTACAGGCAAATTTGGCCTTGGAGTATGGAATGAAGCAGGGCAAAGGCTAATAAGAGTTTTGCCAAGAGAACGCACTGGTCACAGCAAAACACCCTCTTCCAACAACACAAGAGAAGACTCTACACATGGACATCACCATTGGTCAACACCAAAATCAGACTGATTATATTCTTTGCATCCAAAGATGGAGAAGCTCTATACAGTCAGCAAAAACAAGACCGGGACCTGACTGTGGCTCAGATCATGAACTCCTTATTGCCAAATTCAGACTTAAATTGAAGAAAGTAGGGAAAACACTAGATCATTTAGGTATAACCTAAATCAAATCCCTTATAATTATACAGTGGAAGTGAGAAATAGATTTAAGGGACTAGATCTGACAGAGTGCCTGATGAACTATGGATGGAGGTTCATGACACTGTACAGGAGATAGGGATCAAGACCATCCCCATGGAAAAGAAATGCAAAAAAAGCAAAATGGCTGTCTGAGGAGGCCTAACAAACAGCTGTGAAAAGAAGAAAAGCCAAAAGCAAAGGACAAAAGGAAAGATATAAGCATCTGAATGCAGAGTTCCAAAGCCTTCCCCAGCAATCAATGCAGAGAAATAGAGGAAAACAACAGTATGGGAAAAGACTAGAGATCTCTCCAAGAAAATCAGATATACCAAGGGAACATTTCATGCAAAGATGGGCTCGATAAAGGACAGAAATGGTATGGACCTAACAGAAGCAGAAGATATTAAGAAGAGGTGGCAAGAATACACGGAAGAACTGTACAAAAAAGATCTTCACGACCCAGATGACAATGGTGTGATCACTCACCTAGAGCCAGACATCCTGGAATGTTAAGTCAAGTGGGCCTTAGGAAGCATCACTATGAACAAAGCTAGTGGAGGTGACAGAATACCAGTTGAGCTATTTCAAATCCTGAAAGATGACGCTGTCAAAGTGCTGCCCTCAATATGCCAGCAAATTTGGAAAACTCAGCAGTGGCCACAGGACTGGAAAAGGTCAGTTTTCATTCTAATAGATGGGGAAACAGTGGAAACAGTGTCAGACTTTATTTTATGGGGCTCCAAAATCACTGCAGATGGTGATTGCAGCCATGAAATTAAAAGACGCCTACTCCTTGGAAGAAAAGTTATGACCAACCTAGACAGCATATTAAAAAGCACAGATGTTACTTTGCCAACAAAGGTCCATCTAGTCAAGGCTATGGTTTTTCCAGTGGTCATGTATGGATGTGAGAGTTGGACTGTGAAGAACGCTGAGTGTCGAAGAATTCATGCTTTTGAACTGTGGTGTTGGAGAAGACTCTTGAGAGTCCCTTGGACTGCAAGGAGATCCAAGCAATCCATCCTAACAGTACTGGGTGTTCATTGGAAGGACTGATGCTGAAGCTGAAACTCCAATACTTTGGCCACCTCATGCTTAGAATTGACTCATTTGAAAAGACGCTGATGCTGCGAAGGATTGGGGGCAGGAGGAGAAGGAGACGACAGAGGATGAGATGGTTGGATGGCAGCACCGACTCGATGAACATGAGTTTGGGTAAACTCCGGGAGTTGGTGATGGACAGGGGGCCCTGGTGTGCTGTGATTCATGGGGTCACAAAGAGTCGCACAGGACTGAGCAACGGAACTGAACTGACTGAAGCATGATTATCAAAGCCTGAGGGGAGCTCTACCACCATGCCAAAGGCTACCTGTGGGAGCCCAGCCAGCAAAACCAAGCATTTCTCACAGGATATTATCTCAAGCCACCTATAGGGTAGTTCGAAGAGTGGTTTTAAAGGTTTATATTAAATTCTGTGCCCAAGTGAAATGATATACATTCTACTATGATGACTGTGGAACACCCTTTTAAAACAAATGTACCACTATTTTCTAACCACAATTAAATTTTTAAAATCATCCCAAAACTAACAGTTTGGAAACTATAAAACATTCCTCTAAGTCAAATATGGTATTATTTAAGAGAAATCAGAGATTTAAAACTACTAAAATTAAGAACACTTCATCTGAAAACCAACACCACTGCAAAAAAGAAATTCAAAGCCTTAATAGAAAGTTCTACAATTTTTTAAAAAGCTGAAAATAGATGAACTAAACCATTACCTCAAAAAATAAATGCTAGAAAATATAAAGTTATAAGACCAAGTTTTTAAAGGCCAACAGTATAAATAATCTCTAGTAAACATATTAGAAATGAGGAAACTCATAAACATGGATACGGAAGAAAATAATTAGAAGATAATACATAAATATTATAAACATAGTGTCCACATATTTCTACATTATAAATAAAATATGCAGACATAGATATACATAACTCTTTATTGATAAAACTGAAAAATATATCTCCTATCAAAGAATAAACTGTTAAAAGTTACCTTAAAAGAGACAAAAATTCCTCAAAAAAAAAAAAAAGCTAACTATTCACACTGCAATGGTTGAGTAAATGAGGCTCATTAGTGTAACAGAATATTACCAAATACTTTTATGAACATATTAGATCTCTATCAACTATTTTGAGGAACAGATAAAACTGGCTTTTAAGTAAATAGAGTAAGATGCAGAGTAATATGTATGAAACTATTTCATTTAAAAAAATAAAATTATTTCATTTAAAAAATATAATCAGCATCATATATGTGTATGTATTTTCATACTAACGTTTGTATGACCAAGTAGATATGAATCAAAGGATACACCTATGAACAAAGGATAACCATTAACACTCATTAGCACATTGGAAATATGACTAAAAAGGAGAATAAATTAAAAATAATACATTTTTTAAAATCAGAAAGATTTAAGATCTAAACTGTTTAACCTAGCAAAGTACTAAAAAATATATATATACATGCTAAGTTGCTTCAGAATACTAGAGTGGGTTGCCATACCCTCCCGTCCAGGGGATCTCCCCAAAACAGGGATTGAACCCAGGTCTCCCACACTGCAGGTGGATGCTTTACTGTCTGAGCCAGCAGGGAAACCCAAGAATACTGGAGTGGGTTGCCATGCCCTCCTCCTGAATTGCATGCAGGCATACATGTGCGCACGCTTCTAGTGGCATTAGTGGTAAAGAACCCATCTGCCAATGCAGAAGTCATAGAAGATGTGGGCTCGATTCCTGGGTCTGGAAGATCCCCTGGAGGAGGGCAGGCAACCCACTCCAATATTCTTGCCTAGAGAATCCCACGGACAGAGAAGCCTGGAGGCTACAGTCCAAAGGGTAGCAAAGAGTTGGACATGACTCAAGCGACTTAGAGCAGCACAGCACATATATATATATGCCTATTTCAAAACTCTTGGGTAGTGCCAGACACAACGGTCACATAGTGTATGATTCCATTTATATGAAATGTCCAGAATAAGCAAATACAGAGACAGAATATAGATCAGTGGCTGCCAGGGACTAGGGTGAAAGGGGAATAATGAATGACTGTTAACAGGCATAAGGTTTTTTGTGGAGATGATGAAAATTTTCTGGAATTAGATAGTGGTAATGATTACACAACTTTGGGTTGACTATACTAAAAACCACTGAATTATACACTTTAAAAGGTAAATCTTATAGTATGTGAATTATATCTCAATAAAATGAATAAACAAACCTTGGAGAGGAGAGAACTGACCCAAAAAGCTAGGGGAAAAAAGAGCAAAACTGAGTGGACTTCACAGAAATTTTAAATACCTAAATAGCAAAAACAAAAACCCATAAACAAAGTATAAAAAGAGAAACCAAGTAAAAAAAATGTACAGACACTCTACAAATCAATAAAGACAAATAATTCAACAGAAAAATGAGTGATTCACAGAAGATAAATGACCAATAAGCATTTGGAAAGATGTAGCTGTGATTATTAAAATACAAATTCCCTTAAGAGCACTAGTGAACTCAAAACAGCTTTTTACCTATGTGTTTTTTCCCAATAAACACAAACAAAAAACAAAATATTAAAGGAGTCCAAAACAATGAAACATGAAAAATGGTGTCCTCATAATGGGTAAGTTGGAATATAAATCTAAGGAGAACACCAAAGCATCACAGATTCCCAAGGATTATCCAGTTTATTTATTTACCAGCAATGCATAAATTCCTTACACAGTATCTTTACAAAGTGTTGAATTCATTCAGCTGATTTTGAACATTTCCATCTACAGGCAACTCATGCAGAAGTCCATTTCATGCTTAGTCAGCAAACGGTATTTCTCTCAGTATCAAAAATATATAAATTTTAAATATTTATATTACAAAGAACGTATTCTCAAAACAAACTGCATAAAGAAATTCAAATAAAACATTAAGGTTAAATACCCAGTTCTTATTTTTTTTAAATTATGAAGAAAAAAATTATGAGCCCCTGAAAATTATCAGTTGTTACAGTGCCAACTGCACTACAGATGGCGTATGTGGTACCCTGCTTTCCCAATAAAATGCTGTGAAAACTGTTCTAGAATGCCTACAATCAGTTACTAGGCAATTTCATTAGCACCAAGTGGACACAAACCTAAGTACATGCAAAGACACCATAAAAGTGATGAATTTTAGTAGGGTAACCGTTACAGTGATTATTATAGAAAACTATGTTTAATACTAGGTTTAATATTATCCTTTCTGGCAAAAGAATGCAACTATGGGATCTTTTTAAATCTTTAATCAATGAGGGTTATCACTAATACCATATTTTTCCTCCAACTAAATTTATGTCCAAGTATGTCTCTGCTAAGGCCAGCAAAAAAAATACCCACAATGATGCAACTACAAATGGACAGAATGCTAAGCTTAAAGAAATATATACCTTGAGTAAAGTAAATTGCTTCATGTGAATTTCCTGGCCATCTAGTGGTTAGGATTTGGTGCTTTCACTGCCAGGGCCCAGGTTCAATCCCTGGTTGGAAAACTAAGATGCTGCAAGCGGCACGGCACAGCAAAATGAAATTTTTTTTAAAAATATCATTTCACATCTGAACATAGTGGAAATAACTATTCCCTCCTCACCTTATTCATGTTGTTTTCATCAACCACATCCTTGGATATATCCTGGATTATTTCTGGACACAAGATAAGCAGAATGATTTGTAGTGGCCAAACTGCTGCTTTACGTTGGTGCTTTCAGCAAAACCATCCACCAAGTCAAACAGTTTTTCGGCACACTCTATGCGAAAGATACAAATATTAAATAATACTATTAGATAACAAGGAAATCTCTGGCATTAAATTAAAAGCTGACACTATTCAAAAACTAGCAATGGCCCCATTTTAAAAAGCTAAACCTGGAAGATCACTTAACTCTCAACAAATTCATTCAGGTAATCAAAAAAGTAATGTTATTCTGTCTATGTATTACAAGAGCTATCATGATTCACTCTGTTGTTCAGTCGCTCAGTAGCGTCTGATTCTTTGTGACCCCAGACTGCAGCATGCCAGGCTTCCCTGTCCTTCACCATCTCCCAGAGCTTGCTCAAACTCATGTCCATTGAGTCGGTGATGCCATCCAACTATCTCATCCTCTGTCGTCCCCTTCTCCTCCTGCCCTCAATCTTTCCCAGCATGTCATTTCAAATGAGTTAGCTCTTCACATCAAAGTGGCCACAGTATTGGAGTTTCAGCTTCAGCATCAGTCCTTCCAATGAGTATTCAGGACTGATTTCTTTTAGGATGGACTAGTTTGACCTCCTTGCAGGCCCAGAGACTCTCAAGAGTCTTCTCCAATACCACAGTTCAAAGGCATCAATTCTTTGGCATTCAGCTTACTTTATGGTCCAACTCTTACACCTATACATGACTACGGGAAAAACCATAGCTTTGACTAGACGGATCTTTGTTGGCAAACTAATGTCCCTGCTTTCTATATGCTATCTAGGTTGGTCACAGCTTTTCTTCCAACGAGCAAGTGTCTTTTAATTTCATGGATGCAGTCACCATCTGCAGTGATTTTGGAGCCCAAGAAAATAAAGTCTGTCACTGTTTCCATTGTTTCCTAATCTATTTGCTGTGAAGTGATGGGACCAGATACCATGATCTTAGCTTTTTGAAATGTTGAGTTTTAAGCCAGCTTTTCCCCTCTCTTCTTTCAGCTTCATCAAGAGGCTCTTTAGCTTCTCTTCATTTTCTGCCTTAAGGGTGTATCATCTACATATCCAAGGTTATTGGTATTTCTTCCAGCAATGTTGATTCCAGCCTGTGCTTCATCCAGCCTGGCATTTCACATGATGTACTTTGCATGCAAGTTAAATAAGCAGGGTGACAATGTACAGCCTTGAGGTACTCTTTTCCCAATTTTGAACTAGTCCATTGTTCCATGTCCGGTTCTACCTATTGCTTCTTGATCTGTATACAGGTTTCTCAGGAAGCAAGTAAGGTGGTCTAGTATTCCCACTGTTTTAAGAATTTTCCACAGTTTTTTGTGATTCACACACTCAAAGGCTTTAGCGTAGTAAATAAAGCAGAAGCAGATGCTTTCCTGGAATTCTTGTGCTTTTTCTATGATCCAAAGGATGACAGCAATTCGATCTCTGATTCCTCTGCCTTTTCTAAATCCAGCTTGAACATCTGAAAGTTCTCGCCTACTTCCTAGTTCTCGCCTACTAGGGTGGTGAAGTTGATCCAGCCTAGTCCAAATTTTACAATGGTCAGACTGGTATTTAGTCTCAATGTGGAGGACTGTATGCAAAGTGTGATTATATCCAAGAAACAAAGACTAATTAGCTTCTCAAAGGGAATTACCGAAGTTCTCCAGGAGTCTATTTTCCTTTTTGAAGTTGTGTCTTGAGAATTCTAAGTAAGGATATTCTTACTTGATACCACTCTCTCTAAACAGGAAATAAAACCTCAGAGGACAAAAAAGGGCTTCTCTACAACAAAATGCCATCGGTATCCAATCTACAACTAATTAAAGATCAGAGCTTCATTTATTTGCTCAAAGGAAAAAGGTTGAGGGTAATTCAGAAGTATAAGAAAAAAATACATTTCCTATTTGACATAAATTGAAAAGATTAAAAGCATCATAATAACAAAAATAACTTGGAAAATGATAGGTTTTTATCTATTAAGTAAGAGTTTTTAAAAGACATTATCCTTACCAGCCATATCAGTCTGTGGAATCTGGTACAGCTTTGTAAATTCATCTGGATAATTTTCTACCCAGTCCAAAATGCCTACAAATAACAAAACATATGTTTTATGTGATATGTTGTTAATACAGAAAACAAAATATCATATTGCTCCAATTATATCACAAAATTCTAATTTCCTCCAGAAGAATATTATAATGCATTCTTTCTAAAAATTCATGTCAAATTATTACTCTTTGACTCAAAATACTGAAGACAACAACACTTAGAACCAAAAATTAACAAAACTTTAATACCAAAGAGGTTATTACTTACTTTTTCCAGGCTATTTATAACTGCTAACTGTGCCACTTTCTTTAAGGCTTTAAATTTAAATGCTGTTTCTGGAAAAGAAAAAAAAAAGGCTTTACAATGACTAATTAGTTAACACAAATGCAATTCAGAAGTACCAGCAAAAATAACTTTCCTCTTATACACAAACTTTGTGCCAGTGTTATTTATTAAGCCGTAAACACAACTAGAATAAACTAAAAACCTTACTAGTTATGTCCACTAAAGGCAAAACTCAATCTTGAACTTCAAAGGTTCTGAGTTTTTCCCTTTGTTTCTAATAATAAGTACTTTTTAAAAAATGTACCAAATACATAATCATTGTAGAAAATTCAAAAAATACACAACAATCTAGGGGAAATTGAAAACATTATCTATGATTCTACCATTCAGAGAAAATCACAATTTACAGTTTGGTTAATTTTCTTCTTTCCCTTTTCCTATGCACATATATAAGACAAATATATTTACCGTAACTGAGAAAATCTGTTCATATCAAACCTGTTCAAACTATTCTACTGGTAGCAGCACATCCCCAACTTCTTCCATATTATTAAAAGTTCCTCATGGGTATATTTGATGACTTTATTACAATAATATTCAATATTTAAGTCCACGTATTAAGATACTGGTTATTCAAACATCCTCCAATTTTGTATATTTGAATATTATTAATATAAATAATATTAATACTTTATATCCAAATATTTTCCACATTCTGATTATTTCTTTAAGGCATATAAATACGTAGAAAAAGAACTGTCCAGCCAAGAGATGAATATTTTTAAGGTTCTTGATAAATACTGCCAACTTGATTTTTGTAAGGACTGCGCCAAAGGCCACTCCCACCAAGCAGTATGTGAAAGTATCCTTATCACATCCTTGCTATCATTAAATATGTTCATTTCTTTTATTCTACTAATTTGATTATTCAAAACAGTACAATGCATTTTAAAAATAAGACTAAACATTTCTCCATATAAATACATAATGTATCTAATTTTTTTTTCTCTTCTATAAAATTACTGTCCACATTTGTAAAAAAGATAACTTTTAATGAAGGGATGCAGATACTTATTAAATTACATAAACATCTTTACAAGATAAAGATGAGTCTTCGAGTTATAAAATTGTCTAAAAAAATCTAAAAGTCACTTTCTTATTTTTCTGGACTTGCAAATAAGTAACTTGCTCTCCACATCAGGTTTTTTTTTTTTTTTTCCCTTTAAAGTGACAGCCTTAATTTGAAGGATTTTTAAACTGAAGAATTCAAAAAGTGGTAGGTTTTTGGAACTTATAGACCTGTATTGAAAAGGAACTGCTGACAAAGATTCACCAGAAATAATCTCAACAAGCAAGAAAATATAGTTAATACTACTGAAACCTACTAAAAAAGTTTCAGGATATACAGTTTCTCTGACATAACAATACCTCTAAGTGCTGTCATGGATACAAAACTGACTGCCTGTTACTTTTCTAAACACACAGTGGTATAGTTAACAATATTCAATCACTTCTGTTCTTTTCTGAATATATAAAATTTAAAATACCAATTAAAAAACTAATATATTCTTCTCTTCAAATGTTTTTTTACAGATACAATTTTCATATTTTCAGTCAACAGTGGTGTGGTTTAAGAGATACTTCATTCACAAGTCAAACAACAATCTACCCAAAGGGAACTGATAGTCTATAGGCTCATAGTACAAATGAAGAGTTCGGGAATGCAGCAACTGACATTTCTAAAATACAAAACAGGAGATACATGCAATAAGCTCTACCAAACAGCGGCCACAGAATGAGAACACTGGATCATGTCACTGGTGATTTCAATGGGACGCCAGGTGCTTCCAAACACAACTCGAACTCTCATCTTAGGCTCTGTATTTTGCTTTTCCAGTTTCGCTAATGACACACATGTGATTCAAGTCCCTGAAGTATTCATTATAGTCAAGGGCATATATATACCAACATAGCTCAGTTGGTAGAGTCCACCTGCAATTCAGGAGACTCCGGTTTGATTCCTGGGTCAGGAAGATCTGCTGGAGAAGGGATAGGCTACCCACTCCAGTATTCTTGGGCTTCCCTGTGGCTCAGCTGGTAAAAGAATCCACCTGCAATGCGGGAGACCTAGGTCCAATCCCTGGGTTGGGAAGATTCCCTGGAGAAGGGAACGGCTACCCACTCCAGTATTCTGGCCTGGAGAATTCCATGGACTGTATAGTCCATGGGGTCGAGAAGAGTGGGACACAACTGAGCGACTTTCACTCACTCACTCACCTAATTAATCACCAAAAGCTATGCAATGTATTCCACTCAAAGATTATATATTCTTCATCCTAAATACCATATCAAATTGGTCCCCACCCTATCCCATTCCATCCAGACCTCTACTATCCTTATTTCAATGTCACATTACTAAGTCCCAGAAGTTCATGCAACTTTCTATCAAATCATCCTGCAAATTTCAAGCAAAGTGGCGTATCTAAAATAAAACACTGATCAAGGTAATTTCCATCCAAAAACCTCTGCATCACTTCCCATAGACACTAAAACAAAGCCTCATTACCTATAAGAATAATAATACAGCAGTTAAGTATTTTGGATGCAGAGATGCAAATGTGAACTGAATCTTTATCCTGACACTCTGCCACTCAACAGATGTATGATCTTGGAAATGTTATTTAGGCCTGTTTCCTCATCAATATAAAGGATGATAATAGTAATATCTGTCTCACAAGGTTCTTGTGATTATTGATGAGAAAGAGCATGTAAACTGCACAGGGTGATGTATGGCACATACTGAAAATGAACAAATGTTACTATGTTTTTATTAATATGATATGATGTACTGTTGTACCTGTGTATCTTGCTTTTAACATTTCCTGCCCCTAAACACATACACACTTCTCTCATGTTATACTTACTCTATTTAGCTTTGCCACACTGCTTTGCAAATAATCTGATAATATATTTGTCTCATAAACCAGGTCATGAGCTCCAAAGGGAGAGACTCAATATTTTATTAATCTTTGTAATCCCAGCAATCAGCATGGTTTCTTACATATAGTTTCTCAACAAAAGCTGCTGAATTGAATATAAAACACATTATTACTTTTACTATTTATATTACAGGAAGTTTCCATTCCTTTCACCATAACTGTGTAGAACCATCTTTTGTTGGTCTGGTTAATATTGGCTTTATATGTCATATTTATCAGCAAAAATTCTATAAATTTATGCTCATAAGGAAGCTGCATTCAATGGGGATAACTTACCACAATAAAAAGAAAGTAATTTATCCATACACTTAGTTTCTCTCATTGTGCATGGAGAACCATCAATTAATTATTATGTATTAAACATTTCTAAGAAACTGATCTTTTAAACAAACAGCTATCCACAAGCACTCTGGACTAGATTTCCCAAATGTCACTGAACAGCTTTGAAAAAAAACTCACATTTCTTAAATTTTACACAGAGGAAATATCTAAATATTATCATTCCTTAACTTTTCAATCTTTAATAATAAATATTAAAATCCTGAAATTTAAACTGAATTGAGTGGTGGTTTATTATAATCTAAAATAACTACTGTCCACTTGTCTATGCTGTGCTTAGTCACTCAGTTGTGTCCAACTCTATGCAACCCCATGTACTGCAGCCTACCAGGCACCTCTGTCCTTGGGGATTCTCCAAGCAAGAACACTGGAGTAGACTGCCATGCCCTCCTCCAGGGGATCTTCCCAACTCAGGGATTGAACCCAGGTCTACTACATTGCAGGCAGAATTCTTTACTGTCTGAGCCACCAGGGACATAACAGCTAAAATGATCATTTCTCCTTAATTAAAGCTACTGAAAAGTGAGGTAAGCATTGCCTGGTTTTATCATGGTAATGGCCTAAAATCATAAATTCTGAACAATGGTAATATAGCTGGAACACAGCCTTATGGTATTCATCTATATAGATACAGTTTTTTTTTTTTACATCTTTGGTGAAATAGTTGTTGAGTTTAAAGCAAATGTTAGGAAAACTAAACATGGTATTTTGAAAATTGCACTGCAGAACTGTTAGTTTTCAAAGGTAGTATAACTAAATCTCCTTTCAGGTCAAACATTAAAAAACACTGTTGACAATTCCTTAATCAATATACAAAGTAAAATAAGTATGAATCACATACTATAAGGTTTCACATTTAAATTAGCCAGAATCCAGTATTACATAAAATTAAAAAACAATTTCTGTGAAATGAATGTAGGCATTTATACTCAGTATATTCATAATACTCAGTGTTATCTGATTTATATTAACACATTCCTGCTTACCACCAAAAACCCTCTCAATTCCTTCTGATAGTTCATTTCAGTCAACATAATGATAGAAAGCATTCTTCAAAGCTTTAAAATTAACACATTAGGCATTACACATTACACACAGGCATATTCCCAACATGTGACTACTATTGATATGTTCTATGAAGAAGCAAAACTAAGCACGGAAAGAATAAAAGACTTTGAAATGCTATAAAGTCAGTCAGTAAGGCACTAACAGAGTTGAAAACAGAATATCAAAAATGAGATTCCTGACTCAATTTCTCCTCTCATCATAAAAGCACAATCTTCTGGTTCCATCTGCAATGAAACTTTTATACCCTGCTGAACTATCTGCTTTTAGCACTATACTAGATAAACTTCTATAACACATAACTATCCTTGAGAGGAAATTCTAGAAAAATTAAATAACAGCATCTTCACATTCTCTTTAATAAAGAAAAAAAGCAAAAACTGTAGTTGAACAAAAACTTTACGTTGCCAAGACTTAAGATATTCATTACTGTATTATTTGCAAAGATTAAAAATTACTGAACCATAAAGTATTACTATCCACTTCTCAAGGACATTTGCATTATAAAACCCATTTTGACGTTCTAACTCAACATTATTAGTTCAATCAGTACATTCAAAATACTTATTTTTCACCCACAGTGATTCATTTCACATACATCATTCATTTAAACTTACCCTTCAGGAGTCGTTTTAATTTTGCACAATCCACATTAATATACTGTAACAATTCTATATCATGAACATCCACATTGTCTTCTGAACAAACAGTTAATTCCTGTAACCTGAAAAGTAAAAAACAAAAAATAATTTATCAACTGAAGTTTTAGGATAGTTCAAAATTCTGAATTCAACAAACTGAATTGATTGATGGTAAAAAAAAAAAAAGCACACACACTACATGATTTTATTTAAAATATTAGCTCAAATTGTAACCAATGCAGTATAATTTAAAATTGACATTATCATGGCATTAAACCTTCAGTTGCTAAAAAATGAAATCAATGCTATTTCTTCCTTCTCAAATTCTTCTTTCACTCACTTCAGCCTACAGATGTATAGCTAACAGTAAAATTATTCTAAGCACTTACACTAATGTTCTTCTTATCATCAGGGTGAGAAAAGCTTAGCAGTTCACACTGGGAATGAGAAGGTCCTCAAAACTGATTTACATGCTACAAATTCCACAGCTGCTGCAAAGAGCCTAAAAATATGGAATATGACTCCTTAGGAAACACAACTTAGCAAATCAGCAACACCAACTTTTGAAAAGCTAACTTTTGTGGTTGTTTGTGAAAAATGGAAGGAAGTTTAATTCCTTTTACAGTTGTTATTATCATAAGGAAGCGGCATTTGGGGAATTTATAAGGCAGAGAAATCAAATAAAAAGGTATTATGGTCAAAAGAAATGAACTGGAAAATCTATCACTAAAACATCTAAAAAGACTAGATAAACTGAACAACAACAAACAGATATTTTAAATGTACAGAAATAAAGCAAAACAAATGCTATTTACCCACCCAAGTCCAGAATGGAAAGGAAACTGAAAACCAGAGATGGTTCTGAAGGGATGATCTGGCCAACAAAAGGGTGAGAGTTGGTTAAGTTTCTCCTCTCCTTAACCGAGGGGTGTGGGGCTAAACATCCCCATGAGACTGGATACAAAGCCCTGAACCCTAACAATGCAGGAGGTAGAACCAGGGCCTTGCACGAAACATGGCTAGAAAGAGCTAGGCACTTTCTGAAAAAAGAGAAAGAGAGACACTGAAAGGGAGACAGGAAGAAAAAAAAAGGGGGTGGGGGTAGGGATTTACCAGCACAAAGAAGTCTGTCTGCTCTGCCTAAGCTTTACATAGAGGAAAAAGTCACCCAGGGCTGTCACCTTGCAAGGATTTGAGGCCCACATTTGTATTACCCATACAATCTGGGACTGAGAAATTAATAAAAACATGGGTCCAAAACTGAGCACTTGGCAAACACAAAACCATCATTAGGATACTCTCAGAGTCCCAGGTCACAAGAGATTCCCAAAGAAATTACACACTACACTAAAGATAAATCACAGTTTACAAAACAGAGAGAAACAATTCACTGTGAATGAGAGTTGGCACATACAAACAAATGAGATTATTTAATAATCTTAAAGAGAATATAAATAAGAAAATTTAAAATAATTAGACATACAAGAAGAAATATTAAACTATAAAAAAGAATAATAAACTACTAAAAAACAACAGCAGACTTGTAAAAGAATCAAACAGAACTTTCAGAGTCACTGAGTCTTCTGCTTCTGGTGATATTTCAAATCAGACATAATTTGGGTCTTTAGGACCCTCCAACCATAAAACAGGCAATTCGCTGGAGAAAGCAGCTAATGGTCTACGTAAAAGAATACTAGGAGCCACAGAACATGATATATACTTCAGCAGAATAAAAAAGTTATCTTAAGATCTGTAACTCATATTATTTCCTGAAAGAAAAGCAATGGCAGAAATATCAAAAGCTAATGTTAATCCTAAAAGAGAAACATCCACAGATAGATAGAATGGCCAACACAACAAATTCTCATGACACTGATTCATCCATCAATAGTACAAAGTATAAAATCAATCTTCAGAAAGAAATGTCATTCCAATTTCTTGCATATTTTAAGTCACCTAATGCTATGATACTAGAGTGTCACAGGATAACTCCATCTAAATTAAACCATCATAATGGTCTTTTTAGGTAAGTGACCCTCTAATAAGATCAGCTCCTATTCCTGGCATAAGCTAGATGAAACAGCAAATGCAGTTGTCTGAAACATAAATTTCACAGATTCCATTTCTGAGCAGTCTGTGTCCCCTGAAAGCTAAAGAAACTAGCTTATTCTGGAGATTTATTAACTTCTATTCTGGAAAGAGTGAACTAGATTCAGGAAATACACAAAAGTTGCCTATTTTTACATGTGCTAATGCTGCAAAATAAAACATTTGGAGACCAGAAGATTTTTAAAGTTTTCAGAGGTGGGGCATTTGCTGTGTTTTATTAAAGCAATTCATGCTTGGATAGACTAAAAACATTTTATTCTTTTGATCATTTTCTACCTTCAGTGTAAGATGATTTCAAAAAGTAAGTCTGGTCTAGTATCACCTAAACAAAGAAGGGGTTTTGTTTTTTATCATTTTAATGCCTCCTATTACCTAGGTGTTTGCTACCTTGCCCTTCAACCAGTATTACTCAGAATATGAAATGTTAACACTTACGAGTTCATGAAGACATTGTTCCATTATATAAACATGATACTACATTATCAGTCATATTGTAACATTAGATAAAATTTTAATTTTCTCTGCACCAGAATTCTGAGAGGTTGAAGAATATTGTTGCCTAGAATCATGACTACAGAAATGCCATCTTTTAATAAAAAGACTGCAGGATTTTGAAGTCAGCTGATTCCCCCTAAAAACCATAGCACAAATTCTCAAGCTATGATGTATATTTCTCACTCACACCTACTGCAAAACAACATGAGAATGAACTAAACTGACTCATGGAAATCCAATGCTCGCTCACACAACACAAATTAAAGCTGTGGTATCACTAAGCAAGGAAGACTGCTTTTCCCTATTATGTATTAGTCTCTGATTCACTGAAGCACTAAGTGATTTATGTTATGCTTCCTACCTGGTCACCATTAAGGACCTATTTGACTCTACTTGCATAAGAAAGGCAAATCATCTGCATGAAATTAAGTTCCAGAGAGACTTGCTACCATTGGTTACAATTCTATACTCACCTCTCCATTTGTAGCATATCACAACAAATGATCAATTTTCAATAAAAGCTTCAATTATATTTATCATATAATTTTAAAGTATAGCAGTGTATATTATAAAAAAGGATTTCATCAAAATAGGCTAAAACAGAAGTATAGGAAAGCAGCCTAGTACAATAGAACAAACAGACTCTGAAGGCAGTCTGACTTAGAAATTTTAGGACACACTGCCTTGATTACTTCTTTAGTATTAGCTTGCTAACCTGTAAAATGGGGTAATTACCACCTACATTTCAGGGATACTGTGAGGATAAAATAGCATAGCACATGCTGTAAATGTTCAACAAATGGGAGCTTTCAGAGTTCACTCACTTAAAACAGTTCACTTTCTAGAAAATTCTACTTTGCAATTACTTTCTTGTGCTTCCCACATTGCTGGTTTGGGTTTTGGGGTTTTGTTTTTGGTAACTTAGGGTCTTGTGATAAGGATCAGAGCTTTAATATCATTAGAATTCTAACTACTCATCAGTTATTCTGATTTGACTACTTTAATAAAAAGGAATAACATGCTTAAAAAGCCAAACTAAAAATTCATACTATTAAAAAAAAAACTTGATCACAGGTGATATTTTCTTCCTAAAATTTACACTTTCAAGCTTATAACAGTACTCACATTTAATTGTGATTAATTGGGGCTTCCCTGGTGGCTCAGATGTTAAAGAATCTACCTGCAATGCAGGAGACCCAGCCTCAATCCCTAGGTCAGGAATATCTCCTGGAGAAGGGAATGGTTACCCACTCCAGTATTCTTACCTGAAGAATTCCACAGACAGAGGCAATGTCCATGGGGTAGCAAAGAGTCAACACGACTGAGCAACTAACATTTTCATTTTCATATTTAATTGTACCCACCAAGATCACAATATCACATGATAATGCATAAAATTGTAGCAAAAGCCCACATTAAACTTGTTCCTATCAACCGGTTTTTTTTTTTTTTAATGAAGACAAAATTTATACTTACAACATTCCTGTGAAAATTTGTAAACTAACCTGGTAGAAATTCGACTAAAGACTGCATTGAAGTTGTTGCAGCTAAGAGAAAATAACACCCCAGAGGCAGAATTCCGAAGTTCAGCTGCATGTTGGTTTCCTTCACGACAAGTATGAAGAAAATGGCAGATTTCTGGCAGCAACTGTTTGACCAGCATCGTTTCATCTAATCTCATTGTGTCCTTTGGTTGCTAAAATAGAAACAATCACGTAATTCTAAAACTTCTTAAACTTACATGCAAATATTTTCTATAATGAAGAATTTCAAATATATGTAAGAATTGAAAATAGAATAATGAACACCCATATACTCATCACCTAGATTCCACAATTGTCAATATTTCATCATGTTTGGTCTATTTATCTATAGTTGGTTTAATAAAAAAAGATGGCTCCATCTTTCACCTCTTAATCACAATAAAAGTCGAGATAGCCCATCAATCCCCTCAGGACCTGCATTTCTGCTTGTTGCCATATTTGTTCCCCTTAGTAAGCTCTCCCACTCCTGGGAATTCTAGTTTACTATGAGTCCTATATAAACTTTATTCATATACAGTGATGAGCACATTTATTCATCTGTCTCAACACCCAAATTAATTCCAAGCTGGATAATAACATCTACCTTTAGGCAGACTGACCAAAACAGACACATATTACTTACTGCAAATAATTTTGTTTTGGTTTAACCATTTCAAAGTAAATTACAAACAACATAACTTCAATACTACCTTACTTTAGTATCACTAAATACAAGAAAATTCTCCAACTTCAATGCAATCATCATACTAGGAAAAGTAAAAAATTCCCTCTATCAGCTAATAGCCAATTCATATCCAAATTTCCCCACTGCCCTGCTGAATGTCTTTCATAGCTGTTCGAGTTTTACTCAACCAGGATTCAAAAAAGGTCTGACTGCAGCATGACTGTTACATTCCTTTAGTCTCTTTATCCTCAAAGTATTTCCCCTCACACTCTATGTACATCATTTTTATTTTCCATAACATTGACCTTTTTTAAGAAAACAGATCAGTTGCCTCATAAAATGTTCTATATTACTGATCTGATTATGTCTTAGTGATGTAACTTGCTCTTCTAGTTGCTATATTTCCTGTTAAGCTGGAATCTAAACCTAATGGTCTTATTGAAAGTGAAAGTGAAGTCGCTCAGTCGTGTCCGACTCTTTGTGACCCCATGGACTGTAGCCTATCAGGCTCCTCCATCCATGGGATTTTCCAGGCAAGAGTGCTGGAGTGGATTGCCATTTCCTTCTCCAGGGGATCTTCCCTGACTCAGGAATCAAACCCAGGTCTCCCGCATTTCAGGCAGACGCTTTACTGTCTTGAGCCACCAGGGACTACACCTAATGGTCTCATTAGATTCAGGTTAAACACTAAGCAAAATTCATTACAGTTCATATTACATCATATCAGGAGTACATATGCCAGGTGGTCCCTCTGTTAATGATATCTTTGGTGTTAACACTAAGATCTCTACTTTGTAAAGTAAATCTACTCTACAATTAACAAAACAACCAATGAGTAAGCTACCCTGAAAATATACTATTCCACACCAATATTTTACCTAATGGCTTAGTATCCTTATATGAATGACAATTTTGATAATGCCAAGCAAGATGACAACAAATTTCTGTAACTTTGCTATGCTCAAATCTGTAATTGCATTCCAAAAGCTTTCAGATGCAAATACATTGAAATACATGAAAAGTAAATAGGTATCACAAAATATTTAAAAACTGCAAAATTTGAGTTACAATGTTCTTTCTTATTTATACACTAACCAAACCAACAAGACTTTGAAACTAAGTCCAATTATAAAGAAATAAAAGGTATGTGAAGTGAAGTGGAATTTGCTCACTCTTTGCAACCCCATGGACTATACAGTTCATGGAATTCTCCAGGTCAGAATACTGGAGTGGGTAGCCTTTCCCTTCTCCAGGGGATGTTCCCAATCCAGGGATTGAGCCCAGGTCTCCCACATTGCAGGTGGATTCTTGACCAGCTGAGCCACAAGGGAACCATAGATACTAGAGTGGGTAGCATACCCCTTCTCTAGTGGATCTTCCCAACCCAGGAATTGAACCAGGGTCTCCTTCATTGCAGGTGGATTCTTTACCAACTGAGCTATCAGGGAAGCCCTAGAAGCATTCAAGTTTTGAATAATGGTCATATGCATGTGTGTGTGCGAGTGTGCCATCGCCTCAGGCTGACTCTTGACGACTGTAGCCTGGCAGGCTCTTCTGTCCGTGGACTGTAGCCTGGCAGGCCCTTCTGTCCATGAGATTCTCCAGGCAAGAATACTGGAGTGGGCTGCCATGTGCTCTTCCATGGGATCTTCCCAGCCCAGGGATTGAACCCGCATCTCTTACGTTTCCTGCATTGGCAGGCGAGTTCTTTACCACTAGAGCCACCTGGGAAATCCAATGGTCATATATACAGGAACAAAAATACTTAAGATTCTTCAGCCTACAAAATTTTCCTCTTGAAATTTTGGTTTTAATCATAATATTGTTAAGTATCTGTTCACTTTCATTTAGCTATTTCAACTACTAATATGATAAACATCATATTAGGGCTCAGTTCTTCTTAAGCCTCAACTTACTTTGATCTAAAAAGGAAAATAAATAACCAGCAAGGACCTATTAAAAAAAAAAGTTAAGAATAAAAAATAAAAAGGAAAATCAAGAGAGTCAATGGAGGCAATCAAGAAAAACACAACTGTTCAATAACATAAACAATACTTTTCTAATTATAAATTTAATGAAACAATTATACATTTTCAATGGTAGAGTAAATCAAGATAATGTCTATTTTATGGATTATATAAGTTATACCAGTCCACTTAGTAGAGCTTCATTTTGGCTATCTCCAAAGAGTATAAAATTAAACTGGGGCCAATGATACCAGTGATCATTCTCCAAAATACATTTACCAGGACCTGTTGATTATAAATGTTAAGGGAGAAAAGACGTAGAACTGAAGAGGCAATAAACCAGCCTACTCCCATTCAAACCTGGGTGTCAGAGATGTATTGGTAACTACAAAGTAGTAAGATCACTACAAAAAATTGACTCAAGAGAAGTTAAAAAAAAATAATCATGTACCTTCAAACTTTCATCATTCTATTAAACACTTAACAGGTTTTCTGCTCTTCCATCCCATTTTACAAATGAATCACAGCTCATCACACATTAAGAGACAACACAAAGCTAAAACGAAATTAGCTCACCCCCAATTTAAGTAGAAAATTTATAAGCACTGTCTCACAATTTAGGAATATGGATAAGGGTCAATAAAAGAACTTAAAGCACCACGCTTAGGTTTTGCGGCCTATCGTCTAAAACAGTTCTCTTCCCTAAGGATCCATCGTTGTGTGAAGAGTATATATTGTCCAACTCCCTATCCTACACGTTCCTTAAACACCTGTGACTGTTTTCTCTCTTCTCAACGTATCAGTGCTCAGATGTCAAAGTCCTTTCTTATCTAGGTTTACATAGAGAACAACTTTAACATGTGAAAGAGAGAAGCAATTTAGAATAAAAGCAAAAGATAGGTCAAAGGAAGGGAGATTATAATCTTCTAAGAAATGTTAACCCCAATACATACTGAAGAGACAGAGCTTTAAAATGGAGGTATTAAAGTATTAAAATTTAATATGAATAAATATAAAATAATTCTAAAAATAAACATAAAATTTATATATTTATATAAACTCCTACTATTTTCCAGAAGAGTTAAAGCTGTTGAAATATAGAAACACTATGCTCTACACAACTAATCTTCTTGAAAAAATTCTAATTAAGTCATGGTTGAAAACTCTGAGATAACTATTTAGAGGAAACATGAGAAACAACTGTTTGTATTCAACTATTCCTCCACCTGGTCTTCCCTGGTGGCTCAGATGGTAAAGAATCTGCTTACAAAGCAGGAGGCCAGAATTCAATCTCTGGGTTGGGACGATCTCTTGGAGAAGGGAATGGCACCCCATTCCAGTATTCTTGCAAGGAGAATTCCATGGACAGAGGAGCCTGGTGGACTACAGTCTGTGTGGTCACAAAGAGTCGGACATAACTGAGTGACTAACACACCCACACACTCCTCCACGTATCTATTTTATATGCTCATATTTATATAAAAAGTGTTTATAAGGTAGGATCTATCAGCAATATAACGGCTTAAATTTAAGTTCTCTTTATCATAAATTTGAAAAGTAAAATATTAAAATCAGATTCATACGGGGGAAATAAGATTCTATGGTCTTTAACATCACATTTTTTGACAGCCAAGCAATGCCACAGGCCTAACCACTGGAGAAATTAATTAAATGAAATAGTGACTTTTCTATAAAATCTTTTCTAAAAAACCTGAGAGATATGACTCCAACTTAACTTTATAAATATAAACTTTATTACTTATAAGTAATCTTAACATTTAATTTACAAAAGATGAGAATATAATTTTTTCTTGAAAACTTCTCTATGCTACCCTGTCTGCTCCGCAAACAAAATTCATTTTCATGTTTTAGTCCCTGACTCTTCTTGTCCACATCTATGCTTCATTCAGTACATCAGATCACTCTCAAAACCGAATTCGTGAAACACGCCTATTCAAGAACAGATTCACTTACCCCAGCAAGACATTTTTCCAGTGTATCCAATATAATCAACTGAGAGAGATACAAATTTTTTTCAGCAGCTTCTCCAAATATTCTCTAAAAGAAAAGATATTCAGAACATAAAAGTTGGTTATTACTCCCCACTACAAATCAGCACACATCTGAAAAATGAAGGACTAAGGATCAAGAAAATCAACAGTCTGCTATTTTATCTCCCAGATTATACTATATTTAAATCTATTATTTCTGATTTTATTCTAATGCTACACAAAATTAATTCTCAGGCAAATAAAAATGCTGGAATTTACTACAATCTGCCATTAGTCTGCCACAGTAAAAGATACTCTAATTTATACTTTTAAAACATGTAGTAAATGTACTTTGAACTGAACACCTTTAAAGAAATAGTAACATTAGAGAAGTCCCATGTTCTGCTAGTTTTTAAGTACAATGTAGGTTTGTGCAATATTTTTAAAATATATAGGATTTAGATATATAGATATTTACTAGAATGTTAAACATTTAACCACACTTTGATGCCACAAAATAGTCAAAAAAATCAAAGCCTAAACTCTAATAGCAACAAAATGCTATAACATCAATTACAGTAAGTCTTAAGCATTCACTATGCTATTTACCAACAAGAAATTATGGCTTCCACAATTTAATTTACTCAATAAGCACGAAATGAATGCCAAAATCGCAATACTGTTTTCATTTTTAAAAGAAGGGTCCAAATACTAAAACATTTTCAGTCTAACTGGAAACATGTCCACTTATTTATATAGGCAAAATCACTATGACCCACACACTGTGTAACAGAACAGCTCAATAAAATCTTAAATGTATTTCTGTAAAGCACTATACATGTTTATTAAAAGTTCTGCTTTTTTCAGAAAATCTTTTTTTTTTCCCATAAAGAGAAAATATCTTTGTAAAGCAAAGGACTGACCATACCTCCAGTTTACTGATTTTGTAACTCTGGGATAGCTTCTAACCAACTTTTTAGAAAGAAAACACATCAAAAATGATATAACTATAAAAACGGTACTTACTGATTTTCACAATCTACAACCAAAAATCAGTTTCATTGCTCAATACAAACAATAAAAATTGTGGTTTTAAGTGCTCAAAACAAGCTGAGCAGTTTGGGAGTTAATCAAGATATATTCAGATCGGCTGTTCTGAACTGAGCATGAAGCAGATTTTAGATAGGAATTGACACAGAGGAAAAGAACCACCTGACAGAGACAGGAAAAATATTGATAGTATGTTCAAAGGGACACAAGAAAACAGCAGGAGTATGCTGAAGTCTAGGGAATGTAAACAAATTTTTTAAAACAAGGAATAAAAGAAGCAATTATGAGCTTTTGACAGTGGAAATACTTGATGAAATTGGTATCTCAGGAAAACTTTCAACACAGACTCTCTACAATGGAATCTGCCACAGGTTACAGGAGGAAGGAAATAAACAGTATCTTCACAAAAGCAACTTCACATTTTAGGACTACAAAGTCATATTTTATTTATAAACTCCTTTGGACTAGGACAATCTGATATGTAAATATTCAAATGACAAGCTAAGGAAAAGATTTAAATAGATTATTATAGTCAATTCATATATGAAAAAATCTGTATGAAATTCTAATTTCAGAAAAATCGAACAATAGATAGTCACAAATAAGACAAGTACCTAAAACAAAAGAATTAAAATCTAAAAAGAAAGTTAAAAGGTTATCTACACTCATCCACAAGTTAAGAAATCTTTACATCCAGAGTCCACAGAAAATGACTTTACATACTTCAAAACATGTTGCTCCAAATTTTAAAATAGAAAACAAACCAAATTCCCCCATAAAACAGTAAAGCAAATACTCACCATATTGTTAACATTCTTTAAGATAGTGGTGAGGCCACTTATAACCAAAGAAAACTTGTATTTGGAAATATTGATAAGACATTCCTTGTTGTGCTCAGTGCTGACTTTGGTATGTGTGTTCTGCTGTCCTGTTTTTATTGGAAGCTGAGGAAACAAACAAACCAAAAAAAAAAAAAACACGTAAACTTACATTTTAAAATGACTAATGAGAAATCTATTTCTCCCTGAAAAATCATGAGATTTTTAGGAACATTTTATCAAGCACATATATTTGTAGCTTAAACTCCAATTTTCAATATATAAAGAAATTTATAGCAAATCTAAAATTCTGAAGAAATTTCAATTTTTTCAGCTTTCTATAAGTCATAAATCTTTATCTACAAAATTAAACCTTTACCCAGCACTATATAAGACAGAATGATGACTCACAAAATAGAGCTACTTCATTGAAGCTAAAAATTATTTCAGAGAAAAACGTCTGCAAGAAAATGCAAACAATCTTTTCCCTTATATATTGAACTCAAGCATTAAAAAAATAATAGATCAAGAAAATCTATGCCTTAGACCTCTAGTCAATAATGGCAAATTACTTCAGACTGTTCAGAAAACAAAACAAACTGTATAGCCTACAATTTATATAGGAAAACTGACTCAGGTAAGATAATCACCCTCAGGTACACAGTTGAGGGAGTAACAGAACGACAAAAAGATAGATCTCACGGAAAAAAATATCCTTTAAAGGGACCACACTTATCTGATAATGAATCAATTTTCACTACAAAGAAGTTCATTTCTACTCAGTTTAAGAGCAGCATTCTGTATTGAAAGCATCACAAATATAGGTACTGTTTAAATATTAAATCCTACTAACACTAACAGAGAACACTGATGAAGTTCCTCCGTGAAAAAACAAACCTGAGTCCAGCTTCCTCCTTTTTAAAATGGTGCAACAAAAAGTGGAAAGAGACCAAGGAGCATGTCCAAATTTCCTTAGTTAATAATTTGACTAACTTGTTGGTAAAGAAATACTACATAATGTTTGAGAGATAATAGCTGAAAACTTCCCTAAAATGGGAAAGGAAATAGTCAGCCAAGTCCAGGAAGCACAGAGAGCTGCAGTCAGGATAACACCACGGAGGAACACATAAAGACGCACAGTAATCAAACTGACCAAAAATTAAAGACAAAGATAATATTAAAAGCAACAAGGGAAAAACAACAAATAACATACAAGGGAACTACCATCAGGTTATAAGCCAATTTTTGAACAAGCCAGAAGGGAATGGCACCATATATTTAAAGTGGTGAAAGGGAAGAACCTACAACCAAGAATACTCTACCCAACCAGACTCTCCTTCAGATTTGATGGAGAAATCAAAACCTTTCCAGACAAGCAAAGTTAAGAGAATTCAGCACCACCAAATCAGCTTTACAACAAGTGCTAAAGGAACTCTCTAGGCAGGAAACATAAGAGAAGGGAAAGACATATAGAAAAAAAAAAACCAAAGCAATTAAGAAAATGGTAATAGGATCATACACATTGATAAAAGGCAAAATGGTTGTCTGAGGAGACCTTACAAATAGCTGTGAAAAGAAGAGACGTGAAAGGCAAAGGAGAAAAGGAAAGATATACCCATTTGAATGCAGAGTTCCAAATAGCAAGGAGAGGTAAGAAAGCCTTCCTCAGCGATCAATGCAAAGAAATAGAGGAAAACGATAGAATGGGAAAGACTAGAGATCTCATCAAGAAAATTAGAGATACCGAGGGAATATTTCATGCAAAGATGGGCAAAATAAAGGACAGAAATGGTATGGGCCTAACAGAAGCAGAAGATATTAAGAAAAGGTAGCAAGAACACACAGAAGAACTATACAAAAAAGATCTTCACAACCCAGATAATCACATTGGTGTGATCACTCACCTAGAGCCAGGCATCCTGGAATGTGAAGTCAAGTGGGCCTTAGGAAGCACTCCTATGAAAAGCTAGTGGAGGTGATAGCATTCCAGGTGAGCTATTTCAAATCCTGAAAGATGATGCTATGAAAGTGCTGCACTCAATACGTCAGCAAATTTGGAAAACTCAGCAGTGGCAACAGGACTGGAAAAGGTCAGTTTTCATTCCAATCCCAAAGAAAGGCAATGCCAAAGAATGATCAAACTACCGCACAATTGCACTCATCTCACATGCAAGCAAAGTAATGCTCAAAATTCTCCAAGCCAGGCTTCAATAGCATGTGAACCATGAACTTCCAGATGTTCAAGCTGGATTTAGAAAAGGCAGAGGAACCAGAGATCAAATTGAAAAATATCCATTGGATCCTCGAGAAAGCAAGAGAGTTTCAGAAAAACATCTACTTCTGCTGTATTGACTATGCCAAAGCCTTTAACTGTGTGGATGACAACAAACTTTGGAAAATTCTTAAAGAGATGGGAATACCAGACCACCTGCCTCCTGGGAAATCTGTTCCAGTCAGAAGCACTACTTATAACAGGACATGAAACAACAGACTGGTTCCAAATAGGGAAAGGAGTATGTTAACGCTTCATACTGTCACCCTGCTTATTTAACGTATATGCAGAGTGCATCATGAGAAATACTGGACTGGATGACGCACAAGCTAGAATCAAGATTGCTGAGAGAAATTATCAATAACCTCAGATATGTAGATGACACCATCCTTATGGCAGAAACTGAAGAAATAAAGAGTCTCTTGATGAAAGTGAGAGAGGAGAGTGAAAAAGTTGGCTTAAAGCTCAACATTCAGAAAACTAAGATCATGGCATCTGGTCCCATCACTGCATGGCAAATAGTCGGGAAATAGTGACAGACTTTTATTTTCTTGAGCTCCAAAATCACTGTGGATGGTGACTGCAGCCATGAAATTAAAAGACGTTTGCTCCTTGGAAGAAAAGTTATGGCCAACCTAGACAGCGTTATTAAAAAGCAGAGATATTACTTTGCGGGAAAAAAAAAAAAAAAGGTCCATCTAGTCAAGGCTATGGTTTTTCCAGTAGTCATGTGTGGATGTGTGAGTTGGACTACAAAGAATGCTGAGCACCGAAGAATTGATGCTTTTGAATAATGGTGTTGGAGAAGACTCTTGAGAGTTCCTTGGACTGCAAGGAGATCCAACCAGCCCATCCTAAAGGAAATCAGTCCTAAATACTCATTGGAAGGACTGATGCTGAAGCTGAAACTCCAATACTTTGGCCATCTGATGCAAAGAGCTGACTCATTTGAAAAGACCCTGATGCTGGGAAAGATGGAGGGCAGGAGGAGAAGGGGATGACAGAAGACGAGATGGTTGGATGGCATCACCGACTCAATGGACATGAGTTTGGGTAGGTTCCAGGAGTTGGTGATGGACAGGGAGGCCTGCGTGCTGCAGTTCATGTGGTTACCAGCCCATCCTAAAGGAAATCAGTCCTAAATACTCATTGGAAGGACTGATGCTGAAGCTGAAACTCCAATACTTTGGCCATCTGATGCAAAGAGCTGACTCATTTGAAAAGACCCTGATGCTGGGAAAGATGGAGGGCAGGAGGAGAAGGGGATGACAGAAGACGAGATGGTTGGATGGCATCACCGACTCAATGGACATGAGTTTGGGTAGGTTCCAGGAGTTGGTGATGGACAGGGAGGCCTGCGTGCTGCAGTTCATGTGGTCACAAAGAGTCAGACATGACCAAGCGACTGAGCTGAACTGACAAGAGAAAAATCCCAAAATTGTCTTACATCCTCAATGAAATGTACAGCAGGACAAGTTTAGAGCTTAGCTGAAACACAGGGGGGGTTTTGCACACAGCAATTGGCTCTTGTGTGCAAAAAGTCTATAATAAACTTTGAAAAGAAGAAAGCACACTTTAAACCATCACTGTCTAATAGAACTTTCTGTGGTGAGGCTATTACACTGTATTAATAATGCTCATTACAGTAGTCACTAGCCACATATGGTTATTAAGTTTAAGCATCTGCTACATGGCTAATGCAAATAAGGAATCAAATGTTTAATTTTATTTAAATTTATTTTACTTAAACTTAACATTAAGTAGCCATGGAGAGGTCTGACAGAATGTGGTCCACTGGAGAAGGGAATGGCAAGCCACTTCAGTATTCTTGCCTTGAGAACCCCATGAACAGTATGAAAAGGCAANTAGACCAAGGATGCTTCATAGAGGGCTCAAGAACAGGTAGACCAAGGATGCTTCATAGAGGGCATGAGAACAGCTAGACCAAGGATGCTTCTGAGTGAGCATGGCTTCTCAGGGTCTGTTTGCAACTTCTCCCAGTACTATGCGCTGGATAGAGATTAGCAGTGTGTCCTGGGTAAGGTATCTTAGAGTGCTTAGAGACTCCTAAAACCAACAACCACCACGTTTTTCTCCTTATGTTTTCCCAAAGGAAACCATGGCAGTACCTGTGTTTCTGTCTGAGGCAGAAACTCTGCCATGAACCAGCTCCATGGTCCAGCTCTGGTGGCCAGTTACCTTCCTCATGCAACCTCCCTCTGTCTTGGGGGCTATGCCTAGGCAGACCTGAGCAAGGCTGTCTTTTTATCTATAAAATGAGATAATTAAGCTAAATCAGTGATTTTAAAAATTTTAGAGATGCACTTAAACAGGAAATGTGATTACCAACAAAGCATTCAGATGAAACAGAAGCATGTAAATGAAAGTAAATATCCAATTCATCTCTGATTTGTCCTCCAGGATCCCACCTCAGAGACAGCTAATATGTTTCTTGCATATATTTCTAGAATTGTCTTTGTTTATATAAACATATTCAAAGCTTTCTGTACCTTGATTTGTTCACTTGGCGATAGGTTGTGGAGATCATTGCTTTTCAGTACGTGCAGAACTATCTTATTATTGCTAATGGAATCCATCAAATATCTATCCCTACCTGTAACTTGAAAACAGCTGAAATATTTCAATGTAAAAATCTTAAATCAAACTATAGAAGTAAAATATATCAAACACCCAATCCTGTAGTTGATGGGAGTGAATCCCTGTCTCCTTGTTTCTCCTTCATCGGATGGGAGGTCTCTAATGAGTGTCCATGGAGCCCTTCAAGATACAGTGGGACAAGATTTGAAAATATAAACTAGCTTATACCAAGAACATTTTCTAGTTCTAGAATCCTGTATCTGTGAAAAATTGTCACTTGTCTATCACTTAGATTCTAGAGGTCTTCATCAACTGTATTAGAGAGATATTTGTTTAAACAAAGCACCCAGTGGACTAGGTCCCCTTCTTCACGGCGGAATGCCTAGGACTACAATTTGTGAGCATGGTTAACAAGAAAGCTTGAGCCTGTGAACTGCTTGTCTGAAAATTATATTCTGAAAATTTGCAGCCATTGCCAGAGTCTTGGCTTGTAGTTTTACATTGAATTATTGGACTGAATTATTTTATTTTTTTTCCCTATTGTGCCTTGTCAACGAAAAGTGTTGTCTCAGGGAGGTGATACAACAATATTTTATAAATAAATCATTCCTTCAGAGCTGGAAAGACCTGTTGGTAATCTGAATGTCTTACCCACTGTAGCAAACAGTCACCCAGGATACTGGGAGAGATCCAGGCCTCACTAAGCTGCTTAAATCAAAAGGAAATATTGAAGCCGAGGCTGGCGATATGAAGCAGAGTCTCCTTTGGGTCTGGCATACATTTAGATTCTGTGCTTATGAATTATCTGTACACTAGTGAAAGAATAGGTATTTTAAAGTCTGTTAATGTTTATAATTACAGTTGGCATTGAGTCTAGGTTAGAAATTTTTTATCTCCCATGTCAAAGATTTGACTACTCTTAAATAATGATTAATAACTGAACGTTCTAGTTCAGTTTCAAACTTTGTTCTATTTCACACATCACGAATTCATTCATTCATTCATTTTAAATGAAGTGGCATATTGTAGACATCTGTTTTTGTCATCCAGAATTCATTCTTTTTTCTACTGACATTACTCTGACTTTCTTCTGGGGAACCACGTCCTCTCTCTCACTCTTATACTCCATGCTTTTCAGATGAGTTGGGCTTGGGTGTGGACATGTGACTGGGGTCTGTTCGATGAGTACTGTGTATTTTCCCTACCCCTGTGATTGGTCAGATGACTTATTCCCCAGTCAAAGCCAGTGACGTTCAGTATAACTTTCACTGAGGTCCTTTACTATTGTACATGACTTGGAAGAAAAGAGATCTGGAGATCTCATCAGCGTCTTTCTGCCACATGAAACTCTAGAATGAGCCTGATATGTAAGAAATGAGTACTTAAAAATTAGAAGAGTTCAGATTCTGTTGACAGCTGACTCAAACCCCTAACACCAGCCCATTTCAAGTATAGGAGACCCAGAGATCAAACCTGGGTCTCCTGCATTGCAGGCAGATTCTTTACTATCTGAGCCATCAAGTGTAGGAGTCAATAAGAAAATATTTTATCTTCTTAAGACAACTCAACATGTCTGGCACTTCACATGAAAATGCTGACATTTCATTTCCTTCATTCTGAATTAATTGTATTAGACATCCATCAGAGAGGGGAAATTAAGCCACCTCCTGCTGGAGGGATGGAATTTCACTATTGAGACTATCAAATCCAAAAACAGGTGACTAGTTCAAGTGTCACAGTTCAGTTCAGTTCATTTCAGTCATTCAGTCGTGTCCAACTCTTTGTGACCCCATGGCCTGCAGCACGCCAGGCCTCCCTGTCCATCACCAACTCTGGGAGTTTACTCAAGCTCATGTCCATTGAGTCAGTGATGCCATCCAACCATCTCATCCTCTGTCATCCCCTTCTCCTGCCTTCAATCTTTCCTGGCATCAGGGCCTTTTCAAATGAGTCAGTTCTTCACATCAGGTGGCCAACATATAGGAGTTTCAGCTTCAACATCATTCCCTCCAATGAATATTCAGGACTGATTTCCTTTAGGATGTACTGATTCTATCTCCTTGCAGTCCAAGGGACTCTGAAGAGTCCTTTCGAACACCACAGTTCAAAAGCATCAAGTGTCACAGATCCTACTAAATCTCAGTCTCCAGAATAGGAAACCCAAGAATCTCTACTTACAAAAAAAGAGGGGAATGCTTATTATGATATAGCCTACACAACAGCTCTTCCTGGTCCATAGGCCAGAATTTATCTGAAGATCACAGGTGACAGGAAAGGGAAATAGTGTTCATTTTGCACCTTCAGTGGCCTATTTTTCAAAGTACCTTAGCATATCTTTGCGACCCCTGGACTGTAGCCCACCAGGCTCCTCAGTCCATGGAATTTTCCAGGCAAGAGTACTGGAGTGGGTTGCCATTTCCTTCACCAGAGGATCTTCCCAACCCAGGGATCGAACCTGGGTCTCCCGCACTGCAGGCAGACGCTTTAACCTCTGAGCCACCAGGGAAGCCCATATTTAAGGGAAGATTTTGCATACCTGTCCTCAGTGTTCTAGGCAGGTACTGAGTTATTGGGTGGTCAGTGAGAAAAAAATGGCCCTGTTCTCAAGAGCTGATAATCTAGCTGCACTGTCCAATACATCAGCCATGTATTGTAGCTACTGAGCATGTGAGTATGGCTAGTGAAAAGCTGACTTTAAATTGGAATTCATTGGTGTGGCCACATGTGACTTCTGTCTACTATATTGAAATGTGAAGGACTCTAGACCATTTCTTCTTAAACTCTAATGTGCATAGGAATCACCTATTAAAATACAGATTTCATCTCAGTAGGGTCTTGTGTGGAGGTGGAAGTTCTGCACTTTTAAGTTCCCAGATGATGCTAATGTGGCCGGTCCATAGACCACACTTTGAGTAGGAAAGGTGATCATCAAAGAAAATGATGATTACTTAATTATAGTAAATATGAATTATGATAAGACCACCAAGGAGAACTGGGTGCTAAAGAGAATGGAAGGGACAGGACTCAGAACTGAATTGGAAGTGAGTCATAAAAGACCTCAATGGGGAGGAGATCCTGGAGCTTAAACCTGCAGGAGGCATATGAGCTGGTCAAGAGAAAGGAGTTGGGGGAGGCAGTTGTAGAAAGGGCATCACTGATGCCCATATTATTGTTGACTAAGCTATCTCACTGAATATGCGAGCAAATTTGGAAAACTCAGCAGTGGCCACAGTACTGAAAAAAGTCAGTTTTCACTCCAATCCCAAAGAAAGGCAATGCCAAAGAATGCTCAAACTACCACACAATTGCACTCATCTCACATGCTAGCAAAGTGATGCTCAAAATTCTCCAAGTCAGGCTTCGACAGTCGTGAACCATGAACTTCCAGATGTTCACGCTGGATTTAGAAAAGGCAGAGGAACCAGAGATCAAATTGCCAACATCCGTCGGGTAATCAAAAAAGCGAGAGAGTTCCAGAAAAACATCTGCTTTATTGACTGTGCCAAAGCCTTTGACTGTGTGGATCACAATAAAATGTAGAAAAGAGATGGGAATATCAGACCACCTGACCTGCCTTCTGACAAATCTGTATGCAGGTCAGGAAGCAGCAGTTAGAATTGGACATGGAACAACAGACTGGTTCTAAATAGGAAAAGGAGTACGTCAAGGCTGTATATTGTCACCCTGCTTATTTAGCTTATATGAAGACTACATCATGTGAAGTGTTGGGCTGGATGAAGCACAAGCTGAAATCAAGATGTCTCCTGGCAATCTTGATATGCAGATATGCAGATGACACCACCCTTATGGCAGAAAGCGAAGAAGAACTAAAGAGCCTCTTGAAAGTGAAAGAGGAGACTGAAAAAGCTGACTTAAAACTCAACATTCAGAAAACTAAGATCATGGCATCTGGGGCCATCACTTCATGGCAAACAGATGGGAAAACAATGGAAACAGTGAGAGACTATATTTTGGGGCTCCAAAATCACTGCAGGTGGTGAGTACAGCCAAGAAATTAAAAGATTCTTGCTCCTTGGGAGACAAGTTATGACCAACCTATAGGGCATATTAAAAAGCAGAGACATTACTTTGCCAGCAAAGGTCCGTATAGTCAAAGCTTTGTTTTTTTCCAGTAGTCATGTATGGATGTGAGAGTTGGACTATAAAGAAAACTGAGCTCCAAATAATTGATGCTTTTGAATTGTAGTGTTGGAGAAGACTCGAGAGTCCCTTGGACTGCAAGGAGATCAAACCAGTCCATCCTAAAGGAAATCAGTCCTGAATAGTCATTGGAAGGACTGATGCTGAAGCTGAAACTCCCAAACTTTGGCCGCCTGATGCGAAGAACTGATGTGAAGAACTGACACATTTGAAAAGACCCTGATGCTGGAAAGATTGAAGGCAAAAGGAGAAGGGGATGGCAGAGGATGAGATGGTTGAATGGAATCACCAACACAGTGGACTTGAGTTTGAGTAAGCTCTGGGAGTTGGTGATGGACAGGGAAGCCTGGCGTCTGCAGTCCACAGGGTTACAGAGTCGGACACGATTGATCCACTGAACTGAAAGCTATTTCACAGAGAAACTCTTGCAAGAGTGGGTTAGGAGTGTCTTCCCACCCCACTCTGCCCATTTGTAGCCTCCTATCCACTCTTCCTCTAGACCTCCCTGCCGCATTCAGACAGATCCCCTTTTCAAGTCCCCAGAACTCACTGCATATTTTCCCATAGAACCAGTAATGCTTTGTGTTGCAATGTCCCTCCCATCTCTCCCTACTAAACTGTGAACTCAAAGTATTTCTATTTTCTGGATGTTCACATGGTAGGCACTTTATAGATGTGTCTTGAACTGTAGCCAACAACGATTTTTTTAAAAAATTGTATTTGTTTATGAGGTATCTGGGATTAAGGAAGTATTTTATATATATACTCATATAGGCATCCATGCAGTATTTTTCTCCCCAATAGATGAGAAATATTTCTGGAGTAGAGCCATATAACTAAAAGTAATACAAGCCATTCATGCCCTCTGTATTACTTTTAGTTTTACAGCAGGGGATCGCTCTGGTTTTGACAAGCACTAATTAATTCTAACTCTGGGGAATAATGGGAAATGAAGGCTTATGCTATTTGCACCAAGGTTATCAGTTATATTGGTTTTAATGCTCTCCACTGCTCTAAATATAAAACATGCAGCCAAACGCATAGTTGCTTCCTCATTAGCTGTAAACAGTGTATTTCAGATTTGTCAAGCATACATATTTATTTCTACATCCAGGCATTTTTATTTATCTTCCTTGCTAGTCTGCGAAGTTTTTGCCAATAAATTAGGAAGGCACTAACTAGTTCTGAAAACTATGGCGCCCAGGAAATTTTATTGATCTCATAATTTACTGGATCTTTTGGTTAATTACAGTTCTGTCTAGCTTGGTGTGCTTTTCAAGTCAGCTGTGCATCGTAAATATGTAACTTCAGTACTCACCCTCCCTATACCTCTGGCAGCCCTGCATGAGGTCAAAGGTGTAATAGCTATGCTGCCCAGTCTCTTACATGTTTAATTAAACTATTAATCTACTTTTATCTTGGACAGTAGAAACAGGCAGCATTGAGTTTTCAGAGTTCAATGCATTTACTTAGGGTGGATTTTTTCCTAAGCTCCATCTTCAACCATTCAGCACAAGCAACTCTTTTAAAGGCAATTAAAAAAATCGTGAATGCTGGAAAAATGGCCAGATCAGTTAATCAGAAAGTGCAATGTTTACAGTAATTCATGCATTTGCTTCCTGACTAAAGCACTTTATTCAAAACAAAGAAGATTGAAGTTTGCTTCTTTGGAGGGAATGATGCTGAAGCTGAAACTCCAGTACTTTGGCCACCTCACGCGAAGAGTTGACTCATTGGAAAAGACTCTGATGCTGGGTGGGATTGGGGGCAGGAGGAGAAGGGGATGACAGAGGATGAGATGGCTGGATAGCATCACTGACTCGATGGGCATGAGTCTGAGTGAACTCCGGGAGATGGTGACGGACAGGGAGGCCTGGCGTGCTGCAGTCCATGGGGTCACAAAGAGTTGGACACGACTGAGCGACTGAACTGAACTGAACTGAAAGGTTCAAAAATTACAGTAGATCAACCAGCAATATTTCGGAAGCATTAGAACAGGGGTTATCTTCGTTATGTATGTAAACTATGAGAACTCGCTGAGGACAAGTGTAACCTCTTGTGGCGGCGATGACATTTTAAGTGGGCGGGCCTGGTTTTGTGTTCATTATCCCAACGGAGTCTCGGAACTCCAGTCTTAGAAACCTGTGTGTCCATGAGGCTTTAATTAGGTTAACAAGATTCTCCTGTGTCTATCTCCTCCCTTTCCTGTGAATCAATTGGTAGTCATCCACTGCATATGTTATTCCATTAAGGAAGCAATTTGCTGCTTTTCATCTGTTTCCTGTGTTCATTCTTGAACTCGTAGGTATAGAATTATGTGAAAATTTCCAGGATCTCTTCCCTTCTTTCAAAGTTCTTCCTACCCTCTTGCTCAGTTTGTCACTGTCCCTTTATTCCATGAGGAATCTGCATCTTGTGTGCCTCCATAAAGGCTGTGAAAATATGACACCGTGACCTTCTTACTAATGTGCCTGGCTTTCATTTGAACAATGATTAAGAGCAATTTGAGTCATGCATTTGAACATTCCACTTGAAAAATCAATTTAGACCGGCAAGGTCCATGTAAATATTGATTATAAACCCACCGTGTTTCTAGCAAGTTAGATTACTATCATAAGCTAAAACCTGTTTTTCTTTCCTACTTGGTTAAAGAGAGTAACCAAAAACCAAATCCATGTGCAGATTGATCATATTTTGCAGATGCCCAGAGGAATAAAATTTAATTCAGATTCACAACCTATCTTCCCTCTTGCCCCACCTCCAGTCCAAATAATCAAAACCACAGCTCTTTTACATTTATGGAGCAGTTGAAGCTGTGTATTTCACTTTATTTTATTGTATTCTAACTTTTTGTACTGCATTCACTATGAAGATTCCATGTGTCTTGTTAAATGTGAGCAGCTCGCTCAAAAACACGTCATTTCAACTGACATTTTTTGGCTTATGTTCAGTTTTTTATAGCCTGTGTCTCAGAGCTGTAAGTTTATAATCCAAGATGCTACAGACCTTACTTATTCATCATGATTAGATGTTTCTATCTGCCATTCTACTGCACAGCAAGCTCTAATACTGCAATGTAAAGAAAGTTAGCTTGGCAACAACAGCGACAGAAACAGTGATGAAAATAAGAGAAATGTCTTGGGTCCCTCTCCTTCATGAAGGTGCCATCTGGGTCAAACTTGTGAATGACCAGGAACTATTTGCACAATATAGAATATCAGTTGATGACTTTGGAACATTTGTACCATCCCGGTGCTTCAGGGTTAAGATGACGAGGTTGAAAAGAACTACTGGCATACTTACAGATAAAAGAGAGCTTTACAAATGCATTTTTATGTGATGTGTGAGTAGTTGGTAAAGGCTGTTGTTTTGCTTTGGAGAATTTTGTTTTCCTTTTTGGACTGTTGTCATCATCTGTGGCTAATGTTTAATTTTTATCCTACACTGGCAAAAACTTGTGGGCTCTCTTTCCTACCATTCTGAGATAAAGCATCTAGGAAATTTAGAGGGCAACCCTAAAGTCACCCTCTGACCCACAGAAATGGATCGTTAATGGCAGCACCTCAGGCGTGGGGAGTGCCGTGTTGAGGAAGTACCCTGTGACTTTTGAGTGTGCTACCATCATTTAAACAGTATCCCCACAAAGGCAGGGCCAGCCAGCACTGCAGGGAAGCCCGCACCTTGTGCCTGCCTGTCCAAGTCAGGGAGTTTGGCTGCCCTTCCTCCTGGAACAGGCAGAGTAGAGAGGAGAAGGATGGACATCGTGTGCACCCCAGGCTTACATGGTGCTCTAAGCCCACCATCAGGAAAATATCCTTAGGAAAAGGGTCAGAATTAACAATGGGGAGCCTGAGAGTTTTTTTGTGTTTTGTTTTTGTTTTTGTTTTTGTTTTTGCCTTTAAGTTCAGATATATATTGTTAACGGGAAAAAAGAAAAAAAATCTCTCAGGCTTCCCATTGTTAACTTTCCCCTCTGTTTTACCTAAGAGGGGTTGAGTAACTTGCTGCAGAACACGCTTGCTCAATGGTAGGGCTAGGATTTGAATCCATGACTCTGGAAGCCACAGCCCACAGCTGGTTCCCTATAAAACACTCCTCCCTGTGGTGGGAAAATGCCTTTTATCATTGTCAGGACATCCTTTGTGAACCAAATACATTGAGAGATAGGAAGTCACATGGGGTAGCATGGGAATGGAATGGGCATGGCAGTGTCTCGGGAAACTAGCAATGCAAAATAAGCCAAGAAACAACCACCGAACAAACTCTGATGGTGGTGGTTGCCGGTTTTCTGTGGTCAAATTCAGCTTCCAGGGTGAATCCCTGAAAGAGAAGCTAACAGGAGATGCACACAGCGCTCTCACCACTTGGCTCCCAGGGGCCCAGGGGAGGACGAGTGACGCACGGGAGGAGGCGGCGCGCACCTTGAGAGGGCACCCAAGCCGGCGCCAGGTGAGCCCACAGCTGCCCCGCTCTTTGCCATGGCTGTCAGTACCTGTGCAGCTTCCAGGGAACCTCCCCTCCCGGGTCCAGGCCCTGCCCACGCCTCCTCCCCGCGGCCTCCGCTGTGCCCGCTTCACCCAGCAGACCGGAGCAGGAGCGATGCTGGGCCGTTGCTGAGGTTCAGCCTGAAGCCAACCGCGTGGCTACTGCTCCTGCACCTGCAGAGCCCGGGGCTGTTCCCCGAGAAGCTCCCTGGCTCTAGGGGGCCACGTGCGAGGGCCACACAAGGAAACAGAGGTCCTGGCAAGAACAGAGGAGGACCGAGGAAGCCCCGCACTGGACTCAGCTGGGGTCCCAGGCTTCTGAGCCTGTCATCCTAGCTGAGCCCGTCGCTTGAGTGAAGCCCACCTTAGTGCGTGCCTTGTGCTATCTGAATCCCTAACCCACGTGACTGTGAGCAAATGCAGCCAAGATTGGGGGTCACTAATGAAGCAGCCATAGGCAACTGGAAACAAATATCCTACCAATGTAAGAATCTTATTTTCACTTTCCTGTGATGTTTTATGTTCAGGATAGGAAGGGAAGTCACACCCCTAGAGGCACAGAGGGAAACCCCAGGGGTGCCCTCCACCAGCAGAACCATGCAGGGCTCAGAGCCATCCCCTGTAGTCTGAGCTAGCAAGTACAGAAGGGAGCTGTGGTTGATAGCATTTACATTTCCATATCTTCTCTCTCTGTGGTGACAGTATTTTCAGTTGATCAAGAGGGAAAGCAAAGTACAGAGAGTGGAATTCTTGACATTACTATTCAGGAATCAGAAATAAAATACATCTCCAATCTGTAAGCCCACGGTTCTTTTAAGTATAATACTTACTGTGTGTACTGTTTTTTGCTCATGTCCTTTCTTATCAACTAAATAAGTAATCGTGAAGAAGAAAGAAAGATATTGTCCTGCAGAATACTTGGCCTATGTCATGACTTGATGGAATACTGTGAAAGCATAAAATGGAGAGAGAAATAGTTATCTGTTGGCTGAACACTGACTTACACTGTTGTATAATATAACCTTGATGAGCCACAATCTGTAAGTTGAAACCCTGAAGTTAACTACTGTGAATATCTGGAAATAAGCAAAACATCCAAATGTGAGAAGTCTGCTTAAAACTTCAGGTACCAGAAACACCCCCAGTATTTGGTTTTAATGCTTTGATCAGAAATTTTCTTACCATCAGCAAAATGTTGATATTTTTATCATGACATTAATGCAAATAAACACTGGGATTAAAATGACATGGAGATACAATGATTGATGACATAACAACAAAACATGTTGAGAGTTGTAGAGCAGTAAAAAGTCTGAAAATGAGGCAGACATATTAATTTTTATTAAAGATAAGAAATCATCTTAGGAGACTTTTGGCCTTGGTTAAAAACTTTATTTTGAATAAAATTCATCACATTATACTCTCCAAGGTGCCACACAAGGGCATTTACATCTGGCTGCTCAACTTTGTAAGAAAGACAAGTAACAAATTCAGTTTGTTATCTCAGTTCACTATGGTTTCAATGTCATGTTTGAAGATGCTCCTAAAATCCATGACGTCATGGCCACTGTCCTCTGCTTACCAAAGGACAGGATGCTACAGCTCTTGGGTTTCCAGTTCAAGATTTAACACTCGACCTCAAAATGAGTCTTCTAGCCTCATCCTCTGCTTATGTGATTCGTGGGAGATTCTGTCTAGTTTCTGATATTGTTTCAATGCTCAGAAATATATAGAAATGATTGAAGTATAAAGTGCTATTCAAAAGCAAAGCAGTCTAATGATGGGTGAAAACCAGTGCTACCCAGAAACAATTATCCTAACTCTGCTGCTGCTGCTAAGTCACTTCAGTCGTGTCCGACTCTGTGTGACCCCACAGAGGCAGCCCACCAGGCTCCCCCGTCCCTGGGATTCTCCAGGCAAGAACACTGGAGTGGGTTGCCATTTCCTTCTCCAATGCATGAAAGTGAAAAGTGAAAGTGAAGTTGCTCAGTCGTGTCCGACTCTTCTCGACCCCATGGATTGCAGCCCACCAGGCTCCTCTGCCCATGGGATTTTCCAGGCAAGAATGCTGGAGTGGGGTGCCATTGCCTTCTCCGCCTAACTCTGCTAGTCGTTTTCAATAGGCAATCCAGACAATGTAGCTTTCATTTGCTGTTTTCTAGTATCCCTACCAATTTGCCCTTCCACAAAAACCAAGCAAAATCGGCATGAAAAAGAAGATTGATATTTTCAACCCATTTTAGATCAACTGTGTCATCTGTATTAGGTATGACCTGATTCGTTTGAGGCTTCAAGTGTCTTAGTCACTGCTCATTTTCATATCAGACCCAGGGATCCTTTTCAACAGCAGGAGAGAAGCAGGGGTATGGGATGGCTAACAGATTGCCAATGTTACATTATTCTCCAGTGATGATAAGGACATTGCCTGTCTTATGGCTGTTTGATGACATTTTTGTTCTCATTTAAAATAATCAGATTTCATCCTGAAGCCTTCTAAGTAAATTTGAATGTTACATGAGGTGTGTAATGGAATAAAAATGGAGCTGCAATGACTCCTGTTCAATTGCCAGCATACTGCTTTTCCATTACTAGAGGTAGTAGAGCAACTTGGGGGACTAAGGGATTAACGCATTATTTTGTGCTAGTCTGTGGTCATGTAGTTAGCCATATTCATGATTCAGCAGATGAGAGCTGTGGTGGCAGTCCTTCTGAAGAGCACTCCCAAAGTTTTGTAATTTTGGCTCGTAGTCTTTGCAGAATTTCATTATGAACTTAAACTCTAATGCTGGCACAGTTTCTCAGTCCTGTAGCAATACACGGCTCATAAAGTATAGCTGTGTATGTTACTATCTAAGCACCGAGGTCCTTTGCTGCTGCTGCTGCTAAGTCACTTCAGTCAGTCCGACTCTGTACGATCCCATAGATGGCAGCCCACCAGGCTCCGCTGTCCCTGGGACTCTCTAGGCAAGAACACTGGAGTGGGTTGCTGTTTTCTTCCCCAATACATGAAAGTGAAAAGTGAAAGTGAAGTCACTTAGTCATGTCAAATGTGTAGCAACCCCATGGACTGCAGCCCACCAAGCTCCTCCGTCCGTGGGATTTCAAGGCAAGAGTACTGGAGTGGGTTGCCATTGCCTCCTCTGACTGAGGTCCTTAGGCATTTCCAGGTGAAAGGAGAGTTTGATTTGAGTGAATCAGAGTGGTCCAAGACAGAAGAACTTCAGCTCCAAAGCCCAATAAAGAGAAGCACAGAAGATGGGATACACATTTCAACTCTTTCTTCTTGCATTTAAGAATTTAACTGGAAAGTGCTTTAGACTAAGTTGAATGAAGTAGGAAGATACAGTGAAATCACACTACAACTCTCAGCTTGGTTTTATGAAACTAGGATGACTTACGGACTTCTCTAATGGCTCAGACAGTAAAGAATCTGCCTGGAGATCCCCTGGAGGAGGGCATGGCAACTCACTCCAATATTCTTACCTGGAGAATGCCCATGGACAGAGGTGCCTGGTGGGTATAGTCCATAGGGTCACAAAGAATTGGACACAACTGAAAGACTAAACACATTAGCATAGGGTGACTTGCAGGAAATTACTAATTGATCACTATAGATTTGTATAAATTCCATGGAGATTGCAAGAATAATTAGACTTGCTATAAGGCACTGCTCAATAATATAGTCACCATTACTGGACCAGAATTGTATCTGGTTACCACATACCACAATCTGTGGTACCAGAATTGTAGCTGTTGTCCAAATTCACAGATTTTTCTTCATTTCTCAAGAGGAAACCTGCAAGCTTACTAAAGTTTCATATATTGTTTAGCATTTGAAACAAGTGAGAGAATTCTTTTCAATGCCACACGAGGTTCTGTTGGACATATAGGTGCAGTCTTAACCAAACAGCAGATTTAAAGTTTCTTATCACATTTGACTATCAAAAACATGACCCTCTCTTATGACTCTTCAATTTCTGTTAAGGAATTTGTGGTTAATGGTTTTTTGTTTCTCTTATCAAGATAGACTTTAAAAAGAGATCATTCTCTGAAAATAAGCACATTTTTGGTAAAACTGAGTTTAACTTGGCAAGCTCTGTCTTTTTCCTCTGTTCTGGAAATAATTCACATCAGTCATCTTTTAGAAACTGTAAGTCAGGTCTTCCTTGCCATGAACTCATGCCCTGGTAGCAATCCATTATATATTTCCTGCTAAAAACAACCCCAGGAGATAGTAATTAACCTCCTCTTGAGTGTAATAATAGAATCAGAGATTGATGAACAAATTTCTTCAAATATTTTAAGTAATAGAATAAAACTGAAAGGCCATGCATTGCTTGTCTTAGAAAAACAGTATGGAATATCTTAGAATATCATGAATAAATGAACACTTTCATTTATGAGTTTTATATAGAAGTCATTGAGTTTCCCTGCTCGAGGTACAGCCTGCATGGCAGTTAATCTTCTTGTGGCACTTGCTGTATAATGCAACGCCTCTCTAGGCAATCTTTTGTATTAAAATATAGTGTTTAAGCTCTTTTCCTTTGCAAAGCAAGAATGGATTGTTCAGTCTGTTTTTTTTTTTTTAATGACCTGCTGAGAATTATTTCAGAAATAACCAACATGGTAATTTCCATATAATATCTTTTTATAGCTCATTGGGAAATATAAAATATTTTCAAACCAGGTTAAAATTATTGGAAAATGTAAAGAACCCTGCATTAGTAACCAGAAGACTCCTGTCTCAGCATTGCTACCATCTGTATGCCCCTGAGCAAGTCATTTCCTTTCCTCCACTGTTATTATTTTACTCATTAAAGTGAAAATATTAATTCAGTGACTTCCAGTCACTTCAATTTAAACTATCCTCCTCTCTATTTAGATTTCTTTCCTGCTTTTTATTTCCATTCACCCTATCCCTCCTATTGTACTGTAACGACCTCTATTTTAAGTGCCAAAGAATTATGGCCCATCCCAGGCTGGCTTGAGATTGCTTCCTGTGTAAGAGAGCTGTCACTCATCCTCACTGCAGTCATATGCCATCTCTCACTCTGTGAAAGGAGATTGAATGGCACGGACCAGCTGCATCTGAAGAAAAGCTTAGACCCCATTACGGTCATTGAATGGGCAAGACATAGGCAAAATCAGACAGTGCAAAATTAAGTTTCTGAAGAAAATTCCCCAGAGGCTCTTTCAAATGGTGAGGGAGATACTTGATTAGAGGAAAATAGCGCTGCCAAACTGACATGCGCACGCTAGGGTAGCTACCACAACCTTCTGTGAAAATTGTTTACTGCAAAAAAGCACCACCACACAAACCTCAGGGGTGCATCATTTAAAATGGACATTCATTCTGAGTTTATCCATAGCTGAATTACTAAAATACCAATCCAGAAGGTGTAACAGTCTAATTAAGGGGTTTTAAGGATTCTTCAAAATGAAGCATTATCGATAGGAGATTTCTCTCTGAGCTCTAGGTAGCATCCGTGGACTGCAAGATTTCCTTTGAATATTACAAATGAGAATAATGCTCTACCAAGAGACACAGGCATGCTGTTAAAACAACATATAACTATATTTTAATTAATGTATTTATTTTAATTGGAGGATAATTACTTGACAATAATGTGTTTGTTTTTTTTCGTACATGTATCCTCCCATCCTGAACCCCCCTCCAACCTCCCTTCCCACTTCATCCCTCTGGGTTGTCTCAGAGCACCAGCATTGGGTGCCCTGCTTCATGCATCAAATTTGCACTGGTCATCTGTTTCACATATGGTAATATACATGTTTCAATGCTATTCTCTCATATCATCCCACCCTTGCCTTCTCCCACATAGTCCAAAAGTCTGTTCTTTACATCTCTGTCTCTTTTGCTGTCTTGCATATAGGGTCATCATTACCATCTTTCTAAATTCCATATTTATAAATATGCCATATATATATATATATATATATATATATATAAAACTTCCATATGCCGAAGAATTGATGCTTTTGAACTGTGGTGTTGGAGAAGACTCTTGAGAGTCCCTTGGACTGCAAGGAGATCCAACCAGTCCATCCTAAAGGAGATCAGCCCTGAGATTTCTTTGGAGAGAATGATGCTGAAGCTGAAACTCCANCATCTCTGTCTCTTTTGCTGTCTTGCATATAGGGTCATCATTACCATCTTTCTAAATTCCATATTTATAAATATGCCATATATATATATATATATATATATATATATAAAACTTCCATATGCCGAAGAATTGATGCTTTTGAACTGTGGTGTTGGAGAAGACTCTTGAGAGTCCCTTGGACTGCAAGGAGATCCAACCAGTCCATCCTAAAGGAGATCAGCCCTGAGATTTCTTTGGAGAGAATGATGCTGAAGCTACAACTCCAGTACTTTGGCCACCTCATGTGAAGAGTTGACTCATTGGAAAAGACTCTGATGCTGGGAGGGATTGAGGGCATGAGGAGAAGGGGATGACAGAGGATGAGATGGCTGGATGGCATCACTGACTCGAGGGACATGAGTCTGAGTGATGGACAGGGAGGCCTGGCATGCTGCGATTCATAGGGTCGCAAAGAGTCGGACATGACTGAGCGACTGAACTGAACTGAACTGAAAATTCCATATATATGCATTAATATACTGTATTGGTGTTTTTCTTTCTGGCTTACTTCACTCTGTATATAGGCTCCAGTTTCATCCACCTCATTAGAACTGGCTCACATGTGTTCTTTTTTATAGCTGAGTAATACTCCATTGTGTATATGTACCACAATTTCCTTATCCATTCGTCTGCAGATGGACATCTAGGTTGCTTCCATGTCCTACCTATTGTAAATAGTGCTGCGATGAACATTGGGTTCATGTACCTCTTTAAGTGCTGATTTCCTTGGTGTGTGTGCCCAGCAGTGGGACTACTCGGTCATAAGGCAGTTCTATTTCCAGTTTTTTAAGGAATCTCCACACTGTTCTCCATAGTGGCTGTACTAGTTTGCATTCCCTCCAACAGTGTAAGAGGGTTCCCTTTTCTCCACACCCTTTCAAGCATTTATTATTTGTAGACTTTTTGATGGCAGCCATTTTGTCATGGGTTTTGCCATACATCAACATGAATCAGCCATGGAAAATAACATGTAACTATTTTTAAAATTAAGATGTAGCCATTATTTTATTTCTTGACATAAAAATTAAACACATGTTTATGCATGAATGTTAGACCATTCATGACATTGTTGTTTTGGTGCAAAAGGAGGAAAAGTATCCATTTTAGGTGAAAGGGGAGGAAACTGTTCAAATTACCTGGGACACTAGTTCATAAGCATAGAAACTTTAACAAAACAAGATCCACAGTTTATGCAATCCCCCCTAGAAAAATAGATGCTTTTAAAATATAACTCATAACGAGTGAAATCATTATTGATCTTCTCACTGGTGGTGTGAGGGTCGTTACTGAAACAGTCTTCATGATATGAGTTCTAATATAAAACTATAACAATATTAAAAATGTTCTGCATAGAGTGAAATACCCATCTTTATAATGTGGATTTGATGTGATTAGTAGTTACCTTGCACCATAGGGGCAGAGAGACTAAGTCTATTCCTTCAATTTTGGGATTTTCTGGCATTTAAAGGAGAGAAGAATTAGTAGACTTTTCTTCATATTTTTATTTGTGTATTACCAAAGCCTCCAAAAATATAAATAAATGTTGTAGCCTTCTCTGCTAGACCAGTAGATAAACACAAATGTCTGAAGGAAGTGTATTAGGAATGTACATTAATAATTATTAGTTAAAATACTTGCACTTTGTTGTATAAGGTGGTCCTCATCAACCACTTAAGTGAAAATGGTTTCCTCTGAAAATAAAATACATGGAGAACTCAGCTTCAGGATGGGTTCTTAGATCACTCACATGGGGGAAAGATTGTATGTAAAGCCACATGTTGTTTGTATGTACGTATGATTGTATGTAGTGGCACAGGTTGTACCACTTTCTAGTATCTTTAGATACTCAAATTTTTCTTTGCTGCTTTAGAATTTCTGAATAATCATAATAAATAATCATATATATATGTCAGTAAATAATATAGCTGTTATAATAATTCAGATTAATTAACGTGTTTCAGTTCAGTTCAGTCTATCAGTTGTGCCCAACTCTTTTTGACGCTATGGACTGCAGCACGCCAGGCTTCCCTGTCCATCACCAACTCCTGGAGCTTCCTCAAGCTCATGTCCATCGAGTCGGTGATGCCATCCAGCCATCTCATCCTCTGTTGTCCCCTTCTCTTCCAACCCTCAATCTTTCCCAGCATCAGGGTCTTTTCTAATGTGTCAGTTCTTTGCATCAGATGGCCAAAGTATTGGAGTTTCAGCTTTAGCATCAGTCGTTCCAATGAATAATCAGGACTGCTTTTCTTTAGAATGGACTGGTTGGATCTCCTTGCAGTCCAAGGAACTCTCAAGAGTCTTCTCCAACACCACAGTTCAAAAGCATCAATTCTTCAGTGCTCAGCTTTATAGTCCAATTCTCACATCCACACATGACTACTGTAAAAACTATAGCTTTGACTAGATGAACCTTTGTCAGCAAAGTAATGACTCTGCTTTTTAATATGCTATCTAAATTGGTCATACCTTTTCATCCAATGAGCAAATCTTAACAAGAGACTGAGCCAGACTTGCCTGTGAATGTTCAGGAGCCTCCAGCAGAGGCATGGGTCAACAGTGGCTGCCTTGGGCTCAGGGGCACTGAATCCAGCAGTCCTGGCATAAATCCTTTTGAAGGAGGTCACCATTACCACCATTACCCCTACCATAGTTTGGCTTCAGGCTAAGCTACAGGGAGGGAACACAGCTCCATCCATCAACAAAAAACTTGATTAAAGATTTATTGAGCATGGCCCTGCCCATCAGAGCAAAACCCATATTCCCCTACAGCCAGTCCCTCTCATCAGAAAGATTCCACAAGCCTCTTATACTTATCTACCAGAGGGCAGACAGACGAAAACCACAATTACAGAAAACTCAAACTGATCACTTGGATCACAGCCTTGTCTGATTCAGTGAAACTGTGAGCCATGCCATGTAGGGCCACTCAAGACGGATAGGTCATGGTGGAGCGTTCAGACAAAACGTGGTCCACTGGAGAAGGGAATGGCAAACTACTTGAATATTCTTTCCTTGAGAACCCCATGAACAGTATGAAAAGGCAAAAAGATAGGACACTGAAAGAGGAACTCCCCAGGTTGGTAAGTGCCCAATATGCTACTGGAGAAGAGTAGAGAAATAACTCCAGAAAGAATGAAGAGGCTGAGCCAAAGTGAAAACAGTGCCCAGTTGTAGATGTGACTGGTGATGGAAGTGAAGTCTAATTCTGTAAACAAAAACATTGCATAGGAACCTGGGATGTTCAGTCCATTGATCAAGGTAAATTGGAAGTGGTCAAACAGGAGAAGGAAAGAGTGAACATAGACATTTTAGGAATCAGTGAACTAAAATGGACTGGAATGGGTGAATTTAATTCAGATGACCATTATAGCTATTATGATGGGCAAGAATCTCTTAGAAGAAATGGAGTAGGCTTCATAGTCAACAAAAGAGTTTGAAATGCAGTACTTGGATGCAATCTCAAAAATGACAGAATGATCTCTGTTTGTTTCCAAGGCAAATCATTCAATATCACAGTAATCCAAGTCTATGCCCCAACCAGTAATGCTGAAGAAGCCGAAGTTGAATGGTTCTATGAAGACCTCAAGACTTTCTAGAACAAAAACCCAAAAAAGATCTCCTTTTCATCATAGGGTACTAGAATGAAAAAATAGGAAGTCAAGAGATATCTGGAATAACAGGCAAGTTTGGCCTTGCAGTACAAAATGAAGCAGGGCAAAGGCTAACAGAGTTTTGCCAAGAGAATGCACCAGTCATAGCAAACACCCTCTTCCAACAGCACAAGAGATGACTCTACACATGGACATCACCATGTGGTCAATACCAAATCAGATTGATTATATTCTTTGCAGCCAAAAATGGAGAAGTTCTCTGTATTCAGCAAAAACAAGACTGGGAGCTGACTGAGGCTCAGATTGTGAACTCCTTATTGTCAAATTCAGACTTAAATTGAAGAAAGTAGGGAAAACTACTAAACCATTCAGGTATGACCTAAATCAAATCCCTTATGATTAAATAATGTGTTTAGCAAGTATATGGCAACCCACTCCAATATTTGTGCCTGGAGAATCCCTATGGATAGAGGAGCCTGGCAGGCTACAGTCCATGGGGTCGCAAAGAGTCAGATATGAATGAGCAACAGTACAGCAAGTATATATTCTCTGCTAGGTTTATATAAGGCATGGAAAATATCATGATTGATGAGATGTAGTCTTTTCCATCTCAGTTCAGTTCAGTTCAGTCGCTCAGTCGTGTCCGAATCTTTGTGACCCCATGAATTGCAGCACGCCAGGCCTCCCTGTCCATCACCAATTCTCAGAGTTCACCCAGACCCACGCCCATGGAGTCAGTGACGCCAACCAGCCATCTCATCCTCTGTCATCCCTTTCTCCTCCTGCCCCCAACCCCTCCCAGCATCAGAGTCTTTTCCAATGAGTCAACTCTTTGCATGAGGTGGCCAAAGTACTGGAGTTTCAGCTTCAGCATCATTCCTTCCAAAGAAATCCCAGGGCTGATCTCCTTCAGAATGGACTGGTTGGATCTCCTTGCAGTCCAAGGGACTCTCAAGAGTCTTCTCCAACACCACAGTTCAAAAGCATCAATTCTTCAGCGCTCAGCCTTCTTCACAGTCCAACTCTCACATCCATACATGACTACTGGAAAAACCATAGCCTTGACTAGACAGATGGCCAAAGTACTGGAGTTTCAGCTTTAGCATCATTCCTTCCAAAGAAATCCCAGGGCTGATCTCCTTCAGAATGGACTGGTTGGATCTCCTTGCAGTCCAAGGGACTCTCAAGAGTCTTCTCCAACACCACAGTTCAAAAGCATCAATTCTTCAGCGCTCAGCCTTCTTCACAGTCCAACTCTCACATCCATACACGACCACAGGAAAAAGCATAGCCTTGACTAGACGAACTTTAGTCGGCAAAGTAATATCTCTGTGTTTGAATATGCTATCTAGGTTGGTCATAACTTTTCTTCCAAGGAGTAAGCGTCTTTTAATTTCATGGCTGCAGTCACCATCTGCAGTGATTTCGGAGCCTAAAAAATAAAGTCTGATACTGTTTCCACTGTTTCCCCATCTATTTCCCATGAAGTGATGGGACTGGATGCCATGATCTTAGTTTTCTTAATGTTGAGCTTTAAGCCAACATTTTCACTCTCCTCTTTCACTTTCATCAAGAGGCTCTTTAGTTCCTCTTCACTTTCTGCCATCAGGGTGGTGCCATCTGCATATCTGAGGTTATTGAAATTTCTCCCAGCAATCTTGATTTCAGCTTGTGTTTCTTCCAGTCCAGCATTTCTCATGATGTACTCTGCATAGAAGTTAAATAAGCAGGGGGACAATATACAGCCTTGACATACTCCTTTTCCTATTTGGAACCAGTCTGTTGTTCCATGTCCAGTTCTAATTGTTGCTTCCTGACCTGCATACAGATTTCTTAGGAGGCAGGTCAGGTGGTCTGGTATTCTCATCTCTCTCAGAATTTTCCACAGTTTATTGTGATCCACACAGTCAAAGGCTTTGGCATAGCCAATAAAGCAGAAATAGATGTTTTTCTGAAACTCTCTTGCTTTTTCTATGATCCAGCGGATGTTGCAATTTTATGTCTGGTTCCTCTGCCTTTTCTAAAACCAGCTTGAACATCAGGGAGTTCACGGTTCATGTATTGCTGAAGCCTGGCTTGGAGAATTTTGAGCATTACTTACTAGCATGTGAGACGAGTGCAATTATGTGGTGGTTTGAGCATTTTTGGCATTGCCTTTCTTTGGGATTGGAATAAAAACTGACCTTTTCCAGTCCTGTAACCACTGCTGAGTTTTCCAAATTTGCTGGTGTATTGAGTGCAGCACTTTCACAGCATCATCTTTCAGGATTTGGAGTAGCTCAGTTGGAATCGAACAGGCAAAGCACAATGGGACAAGGCTACCAGCCCTGGGAACCCTAGGCTCTGAACATTCTAGACTCTTCACTCTTCCCTGAACATCTCAAAGACTGTTCACTTACTTGTGGTTTGGCTCATGTGTTTATACACCTAGATTTTTGAGATGCAAAACTTTTTTCTCTCAGATTACTGTCACCATGCAAAATCTCAAAAGCCATTTTAGAAAATTGAGTAATGATTTTCTAATATTTGCTTCTGTTTTGCTGTAAGCACCACACCCATTCCCTGAGGCCATGTTCTCTACTGTGAGTTTAGTTTTAACAAGCAGAAGAGGGAAGATCGGGATGGAAAATTATTTAGATTCATAGCAAAATAAGTCATACTACACAGCAGTGTGAACAGCTAGCTACCATACATAGACATAAGGGGTCTAAGTTTAAAAAGTGAAAAAAGTGGACAGAAGGGATCACAGAAACATCGGTATTTGAGGTGAGTTTTTAAAGGAGCCATCTGAAACAGGCAGGAGAATGTGCTTTGAGAAGTGAAGAATCTTGACTGCCATGGATTATGATCCTATATTCTTCCAAGCATAAGTAAGATGAAAAAGAGCTACCTGAAATAGAGGAGAAAATGAAAAGGCCTATGCTTTTTTTCCGATGTACATGATATGCACAGATTTTTCCAAAAGTGAATTTGACCTACATTTGCTCAAATAAATTACCTTTTCTCTTTCAGCTGTTCTATGGCATATAATCATGGAGAGAGAAAGGCATGGATTACAGTCAAGGATATTTTATTATTAAAGTATGAAAGCTATAAAGAGAAATCTTAGTGGTTAATAATACTTTTTACTATGCCATCCACTGACATGTATCGCATGATGCACCATTATGGATGCCAGATGTTTACTGCATGCATCTTACACATGTCATTGTTTATTGTGTGCATATTACACATGTCAGACATGGTGCTGGAGGCCATGGGGACAGAGTTGTATAGTAAGTATAGACAAACAAAAACCAGGAAGGTAATAATAGATTTTGATGAGAGCTGTAAAAATAAGAATAAAGTAACAATTGTGTTATGATAGAGATGAATGGTAGTACTTCTTTCGGGCAGGGCCATCAGCAGAGATGTCTAACAGAAGGTATTTAAAGTGCACACTAAAGGAGGAACTAGCCCTGTTAAGGATCTGGGGAGAGCATTCCAGGCAGAGGAAGCATGTTGTGAAATGGTCCTAAGGGTGGAATCGCCCGGATGGTTTAAGAGACTTAACAGAAGCCAGTTTGGCCAAGTAAGCAAACACGGGAATGGGGTGACTGGTCTGGAAAGATGGTGATGGAGTAGACAGGGAACAGAATCTTCAGGGTTTTACATGGAAGTAGAGCTGAGACCTGGAGAAGGAAATGGCAACCCACTCCAGTGTTCTTGCCTGGAGAATCCCAGGGACGGGGGTGCCTGGTGGGCTGCCGTCTATGGGGTCACACAGAGTTGGACACGACTGACGCGACATAGCAGCAGCAGCAGCAGAGCTGAGACCAGGGTGCTTCCCCTGAGCATGTTCTCCTAAAGTGGAGCTTTTTCATGGCTGGTGACTTGATGAGAAGATGCTGAAGGAAGCCCTGTGAGATTCACAGTGTTAATGTCACAGGTCAGACCATGAGTCCAGCCCAGGACAGAGTCCTCTGTGCTAAGCAGGCCTGTCCAAAGGCAGCAAAACCCCCAAACCCATTCCATTCACTGTGTCTATTCCTGCCGCCTTCAGCACCACCACCATCTGTGAGAAATACCTGGAGCTTGACCTGGAGGCCACAGTAAGGAATGGCTCTGATGCTTAATGCAATGGAAGACCCCAAAATGAACAGAGAAATGCAAGTGCAGAACACAGTTTTAAAAGATTTCTGTGCCTGCTGTGTGAATGGCTTGGGAGGCAGGAAGAAAGAATATAAGCAGAACACAGGGGAGGGAAGGTGGCTGATGGCCCTCCAGTACGGACAGTGGACAACACACACAGTAGATAAAATGAAGACATATTTTATAGATAGTATAGGCAACTTCCACAGGTTGATTTTGGGTGGAGAGGAGCAAAAGGAAGAGAGAGCTCAAGAATGATTCTTAGGAGTTTGACTTTATGAGCAGAATGTACTGTGGTTTTATGATTGAGAGAGAAGCAGAGCACACAATAAGGTTCTGTTTTGGCCATGCCAGGTGTGAGGTATCTCTAAGATGGCTAAGATGGATCCAAGTTGGCCTATGGCTTTAGGAGGTGGACATGGCTATTATGGTCTGGATGTTGAAGGACATACTGTACAGGAAAATTAATTTGAAAGACAGGAGCATGTGAATGGGCTTCCCTGGTGGCTCAGATGGTAAAGAATCTGCCTGCAATGCGGGAGACCTGGGTTTGATCCCTGGGTTGGGAAGATCCCCTAGAAGAGGGCATGGCAACCCACTCCAGTATTCTTGCCTGGAGAATCCCCAGGGACAGAGGAGCCTGGTGGGCTACAGTCCATGGAGTCGCAGAGTCAGACACAACTGAGCGACTAAGCACAGCACACCATGTGGATGGTATTTAAAGCCATGGGCTGGAAAAAGCACATAGAGAATCCTTTCATTTTAGAAAAAAATAATTTGTGAGTTTAGCTTTCTTAGCACCATGTACCCAGCTCTTTCCCCTGTATGATGCCTCCCTACACTGGTTCTGTACACAGAAATGAAACAGTTATAGTTTTTGCCTTCTAGGAACTCAAAATCCAAAGTGGCCCTGATGGCAAGACTAGGTAGATTCCATTTCTCCTCTTGTCCCTGAGCCTTTGTAATAATAACTCAGACTAGTATTACAGTCTCCAGGGACTTTATATTCATTATCCCATTTTGCTTTTTTGTCCTTGCAACAATCCATGAAGTGTGAAGGACGTGCACAGTCTCCCGTTTGATGGACTGAGCAACTCTTTAAACAGATATTCTCGTTCCTCCTTTTAACAGAAGAGAATGTGGGCCACGAAAGGTTAATTAAGTAATTTCTCTGGATGAGGTCATGGAAGTAACAAGTGAGATTGGCAGGAGAAAGATACTTCTGACTCCAAAGGTCTAAGGCATCTAGTTTTAGATGGAAATTTCCTGAATATATCAACTTTTTAAAGAAATAGAGCAGCCATTGAGAGCAAGAGCTCTAGAGTCAGAATTCGATGAAATCTGTGCTCTCCACTTGACCTTGGAAGTAGCATAGCTTTCAATGCATTGACTTCCTCATCTGTAGAGTGAGGATGCTAATATCTACCTGTCAGGTTGTTTGTGAATTCATACATCCATGTAATTTACCCAGCCTTCCACTGACCAATGAATTCATTCACCAACCAAATGCAAAACCTCCTACTATATGCTAGCCTCCATATTAGATATTGGGAAAGCATCTGTGGCAGAGAATAAAGCTACTGCCCTTCTGAGACTGCCATCTTTGGTGGAAAGCAGCCAAGGACCAATCAGCAAAGTGTTACAGAGCATAGAGATGGTGACAAGAGCCGTGTAGAAAGGAGAGCAGTGTTGAGGATCACAACAAGTCAGGGAAGGCTTCTTTGCAGGGAGCTGGACAAGGATGAAATGAGACAGCACACAAAAATATGTTTAGCACGGGACTAGCCACCCACTTCAAGCCATGCCATCCTGGGAAAAGGAGAGTCAGAAAGCAGACATGGGTGGTACCCAGGATCACGGGCCCCTTGCCCAGCCTGGGGAGAGCCTCTGCCTTGGGAATCATTTCATCCACTGACTGAGCTACGAGATAGCCTCTGGCTGCTGTAGTGATGCCATCGAATGCATGATGAATCCAACTGCTCTTTTTCTGAATCTGTTCACCAAACGTATTCTAATCATGATTTAACCTCCCATGTAAACCTGCCCACCTAGAGGGATATTCTGATCACATAGACCTCCAGTGCTCAGCTTCCGTTCATAGCTCTTCTCATTATGCTTTGAGACACAGGCACTCTAATTATGATTTGGCTTCCCGTGTAGCTTGGCCACATGGAGTGCCTATGCTCATCACATGGACTTTGATTATTCTGGCTCCTGTTGCAGCTCTTGCTCATTGTAAGTTTAGCAACTGGCATTCTGATTGAACACGTTCACCCCCTGAACTTAGGTAACATCAGCGCTTGACACATAGAGTGTTCACTGACCATTAGATTGAGTTCTCTGAGGCCTCTGGCAAAAATCAGACTTTCAAGGGTAAGGTCACCAAGGGGGATGGTGAATGCCCCACTTCAGGGCCCCCAGGTGCCAGCTTGTTTGTGTTTCTCAAGCACCCACCCACCTTCACCCCTGGCACTAAGGACATGGGCTGAATTTGTACATCAGTGATGGCTTTGAATTCCTGCTTTAGCCTGCTGCTGCTGCTAAGTTGCTTCAGTCGTGTCCGACTCTGTGCGACCCCATAGACGGCAGCCCACTAGGCTCCCCCATCCCTGGGATTCTCCAGGCAGGAACACTGGAGTGGGTCGCCATTTCCTTCTCCAATGCATGAAACTGAAAAGTGAAAGCGAAGTCACCCAGTCGAGTCCAACTCTTGGTGACCCCATGGACTGCAGCCCACCAGGCTCCTCCATCTACAGGATTTTCCAGGCAAGAGTACTGGAGTAGGGGTGCCATTGCCTTCTCCGTACTTTAGCCAATCCCAGGGTCAAAAGGAGAAATGATGAGGAATCTCCTCTTCTTGATTCTAGATAAGCCAATCCAGTTGCCAGGCAAATTCAAGAGCAGGGCTCTTAAATGCAATTATACTCATGGGAGCAATGCTTCTCCTCACCTCCAGAACCCTGCAGAAGAGAGTTAAAGGAAGCTGAGGGCAGGGCCAGTGGTGGGACCCACATGGCTGTAATCCTAGTGATAATACCAGTGGGGTTCACAGACTCAGCAGGCATTGCGTCTCATGCTTCAGATCTGGTGTTTCGCTTAGGTTTGCCCACCCTGCAGGCCAGTGCATGAATCAGCTGGAAACCTCTCTTTCCTTTGATTTAAACCCACATCTTTCAGGAATGTTTAATGAAGCTTTATGACTTTTTTTTTTTTTTTTTTGGCTAAGCAGACATCATGCATGAACCCGTCGTTTTCTCTCTGAATTCTAGCCCAGTAATTGTCTCACATCTGTCTGAGCTTCACGCCCAAGCCAAGTTCATCATGTATCTGTCCTCTTATCAGGTGGGCAGGAGGATCTTGCTGTTTCCTGCCGGCTCATCCATGCCTCCAGCGGCTCAGAGATACAGTCCTTCTGGAGGAAGGGCCTTGATGGTGGACAGCTGAGGGAGAACTCAGTTCCTCTGCTGTCTCATCTCACTCCCTCCCTAGCCTCACAGTCTTTGAACAGAATCTGGAAACTTCAGCTCCACCCAGTCATTTAAGTTGAGAAAACAGAATAAATACAATTGCAATTCTATTGTTAAAAATAAGATCCCATCACTACATGTCACCACTTTTTTTTTTCTTTTTGAATGTTTGGAATTTTCTGCCAAGCCCAAATACATCATATTGTATGTGAGGCATGCTTATTATGTAAATATGAGTGTGTTTTTTCTTAACTCTCTCAGTAATTACATGTTTCGTTGGCCCAATTAATTCACCATTGTAGGCCTCATGTTCTTTTTCTCTGAAAACGGGCAGCTGTGTTAGGTTAGTGGTTTCCAATGTCTTTTAGGTGGTGGAGAGCCTATAAGCCATGGCCTGCTTTGTGGGATACCATGAAACATTAACACCCAAAACTGGACTTAAAAAGAGCCAAGCATAGAATTTTGTGATATCCCAAATATCATGTTATATAAGATTCTAATAGAGACAGAAGTTAGCATGTAGGAGATGGCATTCATCTGCATTTGCTGGGCCCTAATTACTTTGCCAACAAAGGTCCATCTAGTCAAGACTATGGTTTTTCCAGTGGTCACGTATGGATGTGAGAGTTGGACTGTGAAGAAAGCTGAGTGCCAAAGAATTGATGCTTTTGAACTGTGGTGTTGGAGAAGACTCTTGAGAGTCCCTTGGACTGCAAGGAGATCCAACCAATCCATCCTAAAGGAGATCAGTCCTGGGTGTTCTTTGGAAGGACTGATGCTAAAGCTGAAACTCCAATACTTTGGTCACCTCATGCGAAGAGTTGACTCATTGGAAAAGGCTCTGATGTTGGGAGGGATTAGGGGCAGGAGGAGAAGGGGACAACAGAGGATGAGATGGCTGGATGGCATCACTGACTTGATGGACATGAGTTTGAGTAAACTCCAGAAGTTGGTGATGGACAGGGAGGCCTGGCATGCTGCAATTCATGAGGTCGCAAAGAGTCAGACACGACTGAGAAAATGAACTGAACTAAATTGAATCAGCCTTTGACAGACTCTCCAGTGATGCTAACACAGATGCTGACATGGGTGACCACTGGCTGGGTACTGACGAACTACAACCCTTGAGCCAAAACCAGTCCATCTTACTTTTCATATTTTAAGTTTTCAGTTCAGTTCAGTTCAGTCGCTCAGTCGTGTCTGATTCTTTGCGACCCCATGAATTGCAGCATGCCAGGCCTCCCTGTCCATCACCAACTCCCGGAGTTCACTCAGACTCACGTCCATTGAGTCTGTGATGCCATCCAGCCATCTCATCCTCGGTCGTCCCCTTCTCCTCCTGCCCCCAATCCCTCCCAGCATCAGGGTCTTTTCCAAAGAGTCAACTCTTCGCATGAAGTGGCCAAAGTACTGGAGCTTCAGTTTTAGCATCATTCCTTCCAAAGAAATCCCAGGGCTGATCTCCTTCAGAATGGACTGGTTGGATCTCCTTGCAGTCCAAGGGACTCTCAAGAGTCTTCTCCAACACCACACTTCAAAAGCATCAACAGCCCGCCAGGCTTCTCTGTCCATGGGGATTCTCCAGGCAAGAATTCTGGAATTGGTTGCTATGCCCTCCTCCAGTGAATCTTCCTAACCCAGGAATCGAATCCAGGTCTCTGCATTGTCCTTGGATTCTTTACTGACTGAGTCACCAGGGAAGCCTAAAACTACTGGAGTGGGCAGCCTGTTCCTTCTCCAGGGACCTTCCTGAGCCAGGAATGGAACTGGGGTTTCCTGCATTGCAGGCGGATTCTTTATCTAGAGAGGCAAGTATTTCTTGAAAGGCTTCCCTTGAATGTACACGTTTGGTGTTCAGGATTTTTATTCCTATTCCCTAAAGCTGTAGTATGTTTTAAGACAGGATAGTTCTCTTTGCAAAGATGGGAAAGTTAGCTTGGGACTTGAAAAATCCAACTGTTTTGCCAACTACTTTGCTAGTGAATACAAACATAAATATGTATTCTCTCTTTTTTTCCCATTTCAAGCATGTTCTTTATCTACTCAGGTGGCATGCTCCCTTTTCAATATGCAATCTTAGTAAAGAATAATTAAAAATTATTGGAAAATTGTGCCCTTCTGATTTTCAGGGAATTTAAAGAGAACTTTTCCTTGATTTGGCCTGGGAGACCTGCCATTTCAGAAAAAAACACTGCAAAACTTTATGAACTAAACATAGGCACCTCAGCCCAACTTTAATTTCTAACTTAGTTTGGGAAAGTCAATTTAGTAAGCTCTAAGAGTATTTTCAATGCTTCTATTTATATTCTAAAGAACCTTAGACTGGTATGCAAGTCTTAAAAAGCAATGAACTGTGAATGCCTTACCTCTGTGGAAGATAGCAGGAGGGGATCAGGCCCCTATACTCTGCAATTTAATTAAGAATCATCAAGACCAATCAGAGCTGAGCATAAAGCTGTAAACTAGGAAAGTTCAAGTATTTGGGGGGAAAATTCTTAAATATAAGTATTAGACCAGATTTCCATCTCTAGGTGAAAGATCAGAAAATTAAAGTCTTATCTTTTTCTGTTTTTTTTTTTCTTTTTCATTATGGTTTATTACAGGATTTACATATATTATAGTTCCCTGAATTATCTGTCAATTTTATTTTTTTAAATTTTTTTTAAATTTTCCACCATTCTATTTCCCCATCTATTTCCCATGAAGTGATGGGACCAGATGCCATGATCTTCATTTTCTGAATGTGGAGCTTTAAGCCAACTTTTTCACTCTCCTCTTTCACTTTCAACAAGAGGCTTTTTAGCTCCTCTTCACTTTCTGCCATAAGGGTGGTATCATCTGAATAGCTGAGGTTATTGGTATTTCTCCCGGCAATCTTGATTCCAGCTTGTGTTTCTTCTGGTCCAGCGTTTCTCATGATGTACTCTGCATAGAAGTTAAATAAGCAGGTGACAGTATACAGCCTTGACGTACTCCTTTTCCTATTTGGAACCAGTCTGTTGTTCCATGTCCAGTTCTAACTGTTGCTTCCTGACCTGCATATAGGTTTCTCAAGAGGCAGGTCAGGTGGTCTGGTATTCCCATCTCTTTCAGAATTTTCCACAGTTTCTTGTGATCCACACAGTCAAAGGCTTTGGCATAGTCAATAAAGCAGAAATAGATGTTTTTCTCGAACTCTCTTGCTTTTTCCATGATCCAGCGGATGTTGGCAATTTGATCTCTGGTTCCTCTGCCTTTTCTAAAACCAGCTTGAACATCAGGGATTTCACGGCTCCCGTATTGGAACACAAACATGAGCATAAATTTATGTACCATCCATAGCTGCCTTTGTGCTGTTATAGCAGAGGAGTATTTGGTCTGTAAAACCTAAGATACTTAGACTGAAATATTTGCTATAATGTATTCTAAGTTATCTGGAGCAACTTGGACAAAAGTATTGATACAATAGTTATATCCTCGTGGAGCCCACATTCTAACACAGGGCTGAAAATTTTGTGAGTTTTGAAGACACAGTATAAGGGGAAGTCTTAATTGAAGAATTACACCTTTAATTATTCAGGACCTTGTTTCCTTTAAGGGTTTCCATTAGTATTTTCATTCGCATTTCTGTAGCCCTAGCCCATGCTCCAACATCTTCAGTCTTCACAATTAAAACACCTCCCCAATGTAAGTGTTTTCCTCCCAGCACTTTTCTCCCTTTAGTAGCTTCTATCTAGAAGCATTTCCAGAATAAATAGCTTAAATGTAGCTATTTAGTGATGATAGTCTTCAGAATAAGAATTTCTTTTGTTACAGTTTTTCAACATTGTGGTATCAAACCACTGCTGCTGATGCTGCTGCTGCTAAGTCGCTTCAGTTGTGTCTGACTCTATGTGACCCCATAGACGGCAGCCCACCAGGCTTCTCGGTCCCTGGGACTCTCCAACTGAAGTGGGTTGCCATTTCCTTCTCCAACCAAACCACTAGCACTGTTTTTCTATCACCTGGACTAGTAGGGGAAAAAAACCACTGTTTTTATACCACCTGTGACCCCATGGACTATACAATCCATGGAATTCTCCAGGCCAGAATACTGGAGTAGGTAGCTTTTCCCTTCTCCAGGGGATCTTCCCAACCCAGGGATCAAACCCAGGTCTCCTACATTGCAGGTGGATTCTTTACCAGCTGTGCCACATGAGAAGCCCAAGAATACTGGAGTGGGTAGCCTATCCCTTCTCCAGGGGATCTTCCTGACCCAGGAATCAAAGCCACACCAGTTTTGGGACTTCCCTGGTGGTCCATTGGTTGAAACTCCAGTTTCCAATGCAGGGAGCGTGGGTTTGATCCCTGGTCAGAGAACTGAGATCCCACTTGCTGTGCTGTGTGGTCAAAAAAAGAAGAAAGAAAGACAAAAATATGAAAATGTATGAATTAAAAAATAAAAGCCATACTAGTTTACTCACTATCTTTCAAATTACTTTATAGTTGTTTTCTTGTATACAATTTGTTATTTATATTAGTTTTTATTTATTTCTAATATTAGTTATTAATTAATGATAACAAATTATCTCCAAACTGTGTCTTAAGACAACTATAGATATTTTCTTTCTTTTTTTTTTTTAATCTCCTGTTTTATGTGAGGCAGGATTTGGAGAAAGGCTTTTGCTCAGGCTCTTTCGTGGGGTTGTGGTGATATTGGTCTGGTGATATCAGCCAGCTTCTAAGTCTACAGAATCGGCCTGCAGCAGGTGGCACACACACCACTGGCAGATTGGTGCTGCTGGCTGGCTGTCGGCCTCAGTCCCTTTCCACATGGCTCTTTCCTTCTCGTGGCTCAAGGGCTGGCTTCTCACAGAGCGTGAAAAAGCAAGGGATAAGCCATGGTGTTCTTAAGACATAGCCTCAGAAGTCGCACCTCATCATTTCTTCATTATCTTTTTCATTATACAGGTCAGTCCCAGTCAGTAGAGGAGGATGACCCAGGTGTGTGAATATCAAGGGACTGACAATGTTGGGCCATTTTAAATCCTGGAAACTGCATAGTTGTAATATGCTCCTGCTCTGGGAAGGGACGTAGCATTTACTAGGTTCTTCTTATCTGGAATGTCCTCTGTCTCTCTCTCTTTTTTTTTTTTGAACCATTCTCTGAATCACATTATCTCTTAATGCTCATCCCATCTTCCCTATGACATTGGAGTTCTTTAGCCTGAAGAAATCACATCTTCCTTTGTTCTCCTGTGGTCTCATTATCCTCATCACAAGTTTTAGCAGCTATTCACACACAGAAATAGTTCTTATTCCCAAATAAAATAGTCCAAAGAGTTCAGTTCTTCCTAAGTAGGGAAAACTTTTAATATTACTGCAAAAAAAAAAAAAAAAACCTATGTGATGCATTGCAGGGGTGGAAAAAAGCAGATCTTAATTACAGATTGAACCACATTATATTATAGAAGGTCTTACAAGTAATAATGATATGTGTGTATGATATTTTTAAGAGATCGCTGTCTACTGGACCAGTACTACTCAACCTGAAATATTCATACGAAGCATGTAGAGACCCAGTGAAATGCAGACTGAGACCCAGTACAAACAGGGCAGGGTCCGAGACGCCGCCTCACTAACAAGCTCCCAGTCGATGCCAGTGCTGAAGCTGCTGGCCCGTGGAACACACTTTGAGTAGCAAGGTACTAGAATATGGGCAAGATATAGAATATGAATTGAATGCACACTGTGAAGGAAAAGTAGTGAAGAGAATCATGGCTTTGTTCAATCACCACAGCTGACGAGGCATCAATATTTTAAATCATGACTCACAGCCAAATTTCTTTACTGTTCTGTTGAGCTGGCCTTCATATGTACACAGATGTTTTACTGTAACCAGTCTTGATTCAAAGTTCTTTTCAATTGAGTCTGGTCATGTCACCTACACAACTGACACATACCTCCTTTTCCACAAAACGTGTTCTAAAAATATCTACTGCTTGATTGCTCAACTACTAATTTCCAGACCACCCTATATTAATTTCCTATATTAATATTTCTTCCCAAGAATCTCTCTTCCCAAAGTATTTCTGGCTTCAGGATCGCCATCTCAAAATACTTTCCACTATGAGTATTTAAAAATCCTTTGTTTACAATGACAATGTTGTACAATACATAATACAATTCCCCCTAATCAAGTAAAATATTTACTAGTAAGAATCTATTAAATTAAAATAACATGATGAAGTTAATGTGTTCAAATGAATAGAAATTAACATAGCAAAACAAAAAAAAAATTCTACACTTTAACATTCTCATTAAATCAGAATCTTTGAGGGTAGACCCAGGTGGTGGTGGTGTTTAGCTGCCAAGTCATAACCGATTCTTTGTGACTCCATGGACTGCAGCATGCCACGTTTCTCTGTCCCTCGCCATCTCCTGAAATTTGCCCAAGTTTTCATGTTTACTGAATTGGTGATGCCATCCAACATCTCATCCTCTGTCTCCCTATTCTCCTTCTGCCCCCAGTCTTTCCCAGCATCAGGGTCTTTTCCAGTGAGTCAGCTCTTTGCATCAGGTGGCCAAATATGGGACCTTCAGCATCAGTCCTTCCAATGAATGTTCAAGGTTGATTTCCTTTAGGATTGAGTGATTTGATTTCCTTGCTGTCCAAGGGACTCTCAAGAGTCTTCTCTAACATGTTCAAAAGCATCTGTTCTTCAGTGCTCTGCCTTCTTTATGGTCCAAATCTCACATCTGTACACAACCACTGGCAAGACATAGCTCTGATTGTATGGACCTTGGTTGGCAAAGTGATGTCTTTGCTTTTTAATACACTGCCTAGGTTTGTCATAGCTTTCCTGGCAAGAAATAATCAGTTTCTAGTTCCACGGCTGCAGTCACACCTGCAGTGCTTTTGGAGCCAAGAAGAGGGAATCTGTTTCTGCCTGTACCTTTTCCCTTTACATCTGCCATGAAGTGATGGGACCAGATGCCATGATCTTTGTTTTTTGAATGTAGAATTTTAAGCCAGCTTTTTCACTCTCCACTTTCATCAAGAGGCCTTTTAGTTCCTCTTGCTTTCTGCCATAATGGCGATGTCATCTGCATGTCTGAGGTTGTTGATAACCTCATCCTCTTCTAACCCAGCATTTCACATGATGTGCTCTGCATATAAGTTATATAAACAGAGTGACAGGAAACAGCCTTCTCATATTCCTTTCTCAATTTGAAACAGTCAGTTGTTCCAGGTATAGGGTTTTGTTTTTAAAGCTCTTTAGGTAATTCTACTATTAAAAGTTAAGAACCACTAGTTTAATTCATAACCCACTAAAATAAGATGCTTGTTTTTTTATTCAGTTCCGTTCAGTTCAGTCGCTCAGTCACGTCCAACTCTTTGCGACGCCATGAATCGCAGCACGCCAGGCCTCCCTGTCCATCACCAACTCCCAGAGTTCACTCAGACTCACATCCATCAAGTCAGTGATGCCACCCAGCCATCTCATCCTCTGTCGTCCCCTTCTCCTCCTGCCCCCAATCCCTCCCAGCATCAGAGTCTTTTCCAAAGAGTCAACTCTTCGCATGAGGTGGCCAAAGTACTGGAGTTTCAGCTTCAGCATCATTCCTTCCAAAGAAATCCCAGGGCTGATCTCCTTCAGAATGGACTGGTTGGATCTCCTTGCAGCCCAAGGGACTCTCAAGAGTCTTCTCCAACACCACACTTCAAAAGCATCAATTCTTCAGCGTTTAGCCTTCTTCACAGTCCAACTCTCACATCCATACATGACCACAGGAAAAACCATAGCCTTGACTAGATGGGCCTTAGTCGGCAAAGTAATGTCTCTGCTTTTGGATATGCTATCTAGATTGATCATAACTTTTCTTCCAAGGAGTAAGTGTCTTTTAATTTCATGGCTGCAATCACCATCTGCAGTGATTTTGGAGCCCCCCAAAATAAAGTCTGACACTGTTTCCACTGTTCCCCATGTATTTGCCATGAAGTGATAGGACCGGATGCCATAATCTTCATTTTCTGAATGTTGAGCTTTAAGCCAACTTTTTCACTCTCCTCTTTCACTTTCATCAAGAGGCTTTTTAGATTTTCTTCCAAGGAGTAATCATCTTTTAATTTCATGTCTGCAGTCACCATCTGCAGTGATTTTGGAGCCCAAAAATAACGTCTGACACTGTTTCTACTGTTTCCCATCTATTTCCCATGAAGTGATGGGGCCAGATGCCATGATCTTAGTTTTCTGAATGTTGAGCTTTAAGCCAACTTTTTCACTCTCCTCTTTCACTTTCATCAAGAGGCTTTTTAGCTCCTCTTCACTTTCTGCCATAAGGGTGGTGTCATCTGCATATCTGAGGTTATTGATATTTCTCCCGGCAATCTTGATTCCAGCTTGGGCTTCTTCCAGTCCAGCGTTTCTCATGATGTACTCTGCATATAAGTTAAATAAGCAGGGTGACACTATACAGCCTTTATGTACTGCTTTTCCCATTTGGAACCAGTCTGTTGTTCCATGTCCAGTTCTAACTGTTGCTTCCTGACCTGCATACAGATTTCTCAAGAGGCAGGTTAGGTGGTCTAGTATTCCCATCTCTCTCAGAATTTTCCACAGTTGATTGTGATCCACACAGTCAAAGGCTTTGGCATAGTCAATAAAGCAGAAATAGATGTTTTTCTAGAACTCGCTTGCTTTTTCCATGATCCAGCGGATGTTGGCAATTTGATCTCTGGTTCCTCTGCCTTTTCTAAAACCAGCTAACTTTTTTGTAACCTCATGGACTGTATAACATGCCAGGCTCCTCTGTCCATGAGATTTCCCAGGCAATGTAGGTTGCTATTTCTTTCTCAAGGAGATATTTCCGACCCAGGGATCCAAACCTGCCTCTCCTGCATTGGCAGGCTGATTCTTTACCCCTGAGCCACCACTGCTGTGCTGCGCTTAGTCACTCAGTTGTAGCCCATCAGGCTCCTCTGTCCATGGGATTCTCCAGGCAAGAATACTGGAGTGGGTTGCCATGCCCTCCTCCAGGGGATCTTCCCAAGGGATCTTCGATCCAGGGATCGAACCCAGGTCTCCCGCATTGCAGGCAGATTCTTTACCATCTGAGCCACAGGGAAGCCCACAAATAACATCTCAATAAATTAAAAGAGAGATATACAAGGTATCTTCTCTGACTACAATGCAATGAAATTGGAAACCTGGGAAAGTAAAATGGAAAATCCACCAAACTGTGGAAATCAAACGTACATTTTTAAACCAATGCTTCAAGTCGAAGTCACAAGGGACATTAGAAAAAAACTTAAAGGTAAGTAAAAATGAAAACACAACATATCAAAGCTAACAGGAAGCAGTGAAAGCAGTGCTAAGGGGAATTTATAGCTATAAATGCTTACACTAAAAACAAGAAAAATTTCCAACTAACAACCTAACTTTACAATGTAAGGAACTAGATAGAAAAATAAGAACAAATGAAACATTAAGCTAGAAGGAAAGCAATAATAAAATGACAGAACAGATAAACAAAATAATAATAGAAAAACAACAGAGGAAAATCAATGAAATCAAGTTAGGTTCTTCAAAAAGATCAACAGAATTGACAAATGTATACCTCAATGAACCAAGAGAAAAGAGAAAAGACTCAAAGTACTAAAATCAGAAGTGAAAATGGTGACATTTACTACTAATTCTACAGAACTGAAAAGGATTTAAAGAGTACTATCAACAACTGCATGCCAAAAAACTGGACAACCTAGAGGAAATAGAAAAGTTTCTAGAAATACAAAATTTACCAAGACTTTATAGGATCAATTCATAATTGAACTGGACGAAGGTGAAGGTGAAGTCGCTCAGTCATGTCCGACTCTTTGCGACCCCGTGGACTGTAACCTACTAGGCTTCTCAGTCCATGGGATTCTCCAGGCAAGAACTGGATGAAGATGGTTAAAAAAAAAAAAACTTACCAAGACTAAATCACTAAAGAAATAGAAGACCTGAATAAACCTATAGCTGGTAAGGAGAGAGTGAATCAGTAATCAAAAATCTTCCAAAAAAGAAAACTGAAATTATAAAAACAGCTACATAGATAGCATCAAAAAGAATACAATACGTAGGAATTAATGAAGGCAGTGAAAAACTGTACCATGAAAACTATAAAACACTGCTGAAACAAATTAAAGAAGACATAAATCGATGGAAACAACTCATGTTCATGGATTAGGAGACTTAATCTGTTAAAATGTCAATACTACACAAAATGATCTACAGAGTCAACACAGTCTCTATCAAAAATCCTAAGGATATTTTTACAAAAACAGAAAAATGCATGTATCTCAAGGGACCCTGCCTGAATAGCCAAAACAATATTGAAAATATATGCACAATCTGGAAGGTAACAAATTACCTGATTTCAAAACTTTACTATACACAAACGAGACCTAGAAGGACATGTCAAATGGTAAACTGTTTGTGATTATGAATGACTTTGTTTTTTGCTTATGTTTTTTAGTTTCCTATTGTGCATATGTTAACTCTTAAGAAGTAAACAGTATTTTAAAAACTTAAAAAAAAAACTTTACTATAAACTTACAGTCATCAAAGCAACACAGTTCTGGCATGAAGACAGACATGTAGACCAATGGAATAGACAGCCCAGAAATAAACCTTCTTGTATACGATCAAATGATTTTTGACAGTGTCAAGACCAATGAAAGGAGAAAGGTCAGTCTTTTCAACAAATGTTACTGGGAAAATGATCTCCATATGCAAAAGAATGATATTAGACCCTAACCTATCCCATATACAAAAAGTAACTCAAAATGGATCAAGGAACCAAAACAAACACTTAGAAGAAAACAGGACAGAAGCTTCCTGTCATTGAATCTGTTAATGACATCTTGGATATGACACCAAAGGTACAGGTTACAAAAAACTAAACTGGACTTCAAGAAAACTTTAAAATTTTGTGCATCAAAAGACACTATCCACAGAGCAAAAAGGTGAACCATAGAATGGGAGAAAACCTGCAAATCATGTATCTGATAAGGGATTAATCCAAACTATACAGAGACCTCCTAAAATACAACAATAACAAAAGTAAATAAATTCAAAAATGAGCAAAGGACCTCAGAAAAGATATACAAATGGTCAATAAGCACAGAAAAGATCCTCAACATCACTAATCATTAGGGAAAGACAAATCAAAACCCATGAACTTGGATAATATCAAAACACACACACACAAAACCAACAAGTGCTGGTGAGGATGTGGCGAAATTGGAACATCTGTACACTGCTAACAAGGGTATCAAATGGCACAGTCAATATGGAAAACAGTATGAAATATCCTCTAAAAAATTAAAAATAGAAGTACAACATGATCAGCAATTCCACTTCTGGGTATATACCCAAAAAAAAAGGGAAAGTAGGATTCAAATGGATATGTGTATACCCATGTTTGTAGCTCTTAAGTCCCTTGGACAGCAAGGAGATCAAATCAGTCAATCCTAAGGAAAAACAACCCTGTTGCTAGGACAAAGTAGCAACCCTATCCATTACCAGACAAGGTATTTCTGCAGAACAAAAATCCAAGATTGTACAAATTGTACAAACTGTACAATTGCAATGTAAACTTCAGGGTCTAAAATCATGTAAGTTAACTTTATTTTCTCTGAATCTAAATAAATCTGAGCCACATCACATTGAAAAAAAAAAAGAAAGAAAGAAAAACAACCCTGAATATTCATTGGGAGGACTGATGCCAAAGCTCCAATACTTTAGCCATGTGACGCAAAGAGCTGACTCACTGGAAAAGACCCTGATGCTGGAAAAGACTGAAGGCAGGAGAAGCGGGTAACAGGGAATGAGATGGTTGTGTAACAGAGCACAGCTTCTGAAAGATGACATAGCCCAAGGACACAACATAAAATGGATTAGAATCAAATGGGACCAAGATGGCAGAAAAGACTAGACCTTGATCCTCAATCAGCAAGTGAAATGACGCATCGAGAAGTGCCATGGCAGTTCCAAGGCACTGTTAAAAGACCAAGGAGTGGGGAGTGGCCCAAATTCTGGAAATCTCCACCCCTTCCCAAAAACAGCCGGAATAATCCTCCCACTCATCAGCATGTGAAATTATCCAGCCTATAAAACCTAACCACACCAAATGTCAGGGCTGCACCGCCTTCTGGGATGGCCCACATTCTGTCTATGGAATGTGCTTCTCTCTGTATCTGAATAAATCCACTTCTGACCTTTCACTCTGTCTCTCACTGAATTCTTTCTGCAATGAGACATCAAGAACCTGAGCTTCATTAGATCCTGAAACCAGGTATCATGGGTATTGGCTGGGTTTGAGTCCCAGCCATGGGGGTTCAAATCCCAAGTAGGGTTTTAGCTGGGTTTGAGTCCCAGCCAACGTGGGTTCAAGTCCCAAGCAGGATTTTGGCTGGGTTTGCACCCCAGCCACATGGGTTTGAGTCCCAACCTGTGGTAAACAGTTTCAGTTGGATGGCATCACTGATTCAATGAACATGAGTTTAAGCAAACTCTGGGAGATGGTGAAGGACAGGGAAGCCTGGCGTGCTGCAGTCCATGGGGTCGCACAGAGTCGACTGAACAACACGTTCATATCATTATTATTCATAACAGCTAAAACATGGATGGAACCCAAGTGTCCACTGACAGATGAAAGAATAATTAAAATATGATATATACAAACAATGGAATATTATTCAGCCTTAAAAAGAAAAGAAATTCAATATGCTACAACATGAATGAATTTTGGAGACATTATGCTAAGTGAAGTAAACCAGTCAAAAAAAGACAAATACTGTATGATTCCACTTAGACAAGGTACTTAAGGTAGTCAAAACAAAAAAACAGAAAGTATAATGGTGGTTGCCAGAAGCTGGAGGGAAAGGAGAATGTTGAATTATTGTTTGACAGATATAGAATTTCAGTTTTATAAGATAGAAAGTTTTGGGGATGGATGGTAGCAATGGCTGCACAACAATGTAAAAAAAAAAACTATATACATAAAAGGGCACATAATGTAAATTTATACATTTTACAAAATCTGAGATCAGGGAAGAATTTAAACAAACATTTATTAAATATCCACTATGTACCAAATGAGCCCTGGTGCTCACATGGTAAAGAATCTGCCCAAAATGCAGGAGACCTGAGTTCAATCCCTTGGTCAGAAGATCCCCTGGAGTAAGAAACGGCAACCCACTCCAGTATGCTTGCCTGGAGAATTCCATGGACAGAGAAGCCTGGTGGTCTACTGTCCATGTGGTCACAAAGAGTCAGACACAACTGATCGACCAAACACTTTCACTTTTCATGTACCAAATAGCGGTGTAGGTGCTACAAATACAAGATATATAAATGTACCCTCCAAGTACCAATAATTGTGAAATTATTTCCTAATCTCTTCTCTATTCTCTCTTCTTGGGCAATCTTGTGTATACATTGACTATCCTACTGATTGCTACTATGATGACTGATAGTAACTAAGATTGCCCCAAGAGTCCCATTCCTTGGTGGATACAGCCTGTATAATACTCTTCCTTAAGAGTGAGGACTTGCATATATAAAGGGATATCTCTTTCATGACTGTTATATGTCATGGCACAAGGGACTATGCAGATCCAATTAAGGTCCCTAATAATTTGACAATCAAAAAGGGTATTATCCTGGATGAACCTGTCCTAAACAAGGAAAGCATAAGAGATTTGAAGTAAAAACACTTCCTGTTGGCCTTGAAGAAACAAACTACCATGCTGTGGAGAAGGCCACATGGCAGGGACCAGCAACAGGACTCTCAGAGCAGAAGGCCTCACTAAGTCCTACAGCTATAAGGACCTAAATTCTATCAACAACCAGTGTGAGCTTGGAAGAGGAGCCCAAGTCTCAGATAAGATAACAGCCCTGATCAATACCCTGATTTCAGCCTGGTGAAAACCTAACCCAACTAACCAATGCCCAGATTCCTGACTCACAGAAATTAAAGATAATAATTTCGAATTGTTTTAAGCCACTATATTTCCAGTAGTTTGTTACACAGTAATAGAAAACTATCACAACTACCAAATCTGAATGTTCAAATGTGTTATCCAAATGCCTATGTGGTTTTTCCACATGGGTTTCTTGTAGGCACTTCAAAGTCAGTGCTTCTAAAATGCAATTCATAATCTTCCTACCATGCTTCCTATCTTAGTAACAGTACCACACAATACACCAAGTTTCTCAAATCTGAGATCTGAGACTCATCTCTGACACTTCCTTTATTCCCTTCCTTTAATCCTCATTTAGCCAGTCAGATTGATAAAAGTGAGAATAACAACTGGACATACACAACTCAACTCTATCCTTCTTTACTTGGGAACAGGCTTGTTACAGAGTACAAGAATTTTCCTCTGCATCAGCATGCCAAGAGTTGGTCAGGGGACTCCCTCTGCAGATGGACGTAACCAACACTGCCTGGCACTGAGTGTGTGTGTGGTGGGGGGCGTTCAGGGGGGTGGTAGTGTGTACATGTTCAGTCGTGTCCAACTCTTTGTGACCCCATGGACTGTGGCCCACCAAGCTCCTCTGTCCATGGCATTTTCCAGGCAAGAATACTGGAGTGGGTTGCCATTTCCTGCTCCCAGAGACCTTTTCAACCCAGGGACCAAATCAGAGTCTCCTGTGTCTCCTGCACTGCAGGCATATTCTTTATCACTGAGCCAACGGGGAAGCCTAATTCTGGGATTTAGAAAGCAAGCTCCTTGAGTCTCCAACTTCACACTGTGAATACAGACATACATTTACACACAAACATTTATATATTTCATAAACAGTTTGGTCTCTACCTTTCCTCTTCTATTTCTCATGTTGCTCAGAAAACAAGGAGGGAAGAAAAGTGTATTCATGCCCCCCAGGGCTCTCATACCAACACTAAAATCTAGGTAGAAGAAAAAACAAGATTAGGAGTACTAAGTGACCAAGATTAGTCTATCAGATCAGGTCGTCAGCGAGAGTTGTCCACAGACACTTGAACATTTGACATTTGACCAGAGACCTAAATGAAGAGCACCGGGAAGAGCCATGCAAAGATCTAAAGAGCATTCAAGGCAGCAGAGGCAGGTAAAGTGGATCTATTGTTGGAACAAATGTGGCATATTCAAAGCCTAGCAAAGAGGCCATTGTGGCTAAACCGAGAAGAACAAAAGAAGAAAATATAGAGGATGAGGTCAAAGAGAGGAGGAACCGGTCCAGTCATGAAAAGCCTTGTGGGCCATTTTAAAAGCTTTGAATTTATTTTGAGTTTGATGGTGTGATAGATTATATTTTCCAAAATACAGACAGGTCATGTTATCTCTCAACCCACACACTCTCCTGCAATAAGACGTTGCCATTCTCACATCAAAAAGTCTCATCTTTTCATTTTCTTTCAACTAGGCAGATTTTGTGACTGTTCTGACCAATAAAATATCGCAGAAGGGACACTCTGCCAGTTCTAGCCACAGCCTTAATTGGTCTGACAAGTTTTTCTTTCCCTCCTCCTTGGAAGCCAGATGCCATGTAAAAAGTGTGATCATTCTGAGACCACCATGCTGTGAAAAGCCCAAGTCACACGGAGACATTCTAAAGAATGAGATGCCATGTGGAGAGAGAGACCAAGAAGCAATGAAGTGTCAGACATGTAACTGAAGAAGCTGTATTGGGAGGGATTCTCCAGCCCCAACCAACCCAGACAACACTTTGTAAATACAGTTGAACCCATCATGAATTCCTGACTTCCAAACTGTGAGCTACAATTTTTTATAAAAGGCATTTTAAGCTATAAAGCTTTAGAGTACTTTGCTATGCAGCAGCAGATAATGAAAAAGAGGGAAAGAAGACATTTAAGGGATGTAAACAAGGGAGCAACATGATCTATGTTTTCTAAAGAGTCTTCTTGGTAATCGAGTTAGAAGATAGCCTAGGCAAGAGAAAATGGTAGCTTAAATTAGGCTAACAAAAGTACAAGAGAAGTAGTGAGAAGACATTATAATAGATTTGGAAGATGGGGGCTTGTTTAAAATGGTAAGTTGATTCTGAAGGTCACTTGAAAGAAAAAAATTGTGAGAATACCAAATAACTTTCTGAAAACTAAGAATCGGAGGAGACTTACATTATCAAGTACTTTAAACTTACTATTAAGCTCTTTAACAAAACCAAAGTATTATAACCATAAACTAGTTATAATCATAGAATAGATTTAATATGTACACAGAAAGTTATATGATAAAAGTTAATATTTCAAATCAGTGTTAAAAGAAAGGCTTATCAATAGAACATTACCAGATTAACTGGCTATTTAAAAAAAGAACTTATACCAAAATTTAAAATACGTATGTGTGTGTGTGTGTGTGAGAGAGAGAGAGAGAGAAAGAAAGAAACAGAAAGGAGAGAAAAATTAAGAACCTAATACTAAAAAAAGAAAAAAGTCATAAAACTACTAGGAAAAATACTAAATAATAATCTCATATTTGGATAGAACAGAGTTTTTCCTAAATAAGAAAATCCAGAAGCCATTAAGGAAAAAACACCAATATATTTACCTACAGGAAAACACTGAAATTCTGCTTTTAAAAGAAAAGACACTACTGACAAAGAAAACGACAAGTAACAGGAAGTAAAAGAATGTGCAACAACTAGCCACTAAAAGGCTTACATAGTAATATAGTATAAGACTGTACTATATATAAATTAATAAGACTAGCCAATGGAAAAATCAAATAAATATGAAGCAATCACAGAAGATGAGTAGTCAATACATACACAAAAAATTGTGTTCCATTTCACTAATAATTTTAAAAGTGCATAATAAAATGAAACTATTTTTGTGACTCTACATTTTTCCAAAATAAAGTTAAATACTACTGGAACACATAAAAAAGAAATGACTATGCCTGGTGTGGGTGTACTTTTAAAAAAAATTTTTAAAGATAAATTGTATTTGAGAGGTAAAAATGAGTTAATTTTTTCCTTTCTCTTACTTTTTGAGTTTCTCTTACTTTTAATTGGCAAGTATCACTTTCCCAATTGGGAAAAAAATAAACTTTTTGAACACTTCATGCTACCTTATATAAAATGTTGGATATTATCACAGAAGTGTAAAGGGTCTAAACTACATGAAAAAAATAACCTTTCAATATGATCTGTATTAAACTGTTAACTACTTAAGATAGAAGATTTCAACAAGAGGATTTAGAAGGCATAACATTAAGCATAGCACTGTGAACAATAGATAATTTGTTCTAATTGCACTCAGAAAATTCTTCAAAAGGTCATAGGCTAAAATCTTTGCCTCTGTGTACATTTTAACCACTTTCTAAAAGGGTCCTCAGACCATGATGGGGTTGGGGTTGACATTAGAATTCACTTAATGTAAGTCATCTAAATGAGATAAAAAGCAAAGGAAAAATCATACTGGGGGAAAAGCACCTAGAAAAGAATCATGCTTTGAAAAAAAAGATAAATTAGCTCTCTCCAAGTAACAAACATAAATCAAGAAAATCTATCAAACATTTATACTGATTATATTAACGTATTTCCCAAAGTGGACTCTGCACCACTGGGATATAATATGACTTTATATGGCACCTAATAAACTTAAAAATTTTTAAGTTCTACATTCACTTTGAATATGAAAGTGTTAGTCACTCAGTCATGTCCAAATCTTTGCGACTCCATGGCCTATAGCCTCCCAGGCTCCTTTGTCCGTGGGATTCTCCAGGCGAGAATATTGGAGTAGGTTGCCATTTCCTTCTCCAGGAGATCATCCCAACCCAGGGATCGAAACCAGTCTCCTGGACTGGCAAAAACAGATTCTTTACTGCTGAGCCACCAGGGAGGGGTATTCACTTTAAAGTATGATATAAAATATATAATTAGTACTATGCTCACAAAGACACTATTCCTTTGATAAGGCTAAGTGAACAAGGTAAGCCAATTTAAAGTTAAGCTAAGAAAGGACACAAGATAGGGCTAAACTAATAGTACATAAATGATTAATAAAGGTAGGAAAATACTGTAATAACATCCTGAAATTTAATACTGAGTTCACAAAACAGATTATTAAATAATTAACTGTTGTGTGTGTTTTTTTAGCAGTCATTATAGGACTATATGGCCACTTGGGAGCAAGGAGATTAACATGGAGCTAAACCAATTTAGGACTTCCCTGGTGGCTCAGACCGTAAAGCGTCTGCCTACAATGCAGAAGACTTGGGTTCAATCCCTGGGTCGGGAAGATCTCCTGGAGAAGGAAATGGCAACCCCTCCAGTATTCTTGTCTGGAAAATCCCATGGGCGGAGGAGCCTGGTAAGCCACAGTCCATGGGGTCGAAAGGACTCGGACACAACTGAGTGGCTTCACTTTCAAACCAATTCTACCAAGAAGTGAGTTTCAAATCATCCTTCTCCCTAAGCACTTCTGGCTTCCCTGGTGGCTCAGTCAGTAAAGAATCTGTCTGCAAAGGAGGAGATCTGGGTTCGATACCTGGGTCAGGAAGATCCCCTGGAGAAGGAAATGGCAACCCACAGAGGAGCCTGGTAGGCTACAGTTCATGGGTTCACAAACAGTCGGACACAGCTGAGCTATTAAACCATCAAACACTTCTGGCTTTTTGGTTTCTTCCTCCCTTCCTCCTATTCTGAACTTACAGACTATCCAAGTATTTCCATACATAGACGTCTCTGATTCACAAATAAAGAACCTGTTTATACCAGTAGTTCCAAATACTAACGAAGTTCCCAAAGCAGATTCCCAAATGCCCCTTCCAGATTCTCCAGATCTACTACCAAGGCAGGGGAAGATTTACTTCTGTCCAACATAAACTTGGATCACACTGTTCCCATAAAATATGCTGGCTCTTCTTTTCCCTTCCACTCCCTTCCCTTCAGTAAATAATTCAGTACAAAAGCCATTAGGAAGGGCAGAGCAAGGCAGGGATCTCTGTTTGGGAGGGGAGAAGCAGGAGCCTGAGCAGGATGAGTAAGGGATTCGTGTAGGGGAAATGGAGCATAAGCAGGGTGAAGCGAGTGTCCACCTGTAGACGGCAGCCCAGCAGAGGCTGTCAGAGCATGAATGGAGAAAGGAAAGAGAGGGTAGCCAGACATAGGATATCAGCATCTAAACAGAGTGAGAAGGGTGAGAGGAGGCCACAGAGGATGTTAGAACTGCAATGGGATAAGGGGCAGGGGGCGGGGGGGAGGGTGCATGAGGAGGATGGCCCAGCCCAGAGCTGGGTTTCAAACCCTGAGTGAGACAAAGAGACGAGAATGGGGACTAGCAAGGGGTCTGGACACTGGTGCTGGGCTTGCTGGGCTTCTACTTGATAAGAGAGAAAGTGTTCTAGCGCAGTCTGAGCGGGGTGAGAAGGATGACCACACAGGGAAGCAGCACATAGGGTGGGCAATACGAGCCTGAGCAAGGAAACCAGAGCCTCCACATAAAGTCAGGATGGGGGTTGAAAATAAGGGGTGTTGGAGCCCAAGGAGAGTGAGAAAGGCATCTGTGCTTGGGAGCAAACAGTGACAGAGAATGACAGTGATGGGAGATTGATTACATAAAAGGGGAATAATCAAAGAAGTAGGTATATTAAAAATAATGAAAGCTAAGCTTCTATCAGAGAAAGAAATTACAAATAACCAAAGGGAGAAAACCACAAAAAGCTTCATGTTGAAATAAAATTAGAGGCAACAGAAACAGACTTTTCAATAGAGAGACAGATGGAAATAAATATTGATATAAATACACACACACACACACACACACACACACACACACACAAACACCCAGAATGTGTGGACAGGAACTTATCTATTCCCTAACTCCATCCACTAAGAATACTCTGAAACAATGAAAACTCACTAGTAATGAGTCCACCTAGCCCCTGTATCTTGGTTTCTAAGGAACCCTTCTCCTCTAAAAGGAACCAGGGCTCCTTAGGGAAACAGCTGATGCTTCCAGCTCTGAAACACAAGGAAGATCCAAAGAAGTCTGGAACATCGTGTTATTTTAGAAAGAAAAGAAATGCTCAAAGAATGATGGAGACATGTCAAAAGGACACAGAAGCCAGACTAAGGAGGCTCTCCCTGGCCAAATCTGTAATAATGTGAGCAAAAAATAATGATAAACCTATTATCATCCACTGGATAAGAGAAACAGTCTGTACTCACAGGAATCCTTGAATAAACTAAAAGCTTGATGAAGAATGGGCTATTTACAGTTTCTAAGCACACCCATACAGTGTGTGTGTGTTTATAAGGGCAAAGAGTAACTTTATAATGAAGAAGCTTGGCTCATCATCTTAATCAAGTACCAAAGTTAGCATCGTCAACAACTAGACCATCTAAACTGTGTCATTTGATGGATATAAGGGTACAGCATTGCATCTGAATTCCTATCAAGCATGTATAATATAAAGTTAACCATGAGGAAATGCTAACAAATCCAAACTGAGAAACAGTCTACAAAAATTAACCAGATGATGTTTCAGAGTGAAAGAGACAAAAGAGACACAACAACTAATTGTAACATGATTCTGGATTGGATCCTTCTGATATAAAGGGCATTACTGGGAAAAATATAAAATTCAAATGGGGCCTCAGAATTAGGTGGTAGTATTAAGGCATCAATGTTAACTTCCTGATTTGGACAGAGATATTGTGGGTAGTACAGTAACATTTTAATTTGCAGGAAAGGCAGTGAAGTATTCAGGACATAATCAGCAACTTACACTTAAATGGTTCAAGATAAAAGACTCTGTGCTTTACTCACAGTTTTTCTGTAAGCTTATGACTGCTTCAAGATTTTGAAAAAAGGTTTAAAATCTGACTGAGCTCTAATGCAATACAGGCTAAACGTCAGGTTTGGAAGGGGCAGGAGGAGAATCCAATACATTTATAACAGCATTTCCATAAGCAACAAGTATCTGAATTTCACACAGACTTACAAGTGTCCGCTACAAACTAGTCACAGGCTGAGGACTCTACTGCCCCTAGTAATAATTCAGCTTTCTGAAATCTGATGCTCAAACTCAGGATTCAGGAAAGAAAAGTACCTCTGGAACCTACAAAATAATTTTGTTCCTGAACTCAAACAAAAATCCCCTGGCTCTTAATTTATAGAGAAGGCCCATGTTCTCTACCCATAAGTGCTAAAGCCCAGCAATCATTTATTGTTTAATGAAAGATATAACTAATAACCACATACAAGTAAAATCAAGTATGTTTACAAGTATTTAGGCAAATATTTATTCACTTTTCTTTGAAGACTTAAAATCACAAAATTAGTATTATTATTATTATACAACAAGAGGAAAATCATAAATTTCTCTACACAGGAAACATCAAACTAAGAATTAAATCACACATAACATGTCCCAACATATCCTAATTTGTGACAGCCCTTTCCCAATGTGAATTTCCTCTACACATTAATCAGGCCTCCTCTAGGCAGGAGGATATAATAATCAACCTTTGAGAAAAACGGTCCCTTTCTTCTGACACCAGCATTGTAATTTTAAGATTTCTTTCTCATCCTATATAGAGAGTCGCACTCACCTGAAGGCTCACTCTGTACACACATACCTGACCAAAACATCTTTGATGAACTTTATGTATATGATCCATAATCCTTTGTCTCAAAAATGCGTAATACTACATCTCTAGCTCTTAACCTGTTTAGTTCAATTGAGTCACGTCCGACTCTTTGCGACCCATGGACTGCAGCAGGCCAGGCCTCCCTGTCCATCACCAACTCCTGGAGTTTACGCAAACTTGTGTCCATTGAGTCGGTGATGCCATCCAACCATCTCATCTTCTGTCGTCCCCTTCTCTTCTTGCCTTCAATCTTTCCCAGCATCAGGGTCTTTTCAAGTGAGTCAGCTCTTCGCATCAGGTGGCCAAAATATTGGAGTTTCAGCTTCAGTTTCAGTCCTTCCAATGATTATTCAGGACTGATTTCCTTTAGGATGGACTGGTTGGATCTCCTTGCAGTCCAAGGGACTCACAAGAGTCTTCTCCAACATCACAGTTCAAAAGCATCAATTCTTTGGTGCTCAGCTTTCTTTACAGTGCAACTCTCACGTCCATACATGACCACTGGAAATACCATAGCCTTGACTAGAGGGACCTTTGTTGGCAAAGTAACGTCTCTCCTTTTTAATATGCTGTCTAGGTTGGTCATAACTTTTCTCCCAAGGAGCAAGCGTCTTTTAATTTCATGAGTACAGTCACCATCTGCAGTGATTTTGGAGCCCAAAAATAAAGTCTATCACTGTTTCCACTGTTTCCCCATCTATTTCCCATGAAGTGATGGGACCAGATGCCATGATCTTAGTTTTCTGAATGTTGAGCTTTAGCCAACTTTTTCACTCTCCTCTTTCACTTTCATCAAGAACCTTTTTAGTAGTTCTTTGCTTTCTGCCATAAGGGTGGTATCATCTGTATATCTGAGGTTATTGATATTTCTCCCAGCAATCTTCATTCCAGCTTGTGCTTCATCCAGCTCAGCGTTTCTCATTAGAGTTACATACTCTGCATGTAAGTTAAATAAGTAGGATGACATTATACAGCCTTAACATATTCCTTTCCCTATATGGAACCAGTCTGTTGTTCCATGTCCAGTTCTAACTGTTGATTCCTGAGCTGCATACAGATTTCTTAACCAGTAGAACCTCAGAAAGCTTCTAAGTATCTGTCTCCCAGGTTATAATCCTCAGTTGGCTTGAATAAAATTTTCTTTTGTTCTCCACTTGATTGTTAACTGAATTTTCATCTATATGCATTATTACAACAGACTGAGATTTATACTCTAATGGGAACTACAATCTAAAAGTATCTAATTCAATATCCTCTGGCATCCTCCACTTTTAAAAATTTTGTATTTTTGGCTGCACTGGGTCTTCATTGCTGCTCATGGGCTTTCTCTTGTTGTGGAGAGCAAAGGCTACTCTCCAGTTGCAGTGTGCAGGTTCCTCATTGCAGAGGCGTCTCCTGTTGCAAACCATGGGCTCTAGGGCCCATGGGCTCAGTAGTCGTGGTACATGGGCTTATTTTCCCTGTAGCATGTAGAATCTTCCTGGACCAGGGATCGAACTCATGTCCCCTGCATTGCAAGACAGACTCTTAACCACTGGACCACCAGGGAAATCCCGCTAGTACCCCCAACTTTAAGTTGAAAGTAGAAGACATTGAGCTATTATTTTCTGATTAAATCTGAAAAATATAAAAAGTACAAGGAAACTGGGAAAGTGAAAAAAAGAAAGCAGCATTAAAAATGCCCAACTAACAAGCTCAAATGTAGGAAATCTCAACTTGCAATAGAAACAATGTACAAATGTTAATCAAGTACTAGCTCAATTAACCTATACTTCTAAATATTTTGATATACTGGGCTGGAAGAAGATGATTCCACTGATTGAGTTTGGGGTAGTCAGTGTCTGAAATGGCTCCCAAGGAGCCACACCTCCTGACATTCACACCTCCTACATTCCTACCAGTGTTGGTCATTCTAACCACTAGAATACAGCAGACATGACAATGTCTCTCTTCTGATGTTAGTAATAGGTTATCAACGACGGAGGATTTCATCTCCAACTGGCTTGTTTTATCCATCCCTCACGGCCCTCAATCCCCACTTCTTCTTCATTTTTTGCTCTACAGGAAGCCAAAAGCCATGTCATGAGGACACTCAGGAAGCCTACAGAGAGGTCCACATGGCAAAGAACTAAGGTCTCCTGCCAACAATCAGGGGGGTGAACTTAGAAGCACATCCTCCTGCCAGTATTTCAGATGCCTGCAAGTGCAGCCAACAGCTTGTCTGCAACCTCAAGAGAGACACTGAACCAGAGGCACCGAGGCACCCAGCTAAGTCACTCTCATAGTCCTGACCCACAGAAACTGTGAGATAATAAATGTCTGTTGTTTTAAGCTGCTAAATTTTGAGGTAATTTGTTTTGCAGCAATAGATAACCAATGTGTTGTAGATCTAAGTGCTGAGGATTAAAGAGCACCAATCACAGTTCCCCAAGAGAAAAAAACTAAAGACTCTGTCCTAACAGATCATTGCTGGCTAGAGAAAAGGTATATGAAAAGGAGAATATTTAAATTCTAATCAAAAGACCACTCCCAATTCCCCTGAAGGAGCACAACCAAGCAAATGCCTTAGTAAGGAAAAAAGTAGATTATTTCTTGTGTATGAAATCCCACATCCTTCCTAGCTTCTTGGTTACCTGGAATTTCTAGTACCCATTTCAGATTTTTTAAGACTAAGTAAGTACTTTCTATATGTCAAACACTATGCTGGGTGCTGGAGATAAAAGCGTTAAGAAGTTAAGCATGATCTCTGCCTTAGCAATACTTTTCAAACAGCAACATTTCTATACTGTGAGGGAAATTTTTAGAATAAAAGATTCTATGGACATATTGTCTTATTGTACCATTAACACAAAACTTCCTTTTATAAATTAAATGCTAATAATCAAATGTCTTTTTTATCATCCAATATATCAATATTCTACAAACAATAGAATTACTAGCTAACATTTATCAGGCACAAGTACCAGGCACTAAACATATTCTACACTTCATTTAATCTCACATTTTTATTAATCTCACAATTATTTTTATCCTGATTAAGATCTTTAGCCTCTTTCTTTGCCACTCTCTCATTTCCCCACCACTTTCCTCATTCACACTTTCAGAGGTATCATCCCCAGAGCAGGTGTTCCATATATGAATGCTCTGTGAGCCTCCAACAACTATAATTAAACAACTAAATAATGATAAGTTGTTTAATATCCATCCTTATGTAAAAATGCAAGTCCCATGGGAGCAGAGAAGTCTCTTTCTTATAACCTATGTTATTCCCTGGGATTAAAAGTTTTAAAAGGCAATTAACAGGACTTTCCAGTGGCTCAGTGGATAAGAATCCACCTCCTAACTCAGGGGACACAGGTTCAATCCTTGGTCCAGGAAGATTCCACATGCCACAGAGCAACTAAGCCCATGGGCCAGATCTTCTGAGTCTACTCTCGCGAGTCTGAGAGTCGCAACTACTCAGCCCGTGTGCTCCACTACTGAAGCCCGAGTGCCTAGAGCTCATGCTCCACTGCAACAAGAATCCCATGCACCGCACCCACAGAGGAGCCTCTGCTCTCCACAACTAGAGCAAGTCCATACACTGCAACAGAGACCCAACGCAAACAAAAACAAAACAAATACTTTTAAAAGACAATTAATAAATGCTTGCTGAATAAAAGAATGAACTAGTGTGTTAACACTCCTCTCTCCCTTAGCAACAACCTCTTTATTATTTAATGCAGTGTTCTTCAAATTATGGTCCAAGAACAATAGGTGGTTCCTGCTAGTCTAATACCCAGTGTCAACAGATAGTTAAGGGACTTCAGAGGAAAACCCAATTAACATTTCCTTCATCTATATTTCACAAATTTGAACCATAAAATAATATTGCCACAATAATTCTATTTCTTCCTAGTTGAATGAAAACCTCCAAATCATAAACCACAGCCGCCTTCATCTGGCTGTCAGAATCGTGGAACCAGACATATATCTTCCCAGGTAAGCAACTGGGCAGTATTTTTCTGGAGAAACTGGATGCCCAAAGAAAATACTTACATTTGGAGGGCTTCCAACAATGAGCTAGTTTGCCACCAACTCACCCTACAGTAAAGATGATATGCATGAGCTTCCAACTGTCTCACACTTAAGAATAAATATTTAAACAGACAACCTAGAATCACCAGACACAAAGAAGACTTGCTAGCAAGAAAGAAAGAGGATCAAGTAAACACACACAAATTAATTCTTAGGGGGAAAAAAGAGGAATGAGAAGAAAACTTCACACACAAAAAAAGTTAATCATTGACATCCTAAAAGACATTAGGAAAGATTTTAAAGGATGCAATTTTAAAAAAGAGCGAGCAAGCAAAAATACAAAAGAACACTGGGAAAGTTAAATATGAGTGTGTGTCATGAGTCCCCAAGACTAACCCCAGGTTTGGTAGTCTGCTATAAGGACTCACAGGACTTGACACAGCCACATTCACAGCTGTGATTTATTACAGCAGAAGGACACAAAGCAAAACCAGCAAAAGGAAAAGGTATAAAGTCCAGAGGAAATCAGACGCAAGCTTCCAAGGGACCTCTCCCAGCGGAGTCAGACAGAGCAGGCTAAACTGCTCCAGGAACGGGGTGTGACTACATATGTAAAATATTGTCTACCGGGGAAGTTCATTAGAGACCCAGTGCTCACGGTTTTTACTGGGGCTACTTTCTGCCTACCCATACTAAATTACAGACACTCAGACGGAGAGCAGGTGTTTAGCATAAATCTTGTTTTGAACAGTTTAAGCACAGTGAATCACTCTTATTGAGGAATGGTGGGAACCCTTCCAAACCCAAGGTACCAGACACCAGCCAAGGGCCACTTTGAATCAGACCTTTCTAAGGAAAATAGTTCTCAGGCTTGCTATGTTAACTCTGTACAAACAGAAAAAATAAAAAGGTAAAGAGTTGGAAGATATAGTCAAGATATACTCAACATTCTCTAGGAAATAAGAGAAAACAGGAGAGGAAAACAGTTTTTTTAAAAAATCACAAGATCAATCAATTCCAAAATGTGAGAAAAGGAGGGAGGAAAAAAGAAATGAACGTGGAAGAAAGAAATTACCAAAGAAATATCTCAGATCTGAACAGCCTGAGTCTCCAAACTGAAAAAGACCCATTAGGTATCCAACTATGTTACTGCTGAACTGCACAATAGCAAGGACTAAGGAAAAAAATCCCAAGGACTTCCAGAAAAGAAAAAATTTAAAAAGTAGCTCACAACATTATAGGAACCAGAATGTCATTAGATTTAGCAATAATTTCCGTGATAAACCAGAAGACAATGGAGAAATGATTTCAAAATTCTGAGAAAATTTATTTTCCTTCTAGAACTTAATATTCAGATAAATTATCAAATAATAAAAAGGCAGGATAAAGGTATTCTCAAACATTCAGGATCTCAAAATTGATCTCTTCTTCACCTTTGTATTCAGCAAGCTGTGGAAGATGTGCTACAAACTAACGGGATCCACAAAACAGGGAAACCAGCACAGGAAAGGAGCGTGGGAGTTTCCAAAAGGAAAATGCAGGAAGAGTCTCAGGCTGAGCGCTGCGCACCTGGCCCAGCAAGAGTCAATCCTAAACAGGAGAATGGGAGGAAGCCCTCTGGAAAAACAATTTCAATGGATAGATTAATAGATTTCACTGTGTGAAAACAGTACTGAAAGCATGTTAATAATATGAAGAATGAACAACAGGTAAACCAAAAACACCAGGGCTTCCCTGATGGCTCAGACGGTAAACAATCCGCCTACGACGCAAAAGAACTGGGTTCAATCCCTTCGTTAGGATGGTCCCCTGGAGGAGGGCATGGCAAGCCACTCCACTGTTCTTGCCTAGAGAACCCCATGGATAGAGGAGCCTGGCAGGCTACAGTCCATGGGGTCACAAAGAGTCAGACATGAGCGACTAAGCACAGCACACATAACTGGTAGAGCTCCAAGAAGATAGTTAAATGATATATTTAACATACTGAAAGAAAAACAAATGCCTAGAATTCTATACATCCAATAAAACTATCATTCAAGAATAAGGGGCAAACAAAGACATTGACATTGAAAGACACTGAATGAGAGGAAAGTAAGAGCCATCACCACAAGAAACTTCATCAAAGGAAATTCTTAACAATATGCTTCAAGCAGAAAAAAAATGAACCCAGAGAGAAAGCCTGAGATAAAAGAAAAAAGGAAAAGTTGAACAAAAAACAGCCACATAATAAAATGACAATATATAGGTAATCACAGTGACTACCAATGGTCCAAACTTTACACTTAGAAGGAAAAATATTCAGACTGGTTACATATGTGCTGTTTATAAGAGATGGACTAACATAAGGGGGAAAAAAGATGACTGATCAAAGAATGGGAAAAGATTTACCAAGTAAAAATAAAACAAAACTAGAGCAAACGAAGACAAAAAGCACTAAAAATAAAGAGGACTGCTACATAATTGTAAAGTGAAAGAGGAGAGTGAAAAAGTTGGCTTAAAGCTCAACATTAAAAAACTAAGATCGTGGCATCTGGTCCCATGACTTCATGGCAAATAGATGGAGAAACAATGGAAACAGTGAGAGACTTTATTTTCCGGGGCTCAAAATCACTGCAGATGGTGACTGCGGCCATGAAATTAAAAGATGCTTGCCCCTTAGAAGAAAAGCTATGACCAACCTAGACAGCATATAAAAAAGCAGAAACATTACTTTAACAACAAAGGTCCATCTGGTCAAAACTATCATTTTTCCAGTAGTCACGTATGGATATGAGAGTTGGACCATAAAGAAAGCTGAGTGCGGAAGAATTCATGCTTTTGACTGTGGTGTTGGAGAAGACTCGAGAGTCCCTTGGACTGCAAGGAGATCAAACCATCAATCCTAAAGGAAATCAGTCCTGATATTCATTGGAAGGACTGATGCAGAAGCTCCAATACTTTGGCCACCTGATGCAAAGAACTGACTCACTGGAAAAGACCTCAATGCTGGGAAAGATTGAAAGCAGAAGGAGAAGGGGACAACAGAGGATGAGATGATGGATGGCATCACCAACTCA